>CM071870.1:2273057-2288108 GCA_036759665.1 Gynandropsis gynandra
GTCAGATTTCGATATATATATTTTTTTGTAGAAATTCCATATTA
The DNA here is from genome assembly GCA_036759665.1 of Gynandropsis gynandra. Classification (NCBI taxonomy): domain Eukaryota; kingdom Viridiplantae; phylum Streptophyta; class Magnoliopsida; order Brassicales; family Cleomaceae; genus Gynandropsis; species Gynandropsis gynandra. The sequence continues at coordinate 2,273,102 of CM071870.1, forward strand.
TAATTGGAATTACATTAAACTCGTTTGTAACATTTTTAAAATTTAATAGATGCATATTTTAATTATTTATTTGTAAAAAAATTAAAATATCGTAAAATCAAAAGTATTAAAACCAATTAAATTTAGTTTTGAATTATAATAAAATTTCTTCAAATTATCCATTGTAATTTTGATCTAGATTCTCATCCAGAAAATTTGGTTCGATAGAAGAAAGTTTAGAGGCATTATAGATAAATATTTGATTTTCGATAGATGAGAATCTAGAAAAGAATATAAAAATTTATTTCTGTAGAAGAAGATCTGAAGGCATTATAAGAAAATCTATAATTTTTCCTCACAAACACCACAATAATACATTGATTTAAAAGGTTTATTTAAAAATTATTCCATATATAAATAAAGAGTAAAAGAAAAAAGATATGTTTTTTTTCAAAAAGGAAGGCAACAAGGATCTTCCATATTACCAGGAAAAGATGTGAATACGTGACAAAAATTATTCTATTAATAAGGATTGATCAGAAACCTTTGCTATTTCACTTAGTTTTTACAAAAACATACATTCATATAGATTTTGTAGTTTTAATTTCAAGACATGGAGAAAAAGTACTTCCTTGTTTTCTTCTTTCTCTTCCTTTTTGCAACTCGTAAGTGATCTATTTTGTATTTTGTTATGCATTTATCATATTTGATTATACTTTGTTAAAATATAAAAAACTAACCATTTTAGTTATAAAAATAGATTATTTATATATCTAAAATTTGAAATGTTATATTTTTGTGGAAATAAAGAAAAAACGATGGTAAAGAGGGTTGGATGGGCGATTTTTTTTATTTCAATAGACAAATAAACTAACAACAGAAACATTCATTGGAGGCACCAATCCATTGCCCCACATTTTACCACACCGAAGGTTTCTCCAACAGCGAATGCATTCCGGGTCAATGGATTGGTGCCCCCAGTGAATGTTTCTATTGTTAGTTTATTTGTCTATTGAAATGAAAAAAATCGCCCATCCATCAAAATAAGTCAGAGAAATATATTTCTCATCTATGTTAGAGTTATCACTAATAAATAATATCATTTATTTCAATCTTTTTTTTTTGTTATTCAGTTTGATGGAAATTTAATGTTATATCTTTCACTTTTTTTTTGTCTTAAAACATTTAAAAAATAGATATTTTTTCATCATCTTTTAAATTTTAGTCAATACGAAAATAATTTTTGTGTTTTATAAAGTAATATTATTAGTCCCGTAAATATACACAACATTATCAACAAAAATTTTAAAATAATTTTTATTAAATGACTATTACTTGTTACAAGTTTTATATTGAAAATCGTAAGAGATATTGATAAACTATAATTTTAAGGAATATATGAGTACATTAATTTTTTAAATTTTCTTTGAATAAAACATTTATATATCTATCGTATATTAAAATTTGATTATACAAATTATATATTTTTAAAATTTAAAGGAGGAGATAAGATGAATAAAAATCACTATCTCGAAATATAAAATTACAAATTACACATGAAAAGATAAAAAAATTACTACAATGTGTAAATTTTATGAATTGAAAGCTATAAAACTGATTATTAATAAGTACAAAAATTTTCAGAACATCTGATATAAATATTTAAATAACTTGTATAAATATTTATTTGGTATAATTATAAATAACAAATCTTTTAATCATATACTAATTTAATTTAATTTTAAATATATATAATTTAATCAGGTTGATGATTAAAGTTGTGTTTGTGATTAGTAAACTATGTATATAGAATAAATATTCGTATGAAATAACAATGGGCGAGGATCTAAAAATCGGTCTTGGCAGAAGCCTAGGCTCGCCTAGGCGTAAGGCGGAGGTCGGACGCTCCGATTACCTATAAATCAGAGTTTCTAGGCGGCCGATTAGTCGTTAGGCGGGCGTCTAGGCAGCCTTTTGTTCTTTTTATTCTGCGTTTATTAAAATAATGTCGTTTTTAAAGACCAAATCATTTTGGTCTTAAAAAAATGAATCCCTTATTTTTTATTCGTCTTTTTTTTGCTTTAAACTGTCGCTCGCCTCGTTTCTTCTTTTACCGCCGCGTCCCTACCTTCACCTCTCTCTCGAGCGTTCGCGTCTCTCCCTACTGTCGAATGTTTCTTCCTATTGTCTTGCTTGGCTTCAGCCTCCATCGTCTGGCTCTGCATTACTGTCGCATGTCTTCTGTGTATTGTCGCCTCTCTCGTTCCAACCATCGCCTCTCTTCTTCCCACCACCGCGTACCTGTAGTCGCCTCTCTCCCAACAATGTGTAAATTTCATGAGTTGAAAGCTTTAAAACTGATTATTAATAAGTAGTAAATTTCATAACATCCATATAAATATATAAATAATTTGTATAAATATTTAATTGGCATAATTATAAATGACGAATCTTTTAATCATATACTAACTTAATATAACTTTTAATATATATAATTTAATTAGGATCAAAGTTGTGTTTGTGATTAGTAAACTATGTATATAGAATAAATATTCGTATGAAATAACAATGGGCGAGGATCTAAAAATCGGTCTAGATGGAGGCCTAGGCTCGCCTAGGCGCTAGGCGGAGGTCGGGCGCTCCAATTACCTACAAATCAGAGTTTTTGGGCGGCCGATTAGTCGTTAGGCGGCCGTCTAGGCAGCCTTTTATTCTTTTTATTCTGCGTTTATTAAATTGATGTCGTCTTTTAAAGACCAAATCGTTTTGGTCGAAAAAAATGAATCCCAAATTTTTTATTCGTCTTTTTTTTTGCTATTCACTGTCGCTCGCCTCGTTTCTTTTTTACCGCCGCGTCCCTACCATCACCTCTCACCCGTCCGTTCACGTCTCTCCTTACTGTCGAGTGCTTCTTCCTCTTGTCCCGCTTGCCTTCAGTCTCCGTCTTCTAGCTCTGCATCACTGTCGCATGTCTTCTGTGTATTGTCGCCTCTCTCGTTCCAACCATCGCCTCTCTTCTTCCTACCACCGCGTACCTACTGTCGCCTCTTCCTACTATCGTGTCATTTCCTATCGTCACATGCTTCTTCCGGTTGTGTCGCTTGCCTTAAGTCTTCATCGTCTAGGTTTGCAGCAGCATCGTTGAATCTCTTCTTCCTCTCGTCGCCTTCCTGTTCGTAATCTTCAGTTTTGGTAAATTCTCCTAAATGAAAATCTATCGTTGTTCTGATTATGGATCAGTTAGGAACTTAGGATTAGGGCTGTCATATAAGATTTTCATAACAATGACGGATTGTATATAGATACGGTATACACAGTGACTTTGAATCTGTGAGGATCAAATTGTCAAATTTATCTGTAATAAAATAGCCACTAATAACATGACCGCTTTAAAGTTGTTAAATAATGTGATGTCCGAGATAGTTTGGACATCTTGTGCAACTCATACAATAAATTTGATTTGGAGAGTATTGCAAAGCTTGATAAATTTAAGAAAACAATAGAAAGGGATAAGAGGTTTACAATTTTGATTTATGCTCACCACAAGATTTTATTGATGATGAGGAATTATACTAAGAATAGAGATATTGTGAGACTTGGAGTTATTAGAGATTGCACATCATCTTTTTTCGGTTTGGAACCGTCATGGCGAAGATGATGTGCCGACGATGAACGGTCGCGGGGCCACACCTCTTCCACCATTTTGTTTAGTTCATAAATGGAAAACGATCATAGTCTCTGAAACCTACATAAATAAATATTCTTCAAGTTATTACAGTGGTGGTTATGGTGTTTGTTTACTTAAGAACACATTGCTGGGAATTTGTAGAATGATTTATCTTGAAAAATACAGGTGAATCACACGTATATGATGATTATAGCGTAGGATTCTTTAATAATTTAGTTTTTGATTGGTCCTCAAGCCTTTGCAAGACTAGAAGCCTCACATTTGTGTCTCGTAGAAAGCATATTTTATCATGTTTTAGGCATATGTGCATATGTTTCTTCGTCATGTTTCATCTCGAGTGAGGTACTCATGTTTTACATTTCCATTTCATTGGATTTCATCTGATTAATTGAAAATTTTAAATTTTATTGATGGGTTTCTGATGTACGAGGTTCTATTTCTTGGTTTTTGCAAATGATGTGTTCAAATTTTGTCAGTATTTAAGCAGAATCATGAACAATAAGCGCCTAAATCATTAGAAAACGAAAAGAAAAAAAAACCTTGCGGCCTCACTCGATGTATTGCATAGCAACGAGCTCCTTAGTCTCTTTGTGCCTCATAAGCCGAGCAACACCGAAATTCCTAGCTTCTAAATCTTTCAGAACTTCGTACTTCTCCATCTCTACCTCCGTCTCTGAATCAAGACGTGTTTATGTAAATATGTATCTATGTATGCTTATATACTTATATACGAATATATATATATATATACGAACATGAATCCCTTTCGAAATCAAACCTCCGCTGCAGGAACAACCATATTTAAGTTGTTCATGGGAATCAGAGTAGGCGTACTTAGACCAATCGTAAGATCCAATACACCACAGCCTTCGCATATACTTATGCGACTAATGCGAGTGTGCGTTAGGGCTGGGTACGGGTCGGATACCTGGATTTTTTACGGTACCTGAACCCGGACGGGTAGGTATATTCCTACCCGAGCCCAAACCTGAGGGGATCAGGTATCCGGGGTACGGATACCCGCCCAATGCACCGGGTACCCGTGGATACCCGAATACGAATCTAAATTTAATTTTAAATCAAATTAGATGTTAAAACAACCTTAAAATAAATTTAAATCAAGTTTACAACACATAAAAATCAACAATCTTATAAAATAAAACATTAAACATATGACATAAAAACTTAAAATTAGCCTTCATTATCTTCCATAGTAATACATACATATAAAAAGATATGAAACAATTAACTAAATAAACAATTTGAATAAACAAATATCAATATAATAAAAAAAATAAATGAATCATACGATGATAATCTATTTCATTTCGACAAATATCCTCCATCAACTGATGTTGAAGTTCCTTTCATCTCGCATGGTGAAAAAGCTTCAAAATAAATCAATTTATTAGTTCATATATTAAAAATCTATATATTAAAAGTTCAACAATTTGGAGCTTCTCATGCATTCTCTTCTCTCAAGCTTCCACATCATCAAAGTTTTTTTTGTTTTTTATTTTACATTAATTACCATTTATAAATTACATTAAATGAATTATAAATTGGTAATATTAATATTTTAAAGAAATACAAAATATTTATATTAATTAAGAGAATATTTTAGTATTATATATGTAAATAAATAAAAAAAATAAAAAATTAATAAATAATAAACAATAAAAAAATGTTATATATTTATTTGAAATAAAATTTAGTATAAATAAAAAAAAAATTTATTTGAAATAAAATTTAGTAAATTATTAAACTTGAACAAAATAATATTTAACAAATATTGCTTTTTATGTATTCTCTTTTCTCAAACTTCCAAATCATCAAAATAATTTTTTGTTTTTTATTCTATATTAATTATCATTCATAAATTATTTCAAAATAAATTATATATTAGTAAAATTAATATTTAAAAGAAACACAAAATATTTATATTAAATTATAGGATATTTTAGTTATTATACATGTAAATAAATAAAAAATTAGTAAATTAATAATGCCTTGATGAACGACATGAAACTGATTACAAACAACATATGATGAAGAGGCTGTAGTTTATAATCAATTCAAATAGTTGGTAGATGGTGAGATTTAATTTTGGTAATTGTTTAGGATTGCAGTTATTTTAATTGTGAGAAAAAAACAATATGGGATCAAAGCCAAATCAGTTGGCCTATTCTTCGATCTTTGGGAGGAGTCATTTACATGATGAGGTTCTGGGTTAGGAAGACGGGTCGAAGACTCAAAGAAACTTCCTGATTATATAAATATATAGAGGATTAATATAAAATGGAATGTTTATTATATTAGATGTAAAATGTTCAGGGTATAAGTTTCACCTATTTGAAATAAAATTTAGTAAATTATTAAACTTGAACAAAATAATAATTAACAAATATTGTTTTTTTATGTATTCTCTTTTCTCAAACTTCCAAATCATCAAAGTAATTTTTTGCTTTTTGGTCTATATTAATTATCATTCATAAATTATTTCAAAATGAATTATATATTAGTAAAATTAATATTTAAAAGAAACACAAAATATTTATATTAAATTAGAGGATATTTTAGTTATTATATATGTAAATAAATAAAAAATTAGTAAATTAATAATGCCTTGATGAACGACATGAAACTGATTACAAACAACATATGATGAAGAGGCTGTAGTTTATAATCAATTCAAATAGTTGGTAGATGGTGAGATTTAATTTTGGTAATTCTTTAGGATTGCAGTTATTTTAATTATGAGAAAAAACAATATGGGATCAAAGCCAAATCAGTTGGTCCATTCTTCGATCTTTGGGAGGAGTCATTTACATGATGTGGTTCTGGGTTAGGAAGACGGGTCGAAGACTCAAAGAAACTTCCTGATATATAAATATATAGAGGATTAATATAAAATGGAATGTTTATTATATTAGATGTAAAATGTTCAGGGTATAAGTTTCACCTATATTGTAACAAATGTTAAATAAACTACTCATGAACCGTGATCATTTTAATACCATTACAAATCAAGGTTTGGGGTTTTATGATATGCTTGATGGTTGTAATGGCCAACAATGGCCCGAGCCAGTGGTCATTTTCAATGGTAAGAAGAGATTGCTGCAACGACAGCCCCAATTCTCCCTAAATAGGGTATTGGCCACTTCATAAGTCTTGTTCACTAGAATTCTAGGTTTATTGAAGAAGATATCTTTTTCTTCATTATTCTGTGACTGATCCTCTTCTATGTACTCTCAATAACTTAGAATTTTTATGTGCAATTGTGTGTATGGAACATTGATTCGTGGGAAAGACGGAAGTCTATCATCCTCCAAATGCCAGCTAAAAAACTTCCTGCTGGTGAAACACGGGTGCAGTTCCACAACGACCAAATGCGATTTCTTATAGTTCATGAGACACAGTTGGCGATATAGGATGCCTCGAACATGGAGAGAATCCGACATGTAAGTGACTGACACAAAATTTCTGATGAGAACTATGTCATCAGAGGCATCAGAAGGCATTTTCATCTCTCTGGAAATCCACTAAGTCTAAATATAGCCAAATCCCATTTTGATTATCACAATCATATTGCGTCTCTTATCCAGTTTTGTGTATAACATCGTTTCGTCAAGATGAACTATCTACATTGGATTTATCTACGTTTTCGCATTGGGTTTTTGACAATATATTTTGTCACATTTAAGAAAAAATAATTGCTTATATTGTTTAAATCAAGATTTATTAAAATTTTATTTCAATTATATGCAACTAATATAAATTTCTTTTAATACTTTTTATCTCCTTTTTCAATAAATAGGATCTAAATAATTATACATAAATAATTTTTCACGTTAAAAATATAAATAATTAAATATACATTCTAATATTTCAATTAAAATTTACATAGCGTTAGCGTAGTGAGTATAATTTCATAACATCCATATAAATATATAAATAATTTGTATAAATATTTAATTGATATAATTATAAATAACGAATCTTTTAATCATATACTAATTTAATATAACTTTAAATATATATAATTTAATTAGGTTAATGATCAAAGTTGTATTTATGATTAGTAAATTATGTATATAGAATAAATATTCGTATGAAATAACAATGGGCAAGGATCTAAAAATCGGTCTAGACGGAGGCCTAGGCTTGCCTAGGCGCTAGGCAGAGGTCGGGCGTCCCGATTACCTGCAAATCAGAGTTTCTGGGTGGCCAATTAGTCGTTAGGCTACCTTCTAGAGGCCTTTTATTGTTTTTTTTACATTTATTAAAACGACGTTGTTTTTTAAATACCAAATCATTTTGATCTTAAAAATAAATCCCTAATTTTTGTCCGTTTTTTTGCTTTTGAGTGTTGCTCGCCCCTTTTCTTCTTTACCGCCACGTCCCTACTATCAACTCTCTCCCGACCGTTCGCGTCTCTCCCTACCGTCGAGTGTTTCTTCCGGTTGTATCGCTTGCCTTTTGTCTCTGTTGTCTTGCTCTGCATCACTGTCGCATGTCTTCTGTATATTGTCGCCTCTCTTGTTCCAACCATCCCTTCTTCTTCCTACCACCGCGTCCCTGTCGTCGCCTCTCTCCCTACCATCGTGTCTCTTCCTATCGTTGCGTGCTTCTTCTAGTTGTGTCGCTTGTCTTAAATCTCCATCGTCTGGGTTTTTAGTAGCACCGTCGACTCTCTTCTTCCTCTCGTCGCCTTTGTTTCCGTCATCTTCAGTTTTGGTAAATTCTCCCTAACGAATTTCTATCTTTGTTCTGATTATGGATCAGTTAGGAACTTAGGATTAGGACGTTCATATAAGATTTCTATAAAAATGACAGATTGTATATAGATAGGTATATACATTGACTTTGGATATGTGAGGATCAAATCGTCTAATTTATCTGTAATAAAATAGCCAGTAATAACATGACCGCTTTAAAGTTGTTAAAGAATATGATGTCCGAGATAGTTTGGACATCTTGTGCAACTCATACAATAAATTTGGTGTTAGAGAGTATTGCAAAGCTTGATAAGTTTAAGAAAACAATAGAAAGGGCTAAGATGTTTACAATTTTTATTTATGTTCACCACAAGATTTTATTGATGATGGAGAATTATACTAAGAAGAGAGATATTGTGAGAGTTATAAGATTTGCATCAGCTGATCTTAGTTTACAACTTTTAGATTCTAAACATGAAAGATTGAAGATGTTGTTTGCTAGTAAAGAATGTACAGATTGCACATCATCTTTTTTTGGGTTTGGAACCGTCATGGCGAAGATGTTGTGCCGACGATGAACGACCGCGGGGCAACACCTCTCCCACCATTTTGTTTGGTTCATGAATGGAAAACGATCATAGTCTCTGAAATCTACATAAATAAATATTCTTCAAGTTATTACAGTGTTGGTTATGGTGTTAGTTTACTTAAGAACACATTGCTGGGACTTTGTAGACAGATTAATCTTGAAAAATACTGGTGAATCACACATGTATGATGCTTAAAGAGTAGGATTCTTTAATAATTTAGTTTTTGTTTGGTCCTCAAGCCTTTGCAAGACTAGAAGCCTCACATTTTTGTCTCGTGGAAAGCATATTTTATCATGTTTTAGGCATATGTTCATATGTTTCTTCGTCATGTTTCATCTCGGGTGAGGTACTCATGTTTTCCATTTCTATTTCATTGGAATTCATCTGATTAATTGAAAATTTTAAATTTTATTGATGAGTTTCTGATGTACGAGGTTCTATTTCTTGGTTTTTGCAAATGATGTGTTCACATGTTGTCAGGATTTAAGCAAAATAAAGAATAGTAAGTGCCTAAATTATTAGAAAACGAAAAGAAAAAAACCTTGCGGCCTTTCTCAATGTATTTCATAGAAAGGAGCTCCTTAGTCTCTTTGTGCCTCATAAGTCGAGCAACACTGAAATTCTCAGCTCCCAAATCTTTCAAAACTTCATACTTCTCCATCTCTACCTCCGTTTCCGAATCAATACGTGTTTATGTAAATATGTATCTATGTACGCTTATATACTTATATGCGAATATATATATATATATACAAACATGAATCCCTTCCGAAATCAAACGTCCGCTGCAGAAACAACCATCTTCTAGCGTCGTTCATGGGATCAGAGTAGGTGTGCTTAGACCAATCGTAAGATCCAATACACCACAACTTTCGCATATAAATACGCTACCAATGTGAGTGTGCGTTAGGACTGGGCACTGGTCGGGTACCCGGATTTTTGAGGATACACAAACCCGAAGCCGGACGGGTAAACATATTCCTACCCGAGCCCAAACCCGAGTGGATCAGATATCCGGAACTCGAATTCCCGTCCAATGTACCGGGTACCCGTGGATACCTGAACCTAAATTTAAATTTAATTTTAAATCAAATTAAATGTTAAAACAACCTTAAAATAAATTTAAATCAAGTTTACAACAAATAAAAATCCACAATCTTATAAAATAAAACATTAAACATATGACATAGAAATTTAAAAGTAGTCTTCATTAATCTTCCATAGTAATACATACTGAAAACTTGTAGAAGATAACTAGTGAACCGATAACCAAAGAGATCAGAAATATCAAACAATATTCGTTTATTTACTTGTCAATCTTTAAGTACACTTGCCAGTTTATACAAAGTACTAAAGATCTCCTCGGATAACTCCTCCTGAGTTAGACGTAAATACAACCTCAACTGTTTCTTTGCTCAGTACAGTATCTAACTAAGTAAACTTAAAACCTTAGAGCTCTCTCTTCCTCTGTTTCGTGTACTCTAGTAATACCGTCCAGAATCATTAACATTCTTTTTGTTTTTTAGGTTAACTTATCTGTCTTCCGCTCGACTCAGCAACCCTCTCCGGTTCTTCAATCGCGCCGTCTTGCTGATCTTTCTTCAGCATTGAATCCGCCAGATTCAACTTGACTCCTCCTTCTTCTCCTTGATCTTCTCGTTGACTTCCTCCAGTCATCCTTGATTTAAATTCGTGCTCCTTAAATATCTCAACTTCCTGAAATAGCAATTTTAATCTGCAATCCTATTTTTATTGCATTCACACATACATTTAAAAAATATGAAAGAATTAAATAAATAAACAATTTGAATAAAGAAATATAAAAACAATATAAAAAAAGATAAATGAATTTTACGATGATATTCATTTTCATTTCGACAAATATCCTCCATCAACCGATGTTGAAAATACTTTCATCTAGAATGGTGGAAAAAATCTTCAAAATAAATCAATTTATTAGTTCATATATTAAAAATATTAATAATATAATATAATATAAAAATTCATTGTAAAACAAATGAAGTAGGAGTGCTAAACGGGCTACTCTATTATAATTCAACTTAATTCATTATGTTGAATTATTAATTTCTAATTAATCCAATTTATATTTTATATTTGTTAAAAATTCATATAATACGATTCCGTGAAATCCATAGGTTATATAATTAGTTTGTAAATTATAATTTGTTTTTATAAAAAACAATATAAAATTGTTAAAATCAATATATATATATATATAACAATATTGTTTTCATAGTTATGTATTAATCTCTAACTACATTTAAAAATATTACAATATATACTAGATTAGATGTCCCGATTAATATTTATAAGTATACTATTGTTTTATATTAAAAATTTTAAATAGGAAATTTTATAAAATTCAAAAAATCTATAATTTTTGTATCATTTTAAAAATTTTAATAGTAAAGTCTTAAATATAGAAATTAAACTATAACATTAATATATAACTTTTTTAAATTAAACTATAACGTTAATAAAGAAATTAAACTATAACGTTAATTCACTTTTAAAAATATAGAATTTTTAAATTTATTTTTTATGGTCAATGAATTTAATTTTGAAATTGTAAGCATTATAAAAATACAATATTATTTACAGAAACGAAAAAACAATATCTATTTTTATTTTGTCATATAGTCTCATAATATGTTACTCTATAACACTTTGTTTCTTTATCTAGAATTACAAAAAAAAAACAATTTCTACGAAAACTTTAATATATATATATTATATATATATATATATTTAAAATTTTATTATAAAATTTTCAGATCTACGCACTAATTTAAAAGTAATAAAAATATATTAACATTAAAAAGTATTTAGCATCTCAACATAATATAACATGTATTTTTTATTTATTTCATCATCTCCTTTCCATTATATATATTTTATCGTTCATGTCTCACCATAAACAAAAAATAATATAGTTGTATCTTTCTAAAACTTCAAAAACGATTGGACAGATGGTCTGATTGTACAATTCATTTTATTGAAATGTTGGACAAAACACATTTGCAACAATGTCAAATTCGACCGTGCATATTATGTTTTAATGAACAGAAATAAAAAAGGAAAATAACAAATATAAAAAAATTACACAATTAAAAAAGAAATTTAGAGCTTTAAACCTTATAAAAACAAAGGTTCAATCAATATGTTTTCCAACAATATTCTGTGTGGCAGCAACATCTTTCTGATGCTCATTGCACGAAACAGCAATAGGAGTATGCAATATGGTCTCATTGTCGATCCATGGCCTATAAGAAATAAAACACATGAAAGCGATAGACGTCCAAAACACGAATTTGTGACAAACTCATACAACCTTCAAGCTAAAAGCAATTTACGAAACTCATTGGCAACATAGACTGACATGCACATTCACACAGTTCTCTCAATGCGATGTTCAAGGACATGAAAAAATAATCATTAAACTTATCCAAATAAAGGAAAATCTGAGACAAGATTCAAAATCATTATGAGAAATGTCAGCGTAATTGCATTTTTGCAATTTCTTGTCTTAGAGATACAATGCAAGACTTGATAATAATATCACAAACCATGTCTGCACACATATACTTTTACATTAACATCATATCTTTTTATTCATATGAGAAAGATGATATTACAAACCATGGTACAATCCAATATATATAGAGAGGATGTCAAAACATAAAAAATGTAAACTAACAAAATCTAGGAGAATCCCATAAACAATCACACTTCATGCAATATAATTCAAATAGGGTTTCGATTAATATCGCGAGTGTAATATATTGAAATGTTGTGAATTCATAAAAAATGATGTCCCTACCTTGATGGAAAGATATTGCTTTCTCTTTCAGCTTTCAATGGAACTGGTATGCCTAATGTTCATCGATTCCGATTGAAAGTTGAAAGAATATATTTTGATTGATCAAATGAGTATACTTATGTATTTTTTTAGAAAATGAATGTTCACCAATTCGTTGATTGCCTCGAAATAGAGAAATTCGGCGAAAAGAGATATAGTTTGAGGTGGAGATCAAGGCAATCTGAATCGGATGCATTTCCAAAGTTGAAAAAGACCCAAATTGAACCTAAAAATCGATCTTCGCGAATCGAGGAAAAAGCAATTAAATTCGAGGAATAAAAAAACAAAACAAAATTCGATGAAGAAAAAATACATTGTCAAAACCCTAACCGATCCGTTGCACCATCGACAACACATGGACATGTTTCATCGCTGCTCCGCCGAAAGAAAACCATAATCATCAATGACCCTCATCGTTGATCGCGACAATGCGAATAAGACAAACCTATTTTGTATTTCTTCTTCATCAAGCTCACTTTCCTCCGCCATAGTGTGTGAAACACTACAAATGGAGAAGAGCATGAAGAGAAGGAGAGGGGGAGATAATGAACGTGACGAACTGTTGATATTGATGACAACGAAAGCTCCATGCCATAGGGATGAAGAGAACTTGATATCGTCCTGATGTTCGGCAGAAGCCGTTACGGAGACACAAATGTTTGTTGCTCTCATCACTGTTCTTCGACCGAGAGTATGCCTCAAACATTGATCTTTGATAAAACCTTATCTTCACAATTGAACTTCTCCCTCGACGAAAAAGATATTTTCTTAAAATACAGTTAAATATAATTAGTTGGAGAAAGATAAAATATTGGTCTCTTAATGAAAACATAATATTGTCAATCGATCTGTTGAAATTATTTTTTTGGAGTGAAATACCTAATAAATCGATTTAATATGCAATTAAATAGGATTAGTTGATGAGAAATGCAATATTAGTTTCTTAATAAAAGTATAGCATTAAGTTGGCGGAATATCAGAAATACCCTTATAGGGCTAAACCACTTCAAAAATACCCTTCCCTTAAATAATTATTAAATCCGAAAAAACTGAAGAAAAGACAAACTTGCCCTTAATGTTCGAACGTGAAAAAACCCACGTTCGGCAGTTTTTCGACGTGAAAAACTGTAAAAAACGAAAAAGCCGAACAGTTTTTCGCCGTGAAACCTGTTTAAAAGTTTATAGCAAGAAAGAAATAAGTGATGTCGAACTTAAGAGGGATCGATTTGAAGTTGGTGAGAAGGAAAATGGCTAGAATCAGCAGCAATAGTGACGAAGAGAGCACGAGTCAATCTTCAATGGCACAATAAGTGTAAGTAGTTCGATTTCTAGGGTTTTGCAAGCTTTCGAGTCACAAAATGGTTTATTGATTTGAAATGGGTGAGTGTCAGTGTCAGTGAGTCGGTTAGGTCGCAAGGGTCGTAGGAGTTGCATGAACATCTTCAACTCAGTGAGTCGGTTGAGTAGCAAGGGTCGCAGTAGTTGCATGACCATNNNTCTGAGGGTCGTTTGAGTCGCATGGGTCGCACGGGTCGGCTGAGTCGCATGGGTCGCACAAGTCGGTTGAGTCGCACGGGTCGGTTGGGTCGCATGGGTCGCTTAGGTCGGTAGAAGTATAATGTATTCGTAATTGGTCATTTTGCAGGTGGCGCCAAAGCCGAAATTTGTGTATGAATTCAAGCATATGGACAAAATGCCAAAGATCACAACCAAGTGTTATCCTCACGAGACAATAAGGACGCTGAGAGAAATCTTACATGAACACGAGTTGCATTACTTCGAGAAGGAGTCACAATTTAGGCATTTATTCCACTTACAATGTGACTCCACATTGACGAAGGTTCAAATGTCTGTACTACTAAATCACTCTGTGATTATACGGGACAATACAGAGTTGTGGTTCGTCATAAACGACATTCCCATCCGGTACTCTATAGTGGAGCACGCACTAATTTCCGGATTGAAATGCGGACCATATCCCATAGGATGGGAGTCCATGATGGGTGTCACATTCAGGCGGAAGCATTTCGGCCGTGGAAAGGTGACCCCCGAACAAGTCAGTGAAAAGCTTGTGAAGGCGAAGAATTCCGACGACCGGAAGAGGTTCGCAACTTTGATGTTGTTGGCGCAAGTTATGGCTCAAAAGCCTTCA
>CM071870.1:2302126-2321715 GCA_036759665.1 Gynandropsis gynandra
TGTACAAGGGTCTTATGTGGTCGCATGAGACGTCCATGGGTCATGTTTGGTCGCATGAGTCGTACAAGGGTATTATGTGGCCGCATGAGACGTCCATGGGTCATATGTGGTCATATAGGATCACATGAGTCGTACAAGGGTCTTATGTGCTCGTATTAGACGTCCATGGGTCATGTTTGGTCGTATGAGTCGTCCATGGGTCATATGTGGTCATATAGGGTCGCATGAGTCGTACAAGGGTATTATGTGGTCGCATGAGTCGTCCATCGGTCATGTTTGGTCGCATGAGTCGTCCATGGGTCATATGTGGTCATATAGGGTCGCATGAGTCGTACAAGGGTCTTATGTGGTCGCATTAAACGTCCATGGGTCATGTTTGGTCGCATGAGTGGTCCATGGGTCATATGTGGTCATATAGGTTCGCATGATTCGTACAAGGTTATTATGTGGTCGCATTAGACGTCCATATGTCATGTTTGGTCGCATGAGTCGTCCATGGGTCATATGTGATCATATTGGGTCGCATGAGTCGTACAAGGGTTATGTGTGGTCGCATGAGTCGTACATGGGTTATGTGTGGTCGCATGAGTCGTATGAGGGTCATATGTGGTCGCATGCGTCGGATGGGTTCCCGTTTAAACCTGATTCTAATTTAATCCGATTGAGCGTCGCATAATGGGTCATACTGAGTCATAATCTTACGAACAATAGATGCAAAATAAGACATTTTCAACGTTTAAATATTGATTACATACGGTCTCAAAGGTTACAAAGGTCACAAAAGTTACATAAGACTACATAAGGTCTCAAAGGTCACAATGGTTAAAAAAAGGAAAGAAAAAGGTTGAAGAAGAAGAAAAAGGCAGAAAGAAGTTCGAGAAAAAGAAGGAAAGAAAAAAAGGTCAAATTTGTCGAGTTCAAAGACACATCGCAGCCCTTCCCCGCAAGAAGAGTCGTGTGTGACTCAACCGCCTTCTCCAATTTGACCTCCAACCGTGACCTTAGGTAACGCGGATACAGCTTGATGTCTGAGTCCGCCGATTACCAAGACCTTATGTAGTGCAGATACATCACAAAGTCCTCCATCCATGTTGTAAGTACTTGTGTATCTGCATACAGACTGAGTCTGACGATTACCAAGACATTGAGTAACAAATAGATAGCACGATGCCCTGGGTCGACCATGTGACCTTAACGGTCACAAAGGTAATAAGGATTTTTCAGAGAATTTAGGGTTAGATGTTAGAAATCGCCCTTTTGAGAGAATGAAAGAACTCTAAACAAGAGATGATTTGGAGCTTGTTGTAGCTTTTCGGTTTTTCCTCTATTTATAACGAAAAATAAATGGACTCCTAAAATTCCAGAAAGACAATAAATACAAAGAATGACCAAGGTACATGTATTCACCGCTTTAAAGAACCTTTAATATAGGTCTTGAATGTGGCATTGGTAAAATAAAAAGCATAGCTAGCACCTGGAAAAAGCAGTAGTCTGACATTGAAAAGACTAGTCGAAAGGGTCGGAATGGTCGGAAGGGTCACAATGGTCGGAAGGGTCGCAATGGTCGGAAGGGTCGCACGGGTCCAAGGGTCGCGAGGGACAAGGGTCGCACGGATCCAACATATTTTGATTTGAGCTGTATTTTCAAAATTTTATTCATATTATTTGAAATAATTTGTAAATAAGAAATTAGAATCGTAGGGGTCCAAGGATCGTAGAGGAACAAGGGTCGCAGGGGTCCAAGGGTCGTAGAGGAACAAGCGTCGCAGAGGGACAAGGGTCGCAGGGGTCCAAGGGTCGCATAGGAACAAGGGTCGCAGAGGGACAAGGGTCGCAGGGGTCCAATGTTCGCAGAGGAACAAGGGTCGCAGGGTCGAACTGGGTCGCTGGGTCGAACTGGGTCGTAAGGTCGCAGGGGTATTTTGGGAATATCAACATTTATAAGGGTATTTTTGAAATTAAAATTTTTTTCTTTTTCGAGAAGGGTATTTTTGAAGTGTTTTACCTCCGTTAGGAATTGCCTAAATTTTGATTTAATTTATAATGAATTACGATTAGTTAGAAAGGGATACAATATTGGTTTACTAATAAAAAGCATAACATTAAGTTAAAGTTGCTATCTGTTAAAATTCTTCTTTTGAGCGGTGATGGTTGGAAGCATTGGAATGCATGTTTAAATTTGGGGACATTTTTTCAATTGATTTTTTAGTTAATTCAAATTATTGAATACATGATGGTTGAATATATAATTATATATAAATTTGTAATAATTTCAAGAATAATTAGTGATCTATAAATCCAATATTGTTATACTAATTAATTTTTAAAATTATGATTTCAATTATTTTTTATCAATATATTATATCATACATAATTTTAACCTAAATTCTAAATATGATTAATACGAAATTGATAAATTTATTTATTTAAAATGTACAACATAAGATTTATGGATTAAAAATAAAAAATTTTAAATAATATCCATAAAAATAACATATTACCTTTTAGAGTCGATTGATATTTAATTAAAAAGCAGTAACAAATTTGAATCAAAATTTGATTATCATTTGAGGGGGTGAGGTGATCGTCACATCATCGCAATGTCACTATAATTGAGTAAGAACTCAAATTTTAATATATAAATTAGGGTTGAACCCGCACGATGCGCATAAACCATATTTGTGTAAATTTAAAATATTTATTATAAAATATGCAATTGATGATATAAAAATCAATTAAATTTTAAATTACTAACATAAAAATACAATAACATGAATAAAAAAATTATAAAGTTTAATATTTATTGATATAACAATATCAAATTTATGAATGAAATAATATCAACATTAATATATATATATTTGATAATTTATTTTTTATTTTATGTTTTGTTTTTAATTTTGAATTCATATCAATCATTAAATTACAAATTACTTGTCATTAGAATATTAGTTAATATACATATATATACTATATATATATATATTATGATTAACAATTTATTGATAATTTAAAACTACACTCCATATAATCTCATATATAAAACCATAAAAATATTATAATTTTAATTTAAGAAAAATCAAATAAAAATTCTATTGTATAAACAACAACAACAACAACAACAACAACAACAACAACAACAACAACAACAACAACAAAAACAACAACAACAACAACAACAATAATAATAATTGAAAACTTCATTATCCCATAATCACAATATGATAGACCTCAACCTGTTTTTTTCGTCAAACATAATATGCACGCATGTAACCCCTCAAACTATTACAACAGGCAGGATAGGTTTTATTTCTTTTTAATGGCCAAGGCATAATGCAACAACAAACTATATGCCCACAGGATAAATGTCAACACTATCGTCCTTATCAAACCACACACAGTTGTCCATCTTGGATGTTAGTTGTATCTTTAGTATCATAATCATTCAAGGGTTGGTTTGTCATTCGAAGGTTAGTTTGGTAGTTTTGGCCCTCTTTCATATTTTCATAAATTCCATTTGTTCCATCCCATGAAGACGAAGTCACGAAACGACATAGATCACTAATGTGCCTTGTGAAGTTCACTACACAACCAACTCAAATTAGAAGCCAAATGTAACCTATTACCTAACAACAACATACCCAAAGAAGCCCACAAACACACAACTCATTACAACACTACACCATAATAGTACTTTGGTGCGAAAGATGAGATCTGTTACCATCTTATCCTTTGTTATCTAAGATCTAGAAATATTTAGAAAACCAACCAGTTACTAAATATGTCCCTCCAAAAAACATTGAAATAAATCAAGAGATGAAAAAACAAAAGAGCTTTACATGTACATTTGAATACAAAATGTTTTTGTTGTGTTACCCTGCTTTCTCACCAACCAAACAAAAGATCACGATAACTTTAGCATGTCTTGTATCATCATCCTTTGTATCTGAAGAAAGAAAGGCTATATTAAGAACAAAGCCTATTGACTTCAATTTAAAAGGAAAATGAACAATTGTTCCTCTTTTCATATTCTATGATATACGGGATGGGATGAACACATGTTTAGTCCCATATTTAACATGCATATTCTAACGATAGCAGACAAAAGCTTACACCCACATTTAAAATGCATATGCAACTTGGATGCATAGTGTCTACGATCAGGTACAGTTCTGTAGAGCACTGCTAGTGAAATAAAAGACTTAAGGAACTAGTTGTAATTCTCTCTCTTCTTCCTTCCGATCTCACACTCTTCCCTTACCTATGTTCCTCCATAACCTTCTTCCTAATACCTTTGCAACGTCTCAACTATTAAAAACCTAAGTTACCACATTTGCAACTGAGGAAGGAGGAAGCGATGGCACAGGAAACGCCTACAGAGAGCTCTGAATAAGGAAACGACTACGTGATCATAAATGGAAAATAACATTAGTCTAAGGAGTGCCTACAGAAAGAATCAAATGGTCGATCAGCAAGGTTGTGTGTTCACATTTGGGGACCGACATTACTTTTGGTGTAGATTTGTGTATTGCATCTCAGACTTCCATCGTAGATCGGATTTAGAGTATATATGATTTCTGAAGCCATCAAAAGGGAGCTCAATGAATCGATGAGGTCACATGAACCCACCAGAGGGAAATAGAAAATCGACATATCCATCAAAAGGAACTCAATGATTTGAAGACTATTGATGGAGAAAACAAAGAGAAACCTCCATTGTCATGACCTCCTCCGGAAAATCAAGAAAACAACACATGCTAGTGTCTGGTCGAATTATCTTCGGCCTTCTTCCACGTTGCCTCCATTTTCGCAACCTCCTCCGGCGAATCAACGTCGCATGAACACACCACGGAGGAGAAATGGAATGCAAAATTGATGTGGCCATCGAAAGGGAACTCAGTGATTTAAAGACTATTGATCGAGGAAAGAAAAGTGAAGCCTCCACTATCACGATCTCCTTCAGCGAATCGAGCAAACAACCCATGTCAGTGTCTAGTCGAGTTGTCTAAATGTTTATATATTTATTTGAAATAAAAGTTAGTAAATAATTAAACTTGAACAAAATAATTATTAACAAATATTGATTTTTTATGCATTCTCTTTTTCAGCCTTCCACATCATTAAATTATTTTTTTATTGTACATTAATTTCCATCCATAAATTATTTTAAATAAATTATATATTACTATTATTCATATTTTAAAGAAACACAAAATATTTATATTAATTTAGAGTATATTTTTGTAATAATATATGTAAATCTATATATTAAATGGAGTAACTTTCTTGGCTTCTCATATTACCACCTCATCATTGTATTTTATTTTATTTTACTTTTCTGCTAAAATTAGTAATATTTATTTTGTATAGTTAATGACAATTTTAAAACATCATTCTCCAATTAATGTGTAGTATTTTAAAATTAATTTATAAAATTGATTTTAAATATAAATAAAATTAAAGGGTTCAATGTTTAAAAAGTTTTAATACAAATTAAATTACAATTAAATATTTCAAAATTTAAATTACAATTAAATAAAATATTTTCGTATTTATATGAATAAAAATATATAGTATATTTACATGAATTTTAGTTATAATAATAATAATAATAATAAATGTTTATATATTTATTTGAAATAAAAGTTAGTAAATAATTAAACTTGAACAAAATAGTTTTAACAAATATTGGTTTTTTATACATTCTCCTTTTCAACCTTCCAAATCATTAAAGTGTTTTTTTTATTCTACATTAATTACCATTCATAAATTATTTTAAATCAATTGTATATTACTAATATAATATTTTAAAGAAATACAAAATATTTATATTAATGTAGAGTATATTTTAGTTATAATATATGTAAATCTATAAATTCAAAGGAGTAACTTTTTTGGCTTCTCATGTTGCCACCTCATCATTGTTTTTTATTTTATTTTATTTTATGCTAAAATTAATAATATTTATTTGTATAGTTAATGACATTTTTAAAACATCCTTTTTCAATAAATATGCAGTATTTGAAAAATTAATTTATAAAATTGATTTTAAATATAAATAAAATTAAATGGTTCAATGTTTAAAAAGTGTGAATACAAATTAAATTACAATTAAATATTTCAAAATTTAAATTACAATTAAATATAATATTTACGTATTTATATGAATAAAAATATATAGTATATTTACATTAATTTTAGTTATAATAATAATAAAAACAAAAAATGTTTATATATTTATTTGAAATAAAAGTTAGAAAAATTATTAAACTTGAACAAAATAATTATTAACAAAGATTGATTTTTTATGCATTCTCGTTTTCATCCTTCCACATCATTAAAGTATTTTGTATTCTACATTAATTAACATTTACAAATTATTTTAAATGAATTATATATTATTAATATTTAAAGAAACACAAAATATTTATATTATTTTAGAGTATATTTTAGTTATAATATATGTAAATAAATAAAAAATCAGTACATTAATAAATCTATATCTAAAAAGTTTTAAAATCTCTCAATTCTCACACTATCACCTCATCATCCTATTGTTATAAAACTTTGAATACAAATTAAAAAGAATTTGGATTATAAAATAATTGAAAACTATTAGAAACTAATAAAATGAGATAATTAAATAAAATATAGATAAATAATCATATAAACATGTTATATAAAACTATATATTAAAAGGAGATTTTTTCTTGGCTTCTCATACTGCCACCTCATCATTTTTTTATTTTATTTTATTTTTTACTAAAATTAATAATATTTATTTTGTATATTTATTGATATTTTTAAAACATCTTTCTTCAATCAATGTACAATATTTTAAAAATTAATTTGTAAAATAGATTTTAAATATAAAAAAATTAAATGGTTCAATGTTTTAAAAGTTTGAATACAAATTAAAATACAAATTAAATTGCAATTAAATATTTGAAAATTTAAATTACCATTAAAAAAACATTTGCGTCTTTATATGAATAAAAATATATAGTATATTGACATGAGTATTTAGTTATAAAAATATTGAAAATATGACAGAAACTAATGAAAAGAGACATAAATATAATATAAACAAATAATTATATAAATTTATTATATAAATTTATATAAGTTTTTTATTCATGAGCTCTACAAATATTTTAAAAAATTTGAATTTTATGCATAATTATATAACATGCTTATGTATTTATATGAATAAATAAATATAACATGTTTACATGAAAATTTATTATAAAAGATAAAAAATATTAGAAATAATTAAATAAATAAATAAATAAATTATAGATAAATAATAAAAAATTTTGTTATATAAATCCATATAATGTTTTTTATTCATGAACTATACAAAATATTTGAATATTGCAAAATTTAAATGTAACGTAATTATATAAGAAATTTACTTATTTATATGGATAAAAGAATATAGTAGATTTACATATAAAAAAATAAAAAAACAATATAAGAAAGTAATGAAAGAAATTAAATAAATAAAATATAGACATAATCATATAATTTGCTATGTAAATCCGTATAAGTTTTTTATTCTTGAAATTTATGAAATATTTTAATATTTCAAAATTTGAAAGATTTTTATTTTTGAAATTTATAAAATATTTTAATATTTCAAAATTGAATTTTTATGTAATTATATTAAAAAATTACATATTTATATGAATAAAAATATATATTATATTTACATGAAATTTGGGTTATAAAATAATTGAAAACAATTATAAACCAATGAAATGAGAAAATTTTGATAAATAATCATATAAATATGTTATATAAACTATATAAACTACAAAATATTGTAATATTTCAAATTTTAAATTTTATATGTAAAATATAACAAATTTATATATTTATGTGATTAAAATTAATAGTATATTTACATGAATCTGGTTATAAGAAATTGAAAAAATATTAGAAATTGATGAAATGAGACAAATAAATAAAATAAAGATAGATAAACATATACATACGTTGTAAAAATTTATATACTTTTTCTTATTCATGAATTCTATGAAATGCATTAATATTTCAAAATTTATATTTGATGTGTAGTTATATAACAAATTCGCGTACTTAGATGAAAGTTTGATTATAAAAATATGAAAAATATTAGAGACTAATGAAATGAAACAAATGGTAAAATTGATAATTGTCTATTATATTATATCTACAACTATTTTCATATGTTACTTGTTTGATATTGTGATTCTTCCATGGTAAATCAACAACTGTTATCATGTGTATCACATCAAAGGATGTTTTATCATGAAACAACATCATCATATCTTATGCTGATCATGGATTGGAGAAATTCTCATTCGTTTATTATCCAAATGAGTGGATGTGGCATAAATCTGAAAATAATATTTATAAGGGTGTTTGTTAGGCTCTTTAAAAAAATAGAGACAAAAGTTTGACTGAACATAGAATCACCATGCTTGAAAGTAGAATAATGAAGGTTACTCGATATAAAATTCTTCTTTATTCAAGCTTTTTGTATGTGATACTAAGAATTATGGTTTTATATGGTAAATAATTTCTTTTTCAAGTTGTTAAGAAGATATTGGAATGGAAAGAAATGAACAATATCAAGTCTTTAACATCTCATAGGAGTTTAGAAGCTGTGAACATAAAGAATAGTAGAAGACAAGTGAATTATAAATTTAAAATAATTAACCATGTTAATGAGCTATCCTTTTGGTGAAAATGATAGGAGATGATGGAAGAGGAAGAGGAAGATGAAGATAGAAGAGGAAACGATTCATTTGTTTATGTAGATTATACGATAAATCACTTGAAATTTCTTTGTCAATATTCATACAAAAAATATGATGGAGTTTTTATTTTATTTTTTATTATATTTTATATTGTTAAATAAACATGAATAATAAAAAAATGTAGAGAAAAAATTGTCAAATAATTGGAAGAAAAAATAAATATTGCAAAGTTAATTAAAATTCTAACCAATAATTAAAACATATATAATATATTATATATGTTACATGTTTTCAATTTTTTTCACTCTAACTATGAGTGAGATGATTCAATTATTTTGTTTTCCATATGATTTTAACATATAGAAGAAATATTATAACAATCAATTATGTTTTAGACAAAAATATTCACATTCATAATTCAATGCAATATATTTTCATCCCATTGATATTCTATTACCTTCATATTTTTTAAACTATAATGTGCTATTAAAGGATTATTTAAAAATGTTAATTTTATTATTAAAATAGATCAATTTTATGTTATAACATTCTTATATTTTTATTAGCATTTATTACCTATTATTCGATAAAGTAATATATACACAATGTCATGAACCAAAATTTTTCATATTTCTAATATATCATTTTATTTTTAATAAATTAATTTATATTATATATTTGCAAATCTTATAAGATGGATTTTAAGTATAAATATAGAAATAATTATTTATATATAAATAAAAAAGTTTAAAATAACATATCATAAGAAATGTATAAATTAGATAAAATGATTTTCTATTTATAATTAGATTAATTTATATGATAAATAAAATTTTAAATTGTTTTAAAAGAACCAATAAATGATATCCAATTATATAAGATATTTAGATTATTTTTAAAAAAATTAAATTTGTGTGATTTTATTGTTTTCAAAATCAAGTGCACACATTTTAAAATCATCTATAAACATATAAAAATAAAGATTTTAAAAATAATAATGTTTTTAATAACTAATTTTTATGATTCTTGGTAACAATTTTATGTAAGGTACATATATGTATATAAAGATAGTATAATCCAATATTAAGAGCAACGCGTACTGTAACTCATTTGGCAATTTTTAGGTATATTTTTTAAAATAATTTATAATTTAAATAAAATTAGAAGAAGATAGTTAGAGATTTATTATATAATTAATTAATATATAAATATAATTAGACAAAGATTTATTAAAGTTAATAGATTTATATACTATAAGAGATATTTTTTTTGTATTAAAGTCGACTTTCATTATAAGGTAAGGTCGATTTCAATATATATTGTTTGTAGACATTCCAAATTTTTAAAAATTATAGATGCATATTTTAATTATTTGTTTTAAAAAACTAACATCACGTAAAATCAAAATTATAAAAACAATTAAATTTAATTTTGAATTATAATAAAATTTCTTCAACAAAATCCATTGTAATTTTGATCTTGATTCTTACCCAGAAAATTTGGTTTGATAGAAGAAAGTTTGGAGGCATTATAGATAATTATTTGATTTCCTATAGATGAGAATGTGGAAAAACTATAAAAAATTTATTTCGGTTTAAGAAAGTTTGAAGACATTATAAGAAAATCCATACTTTTTTTAACAACACCACAATACTACATTGATTTAAAAGGTTTATTTTAAAATTATTCCATATATAAATAAAGAATAAAAGAAAAATATAAGTTTAAAAAAAATGAAGGCAACCAGGCTCTTCCACATTTACCATAAAAAATGTGAATTCATGAATAAAAATTATTCCATAATTAGGGACTATGAGGATCAGAAACCTTTGTCGTTTCACTTAGTCGTTTCGTTTTCTATATTTATTATACATTTATCATATATGATTATACTCTAACCATTTTAATTATAAAAATAGATTATTTATATATCTAAAATTTCAAATGTTATATTTTTGTGCAAATAAAGAAGAAATGATGGTAAAGAGGATTGAAGGAAGGATTTGCGAATCGCTAAGTCAACATTTTCGCGGTAATTGTCGCAATGATAATAACTGCATCATAGTTTGCCGCACCAAAGGTTTCTCCGAAGGCCAGTACGTTGGTTTCCGCCATCGATGTTTCTGTACCAAACTTTGTTAGTTTCTTTTGTCTATTGAAATGAAAAAATCATCGCCCATCCATCAAAATAATTCAGGAAAATATATTTTTCATATATGTTCGAGTTGTCACTAGTAAAAAATATCAGTTTATTCCAATCATTTATATTTGTTATTCAGTTTGATGGAAATTTAATGTAATATCTTTAACCTTTTTATCTTAAAACATTTTAAAAAAATATTGTTTTTTCATCATCTTTTAACATTCAGTATATACAAAAATAAAAATATAATGTTTTACAAAGTAATATTACTAGTCCTGTAAATATACACAACATTAATAAAAAAATTTTAAAATAATTTTTATGAAAAGAGTATTAGTTGTTACAAGTGTTATATTGAAAATTGTAAGAGATACTGATAAGCTACAATTTTTTAAGGAATATATGAGTACATAATTTTTAAAAATTTTGTTTTGAATTAAACATTTATATATCTAACGTATATTAAAATTTAATTATACGAATTAGATATATTTTATAATTTAAAAGGAGGGGATAAGATGAATAAAAAATAACCATCTCAAAATATAAAATTACAAATTACACATGGAAAGATAAAAAAATTTGATACAATGTATAAATTTAATGAATTGAGAGCTATAAAATCTCATAACATCCAAAATAAATATATAAATAACTTGTATAAATATTTAATTGGTATAACTATAAATAATGAATCTTTTAATCATATACTAATTTAATATAACTTTAAATATATATAATTTAATCAGGTTAATGATCAAAGTTGTGTTTGTGATTAGTAAACTATGTATATAGAATACATATTCGTATAAAATAACAATGGACAAGGATCCAAAAATCGGTCTAGACGGAGGCCTAGGCTCGCCTAGGCGCTAGGCGGAGGTCACGCCCCGATTACCTACAATTAGAGTTTTGGGCAGTCGGTTAGTTGTTAGGCGGTCGTCTAGGCGGCCTTTTAAATTTTTGTGTTCCGCGTTTATTAAAACGACGTCCGTTTTTTAAAGAACAAATCGTTTTGGTCTTTAAAAAAATGAATCCCTAATTTTTGGTTCGTCTTTTTTTTCTTTTGCTTTTGGCCGTCGCTCGCCCCTTTTCTTCTTTACTGCATCATCCCTACCATCACCTCTCTCCCGACCGTTCGCGTCTCTCCCAATTGTTGAGTGCTTCTTCTTGTTGTCTCGCTTGCCTTCTGTCTTCGTCTTCTGGCTCTGCATCACTATCGTATGTCTTCTGTGTATTGTCGCCTCTCTTCTTCTTATCACCGCGTCCCTGTCGTCGCCTCTCTCCCTACCGTCGTGTCTCCCTAACGAATTTCTATCGTTGTTCTGATTATGGATCAGTTAGGAACTTAGGACTAGGATGGTCATATAAGATTTTTATAACAATGACGGATTGTATATAGATAGGGTATACACAGTGACTTTGAATCTGTGAGGATCAAATTTTCAAACTTATCTATAATAAAATAGCCATTAATAAAATGGTCGCTTTAAAGTTTTTAAAGAATGTGATGCCCGAGATAGTTTGGACATCTTGTGCAACTCATACAATAAATTTGATGTTGGAGAGTATTAAAAAGCTTGATACGTTTAAAGAAACAATAGAAAGGGCTAAGACGTTTACGATTTTTATTTATGCTCACCACAAGATTTTATCGATGATGAGGAATTATACTAAGAAGAGAGATATCGTGAGACTTGGAGTTATCAGATTTGCTTCAGCTTATCTTAGTTTACAACTTTTAGATGCTAAACATGAAAGATTGAAGATTATATTTTCTAGTAAAGAATGAGGAGATTGCACATCATCTTTTTTGGGTTAGGAACCGTCATGGCGAAGATGATGTGTCGACGATGAACGGCCGCGGGGCCACACCTCTCCCACTATTTTGTTTGGTTCATGAATGGAAAACAATCATAGTTTCTGAAACCTACATAAATAAATGTTCTTCAAGTTATTACAATGTTGGTTATGGTATTTATTTACTTAAGAACACAGTGCTGGGAATTTGTAGAATGATTAATCTTGAAAAATACAGGTAAATCACACGTATATGATGCTTAAAGCGTAGGATTTTTTTTTAATCATTTAGTTATTTTTGTTCTCAAGCCTTTGCAAGACTAGAAGCCTCACATTTTTGTCTCGTGAAAAGCATATTTTATTATGTTTTAGGTATATGTGCATATGTTTCTTCATCATGTTTCATCTCAGGTGAGGTTCTCATGTTTTCCATTTACATTTCATTAGAATTCATCTGATTAATTGAAAATTTTAAATTTATTGATGGGTTTCTGATGTACAAGGTTCTATTTCTTGTTTTTCGCACATGATGTGCTCAAATTTTGTCACGATTTAAGTAAAATCATGAACACTGAGTGCCTAAATCATTAGAAAACGAAAAGAAAAAACATTTCGGCCTCTCTCAATGTATTTCATAGCAACGAGCTCCTTAGTTTCCTTGTGCCTCATAAGCCGACCAACATCCAAATTCCCAACTCCCAAATCTTTCACAACTTTGTACTTCTCCATCTCTACCTCCCGCCTCCGAATCAATACGTGTTTATGTAAATATGTATCTACGTATGTTTATATACTTATATACGAATTTATATATATATATATATATACACGAACACGACTCCCATTCGAAATCAAACTTCCACTGCAGGAACAACCATCTTCAAGCGTCGTTCATGGGTTCTGAGTAGGCGTGCTTAGCCCAATTGTAAGATCCAATACACCACAACCTTCGCATATACTTAGCTACTAGTGTGAGTGTGCGACGGACGGGTCGGGTACCCAGATTTTTTACGGTACCCGAACTTGAACCCGAACCCAAACGGGTAGACATATTCCCCCCAAACCCAACCCCGAGAGGCTCGGGTACCCGTCCAATGCACTGGGTACCCGCGGTATCCGAACCCGAATCTAAATTTAATTTTAAATCAAGTTTACAATAAATAAAAATCCAAAATCTTACAAACAAATAAAAATCTATAATCTTACAAAATAAAACATTAAACATATGAAATAGAAATTTAACATTAGTCTTCATTAATCTTTGATGGTAATATCTACATATAAAAAGATATGAAACAATAAAATAAATAAACAATTTGAATAAACAAATATCAAGACGATATAAAAAACAAATGAATCTTACAATGATAATCGATTTTATTCCGACAAATACCCTCCATCAACTGATGTTGCAACTCCTTTCATCTTTGATGGTGGAAAATCTTCGAAGTAAATCAATTTATTAGTTCATATATTAAAAATATTAATAATATAAAACAATATAAAATTTCATTGTAAAACAAATGAAGCAGGAGTGCTAAACGGGCTAGTCTATCATAATTCCACTCAATTCATTTATGTTAAATTATTAATTTCTAATTAATCCAATTTATATTTTATATTTTTAAAAAATTAATATAATACGATTCCATAAAATTCATAGGTTATATAATTAATTTTTAAATTATAATTTGTTTTCATAAAAACAATATAAAACTGTTAAAATCAATATATATATATATAACAAAAAAATATATTAATAAGAAAATTGAATTTATTTGAAATATTGTTTTTATAGTTATGTATTAATCTCTTACTACATTTTAAAATATTACAATATATATTAGATTAGATGTCCCGATTAATATTTATAAGTATACTATTGTTTTATATTAAAACTTTTGAATAGGAAATTTTATAAAATTCCAAAAACTGCTGTAATTTTTTTATCATTTTAAAATTTATTAATATTTAAATCTTAAATATAGAAATTAAACTATAACATTAACATATAACTTTTTTATGATTTATGATCACTTTTAAAAATATAGAAGTTTTTTAAATTTATTTTTATGGTCAATTCATTTAATTTTAAAATTGTAAAAATTATAGAATTATAATATTATTTACAGAAATGAAAAAAAATTTATTTTTTGTCTTATAGTGTTACTTTATAACACTTTTTTTTTATCTAGAATCATAAAAATAAAAAAAATATAATTTCTACGAAAACTTGAATATTGTTAAAATGTAAATGTCATTATGGGTCATAGCCCATATATTTGTTTATTGTTAAATTAAGGAATCTTTGTTTATAAATACGCAATTCATTAATTTGTAAGGGGAATATACATATAAAAACACTCTTATTAACAGTTCTCCTCTCTCCTTTTCCCTCGTGGTTTTCTCTCTCCATCTCTCTCTTCTCACGGCTCTCTCTATCTTCTCCTCTCTTGACTACTCTCTTCTTTCATTTTCATAAGGTAAGTTTGTATATATATTATACTATAAAGTTATTATATATTATATATTTATATGTACATGTATATTACTTATATATATATATATCGTACCTTCTATATATTATACTTAAGTTACTAAATATTATTAAGTATATTTTTTACGTCATATTTTATTTTGTTAATTATTATATTTATGTGGAGGATGAAAAATTTACCTCATAATTTATTTAAGTTATTGTTGTTATACGGATGGCTGAGCCACCACTTTTTTGTTATATTTTATTTTGTTAATTATTTTATTTATGTGGGGGATGAAAAAAATTCCACCCCATAATTTATTTAAATTATGTTTTTCATTTTTTAATTGTTAATTGGTTAAATAAATCTAAGAATGAATTATCTATAAATATAAACGGATCTAACACATGAATTATTATATAATAATTTATTTAATTTCATTTTCAATATCATAACTTGTATTTGTTTATTTTTTCTTCAATGATAACAGATCTTCATGTCGAATTTGGTAAATCTTAAAATCACAGCACTAGATGCCTTTGAAAAAACTATATGACATGGCGATTTGATCCTAAAATGCATCTAAAAGGCAAAAAGCTTGTTGTCACAATCGATAAAGATAATAATTCCTCAGAAAAGGAAAAGGCAAAAGCCATGATATTTTTACGTCATCATATTGCCGATGGATTAAAAAAATGAGTATCGAACAAAAGAAGATCCCGCAGATTTATGGGAATCTCTTAAATACTGATTTGATCACCAAAAATATATGATCCTCCCAAAGGCAAAGAATGATTGGTTGAATCTCAGATTCCAGGATTATAAATCCGTCGATGAATATCATTCTGCAATGTTTGAAATAATCTCCAGGATGGAATTATGTGGAGAAAAGATAAGTGATTATGATAAGCTGAAAAAACTTTATCGACTTTCCATGCTGATAATATAATTTTACAACAACAATATCACACGAAGGATTTTAAGACCTATCGCGAATTATTACAACTTCTCCTCGTTGCAGAACAACAGAACGAGCTATTAATGAAAAATCATCATGCTCGTTCTTCTGGTTCTGCACCATTTATAAAACAAATGCGACTTCATCAAATTATAACAACTGGCATGGCCGTGGTCGTGGTTGAGGCATGGTCGTGGTTGCGGTCGTGGAAATGGATATGGTATAGGAAAAGGTCGGAGTAATCCACCAAATAATTTCCATCATGGAGAAAATAAAAGGAAATATAATCGAGTCAATGAAAACGAAAACATGACTAAAAGGCGAAAAGATACAATATGTCATCGATGTGGTATGAATGGGCATTGGTCCCAAGTGTGCCGAACACCAAGAAATTTTGTTGATTTATACCAGAAGTCACTGACGGATAAAGACAAAAATGTTCAAACGAATTTTGTCTAAGATGATCTCGATGATCTCTTGGATAACGACAAGGTTGGAATGCACCTTGACATTGCGGATGTTATGTATCAACTTGATAATGAAGATGAGAAAAGAAATGAGATTTCGACAAGAATTTCTTTGTTATCATTATCTCATTTTTAAGACTTAGCTTGTTATTTTTTAATGTATTTTTCCTTTCGCGATTTGGTTTTTAAAAGTTTTATTAGATTATCTTTTGTTGTAATATTTTGTTACATTATATGCAAATTTTGCTTCATATTTTTGAGGTTCATCTATATCTTTATCGGATCAAAGTAATGCAAAATATGTCACGATCATACATCAATGATGGAGACATATGTCTAGCCGATTGTGTTATGACACATACAATATTGAAAGATAAAAAATATTTCTCCAAGTTGAGAATACATGAATTCAGTGTCAATACAATATCTGGAAATGCAAAAATAATCAAGGGATGTGGAGAAGCAAATTTTATAATGTCCGGAGGGACAAAATTTATCATACAAGATACATTATTCTCTCCACAATCCCAAAGAAACTTATTAAGTTTCAAAGATATTCGCCAAAATGGCTATCATGTTGAGACCATGAATGATGAAAATCGTGAATATCTTTATATCATGATAATGGTTTCTAAAAAGAAACATATTGTGGAAATTTTACCGGCTTTATCCTCTAGACTATATTTCACAAAGATAAGAATGGTGGAAACATATGCCATATTCAACCCAAGATATGAAGACATGTTTAAGGTTTGGCATGATCGATTGGGTCACCCTGGTTCAATAATGATGCGAAAAATTATTCAAAATTCCAATGGTCATCCATTAAAACATGAGAAGATATTTCAATCTCATGAAATTGCATGCAGTGCTTGTTCTCAAGGAAAATTAATAATAAGACCATCATCTGTCAAAGTTGGACATGAATCACCATCGTTTTTAGAACGATTACATGGGGATATATGTGGACCTATACATCCACCAAGTGAACCATTTCGATACTTTATGGTATTGATCGATGCTTCAAGCAAATGGTCACACGTTTGCTTATTATCAACCCACAATGTTGCATTTGCGAGGTTTATTGCTCAAATAACAAAATTACGAGATCAAATCCCCGATCATCCTATTAAGAAGGTGAGACTTGATAACGCTGGTGAATTCACTTCTCAAGCTTTCAATGACTATTGTGCATTGATTGATATTGAGATTGAACATCCCATACCACATGTTCATACACAAAAATGGTATGGCAGTCATTGATTAAACGTCTCCAACTTATTACTCGACCATTGCTAATGAAAACGAAACTTCCAGTTTCTGCTTGGAGGCATGCCGTTTTACATGCTACTGCACTAATTCAAATAAGGCCAAGTTCTTAACATAAATATTCTCCATTGCAATTATCAAATGGCCAAGAACCAAATATATCTCATCTCCGAGTATTTGGTTGTGATGTATGTGTTCCAATTGCTCCACCGCAACGAACAAAAATGGGCCCATAACGCATATTGGGAATTTATGTTGGATATAATTCACCATCTATCATTAGATATCTTGAACCAGAAACGGATGATGTATTCACAGCTCGTTTTTCTGATTGTCATTTTAATGAGAATGAATTCCCACTGTTAGGAGGAGGAATAAAACAAGCCTCACGAGAGTTAACATGGAAAACACTGTTATATCTAGGAATAAAACAAGCCTCACGAGAGTTAACATGGAAAACACAACCATTGTTATATCTTGATCCTCCTACAAAACAATGTAATATGGAAGTACAAAAGATAATACATTTTCAAAATATTGCGAATAGACTTCCAGATGGGTTCAATGATACAGCTCGGGTTACAAAATCATATATACCGACTGCAAATGCACCTGCTCGTATAGAAATACCAAAAGGGCATACAGATAAAAGAATTTCAAATGAATCTATAACACGCGTAAAGCGCGGACGACCACTTGGTTCTAAAGATAAAAATCCTCGAAAGAGAAAAAAATTTGATAATAATGATGATTTTCAAATCATAGAGAACATTCAAAAAGAAACAAATGAGGAAGATGATCTTCAAAATGAAAATCATGAAAATAATCATGAACATATAGAGAACAATGAAATTTCCATCAATTATATCTATGATGAAAAGATTATAAGAAGGGATGAAGTAAATGACAATGATGGAATATTCTCTTTCTCTATATTCAAAGAAATTGAAAATGATAGTGAAGATCTAGAACCAATGATAGTGTTAGAATGTCAAAAGAGACAAGATTGGATCAAATGGAAAGAAGCTATGCAAATAGAATTAGACTCATTAAATAAAAGAAAAGTATTTGGATCCATCGTTCAAACTCCAAATGGTTTCAAACCGGTTGGATGCAAATGGGTTTTGTACGAAAAAGAAATGAAAATAATGAGGTTACGAGATATAAGGCACGTCTTGTCGCACAAGGGTTTTCCCAGAGACCTGGAATTGATTATGAGGAAACAAATTCCCCTGTTATGGAAGCATATCACATTTAGATATTTGATGAGTTTAATAGCATCCAACAACTTAGATATGTACCTTATGCATGTGGTTGCGGCATATCTATATGGATCTTTGGATAATGATATATAC
Source organism: Gynandropsis gynandra (assembly GCA_036759665.1). Taxonomy (NCBI): domain Eukaryota; kingdom Viridiplantae; phylum Streptophyta; class Magnoliopsida; order Brassicales; family Cleomaceae; genus Gynandropsis; species Gynandropsis gynandra. The sequence goes on from CM071870.1 coordinate 2,321,343, forward strand.
ATGAAAGTGCCTGAAGGATTAAGAATTTCGAAAACATCAAACTCAAAACCTAAAGAAATGAGTGCAATAAAATTGCAACGATCTTTATACGGATTGAAACAATCTGGACGTATGTAGTATAATCGTCTAAGTGAATATTTATTAAAAAGGGGATTTGTGAATAACCATATTTGTCCTTGTGTATTTATTCAGAAAACAACAAGTGGATTTTGTGATTATAGTTGTTTACGTTGATGATCTGAATATAATTGGGACCTCAAAAGAGATTGAAAATGCTCGAAATTATCTGAAAAGGGAATTTGAAATGAAAGACCTTGGACAAACAAAGTTTTGTCTTGGTTTACAGATAGAGCATCTAAAGACTGGTATATTG
>CM071870.1:2328576-2343021 GCA_036759665.1 Gynandropsis gynandra
GAGAGAGGGTAGATATCATATTAGGATCGTCTGTCTTAGAAAACTTAAACAAGGAATTGCATGATAGATAGATTGATTGTTGGTTTCGGTAGTCTTGTGGTGAAACTGGATTCCTAGAGCGTTTGTCCTATCGTTAAGAATCAATTCATTTATTTACTTTCAGTATTTCATTCTTCAACCATATTTGTTCGTTAGCAAGTTTGATTCATAGTTCGAGTTTAGATTGTGTTGCGTAGTCTCTGTGGGATCGACACCTAAAATACTACACAAGTGCCGTGTACTTGCGGGTAGTTTAGGTTATTTTATTTAACTTTGAGAACGCATCAATACACAAGAGTTTGAGAAGAAGAAAGAAGTTGATGTTCAATACATCCGATCATGTGAAAATGTAGCCGATTTATTCACAAAAACGCTCCCTACTTCAACATTGAGAAAACATATTCGAAATATCGGGATGTGTTTCTTTTGAAGCTTATGATTAAACAAAGGATTGACAAATCGAGGAGGAGTTTTTATGACTGTACTCTTTTTCTCTCATCATGGTTGTTATCCCTAAGGGTTTTTCCATAATAAAGTTTATTTAACGAGACAGTCAATGGACATTTAAGGAGGAGTGTTAAAATGTGAATGTCATTTTGGGCCATAACCCATATATTTGTTTTATTATTAAATTAAGAAATCATTGTCTATAAATAGGCAATTCCTTAATTTGTAAAGGGAATATACATACCAAAACACTTTTATTAACATTTCTCATCTCTCACCTTTTTCCTCACCGTTTTCTCTCTCCATCTCTCTCTCCACTCTTTCTCTTCTCTCTTCTCACGGCTATCTCTCTCCTTCTCTCTTGACTATTCTCTTCTTTCATTGTATATATATATTATACTATAAAATTATTATATATTATATATTTATATATACATATATATATTTCTTACCTTCTATATATTATACTTAGGTTACTATATAATAATGATATTATATTATAATCATATTTATATTATAATCATATAATATATATCTTATATTTTGTAATATATATATANATTATAATCATATTTATATTATAATCATATAATATATATCTTATATTTTGTAATATATATATACATATATATATATCTGTATTAATAATTAATTTTTCAAAAAATATATAATTTGTTAACAAATTTTAATGTAAAAATTTCAGATCTACACACAATAATTTAAAAGTGATAAAAGTATATTAACATTAAAAATATTTAGCATCTCAACATACTATAACATGTATTTTTTATTTATTTCATCATCTTTTTCCATTATTTATATTTTATCGTTCCTATCTAACCATACACAAAAATTAATATAGATGTATCTTTCTAAAACTTTAAAAACGATAGGACAAATGGTTTGGTTGTACAATTCATTTTTTTTTAAATGTTGGACAAAATACCTGAAATGAACATCATCATCCAAATACATTTGCAACAATGTCAAATTCCACTGTGCCTATTATGTTTTAATGCACATAAATCACAAAGGAAATTACAAATATAAAAAATTACACGATTAAGAAAGAAATTTTGAGCTTTAAATCTTATTAAAAAAAGTTCAATCCATTTGTTTTTCAACCAATACTTAGTGTTGCAGCAACATCTTTCTGATGCTCATTGCACAAAACCACAATCGGAGAAGTAAAATACACATTGTTGATCCATGGCCTATAAGAAGTAAAACACATGAAAGCGATTGACGTCCAAAACACGAATTTGGGACAAACTTATACAACCTTCAAGCTAAAAAAAATTTACGAAACTCACTTGCAACGTGACATGCATATCCACACAGTTCTCTCCATGCGATTATTAAGGAAATGAGACAATAATCATTAAACTTATCCAAATAATGGAAAATCTGAGACAAGATTCAAAATAATTATGAGAAATGTCAGCGTCATTGCATTTCTACAATCACTTGTCTTGGAGATACAATGCAAGACTTGATAATAAGATCACAAACCATGTCTACACACGTATATTGTTACATTAAAATCATATATTTTTATTCATATGAGAAAGATGAGATTAAAAACCATGGTACAATACAATATATAGAGAGGATGTCAAAACATGAAAAATGCAAACTAACAAAATCTAGGAGAACCCCATAAACAATCACATTTCATGGAATATAATCCAAATAGGATTGCCATTAATATCGCAAGTGTAATATATTGGAATGTTCTTAATTCAGAAAAAAGAATGTTTCTACCTTGATGGAAAGATCTTGTTTTCTCTTTCAGCTTTCAATGGAACCGGTATGCCCAATGTTCATCGATTTCAATTGAAAGTTGAAAGAATCTATTTTCATTGATCAAATGAGTATACTTATGTATTGTTTTCATAAAATGAATGTTCACCAATTCTTCGATTACCTAGAAATAGAGAAAATCAACTAAAAGAGATATAGTTTATGGTGGAGATCGAGGCAATCTGAAACTGATGCATTTTTAAAGTTGAAGAAGACCCAAATCGAACCTAAAAATCGATCTCCGCGATTCGATGAAAAATATATTAAATTTGAGGAATAAAAAGACGAAACTAAATTCGATGAAGAAAAAAATACATTGTCGAAATCCTAACTAACCCGCCGCACCATCTTCAACATATGGACATGTTTTCGTTGCTGATCTGCCAAAAGAAAACCATAATCCTCAATGACCTTCATCGTTGATTGCGACATCGTGAATAAGAAGAACCTATTCGTTATTTCTTCTTCATCAAGCTCACTTTTCTCCTCCATGGTGTGTGAATCACTACAAATGGAGAAGAGCATGGAGAGAGGGAGATAATGAATGTGGCGAACTATCGATATCGACGACAATGAAAGCTCCATTCCATAGGGATGAAGAGAACTTGATATCGTCGTGATCATCCACGTAAGCCACTACTGAGACACAAAAGTTTGTTGCTCTCATCAATGTTCTTCCACTTGTTGTATGCCTCAGATATTGATCTTTGGTAAAACCTTATCTTCTTGATTGAACTTCTCCTCCCAACGAAAAAGATGTTTTCTTAAAATTTAGTTAAATATAATTAGTTGGAGAAAGACACAATATTGGTCTCTTAATAAAAACATAACATTGTCGACCGATATGTTGAAATTCTTTTTTGGAGTAAAATACCTGATAAATCAATTTAATTTACAATTAAATAGGATTAGTTGAAGAGAAATATAATATTAGTCTCTTAATAAAAGCATAGCATTAAGTTCCGTTGGAATTCGTCTTTGGAGCGAAATGCCTAAATAATCATATATATAATTTTCCTTCCTCCTCAAAGCGCCACATCAGCCTAATCTATATAATAAGAAAGCTTTTTCTCTCCTTCTAAAAGCGTCACGCAAGACTAATTATTTTAATAAAAAATATATCATTGTAAGATTAGTTTCTTATGGTGGTTGAGTTTCGGGCTTAAATCTCACTGAATGAACTTTTGTAGGCAAAAAAGCATAAGTTTTGATTTCATATCATAAATTCATCAAATAATCGTGTTTAATTGTTTTATCGGCATTAGATTATCTTTATTGTATCATTGTCTCAATTCTAATAAGTAGAGTTAATTCTATTGTTGTGAAATCGTATATTTTAATGCTACAACTACATCAATATTGGAATTATGATATGTTGGCAACTCCACTGATTTGTATGAAAAAGAGTTAGAACAAAGAAAGTTGCAGAAGACAAGTAACATAACACAGAGATAGTATAACTTTCCACAGAAAAAGTATCAGATTTTATACTGTTTCTCCACTTCCCAACTTTTTCTCGAGTAATTAGTGCCTTTAGGCCAACAAACCAAACTTCTGTTTCATCTTTGTCTTTGCATATCTGCCCAAAGTATCATCAACCAATCTAAATGAACTTGCATTCTGCACTATATCTTCACATATCAAAACTGGTATGAACTCACCAGATCCAAGGACCTATCACCGCATATCAGTGAAAATGACTTATACTCTTTTTCAGGGCGTGTATATCTCTTAAACATAGCCTGAATGAAGCAGTAGCCGTTGAGTTCAAGGTTGAGATATGACCAATCCAGAACAGATAAAAGAGAGAAAAATAAAAAGCAGAAAGAAGCATGAATACCCAAAACCCGCATTGGAATTATGCACCTAAGTCCGCGTTGGAGTTTTACACATAATATTTGTGAACCGAAGACAAGAGTTTTACGCAACCCGCGTGTGGACACCAGGAAGATCATGGAACGATCGCATATTGAATTCAAGAATGTGGTTTAGTAATAACCATGCCTCATTGGATACATCAAAGACAACATCTTGAATATTCTAGAGGATCTTTGAGGCAGTCTTTATGAAGGTCTAAGATATGTGAAATCAATTCTCTCAATTTAGCACGAGTCAAAAATTTCACATGTAAGAGGATGATAAGAATTAGTAATCAGGATACATCACCTCCTCAACATTTTGAGTTGTTCTTGCAGATGCTTCCAAGAAAAGCAGCCCATGTTCTTTTGCAAACTGTTCGCCTTACAGCCCTCTTATGAGCGAGATCACGTTTGTTCCAAACCAGCATAATACTCATGTTAGGATTTGCATGCTGACGTGCATCCTCCAACCAGCTTGCAAGATGGTTAAACGTTTCTCTCCTGCCAAAGAATGTTGATTTTAAGTTTGATGCAGAGAGATTTTGACGGCCATATAATTAACTTTCATAACAGCTGTTAGAATACCCATCAAACCATTCATTTGGCAAAACCAAAATCCTTTCATATTAGATTACCATAGTATTGATCAATACCGAAAACAATATCACAATCCTAGTAAGAAAAAGTAGATAACCCAATCATAATTTTATACAAGAAAAAATACCAAAAGTAACATAATTTCCAAAGAAAAACACAGAATGCTACGTGTGCCAGACTATGTCAGTATCTCAGGACAGCCACATAAAGACTTTTTTCATATATAGAATGCAAACCTCATGTGTAAGCGTACATGATCTACATACATATGCTTACACTGAAAACCCCAGTCAGAATCAGTTCCCTAATCATTTGAGCACGAATACCAGGAGCCAGGACACACCAGTAATGGAAGAATACTTATAATACTATTTTAAGAGGTCTACTAATTGATTTCCATTGTACACACATAAGGAATCAAAGGGAGAATAAGCTTACACTTGAGAGGTGGAATGGGCAGAACTTAGGTTTCCCTCTGCGACTGTACTTCAGCAAGTATGACCTTTTCTTTCGTGCTGTAATGGCCTGCAATATGATGTAATGAGATAATGAAGAGGCTCCGTAATTTCCTATCCGACTAAATAATTTCACCAATATGTCATTGAAAGGGCACCATTAGGAGGTGAACTAAGCAGAAAAAGCATAGCGGTTTTTCAATTCGCCTAGCATGGCATTATACTCTAATGGGAAACACGGAGAGTGAAGTTCTATTGTTCAATATATTCAAAAGGGATAAATAGTTGGATCCATCATTCAAATCAAAAGTTGAAGGAAAATATGGTTATTACACCTGTTCAACGCCTCTCTCTGCGAGACTAATTCTCAGAGAATCAGCCATTCAAGGTGCTTCACATACAAAGAGCTAATATCCATTCGGATCAGTCTCCACCAAATCGCCTAACATGATAACATCACTCAATCTCCACATCTAAATTGGGTTGTAACAAATCGAGCTATGCATCATTTTACCTATCTAACCCATACCAATACCAGCTTCTTCAAATATCAGATTCAGAATCTCAATAATTTTAGTCCTTCTCTTGAAAATCCAAATGCTCATTAACCACATGCGATGAAACGATCATTCACCAGCTTAGGAACAACCTGCTTCACTTTTTAACGATGAAACAAACCATTAATTAACCTTCATATAACTTGTAAGAATCCAAGAAAAAACCATAATCCTCACGCGCATTCAAACACCAGATTTGGACTCTAAGCGGTAAGTGGTGACAATAGTCGACAATTTGAAAATCCAGAGGGCAATCTAGGATCAAAGACGATCCAGAACAGAGACAAACATCGTATAAGATTCAACTAATACCTTGAAAACTCGCTCTTCAATTTGGCATGGCATTGGAGACCAGAAAACCTAGACAACACATCATCCACAGATCGACCAATTGACCAAATCTAGACCCTAACTAATTTCGAACAAACCGCTTCACCAAAATTTAACAAATCACAAAGAAAATTGCAAACGGGAAAACCTCTTGGAAGAATATCCACCGGAGCTGAAGCGGCGACACCGAAGCAAAGAATCAGAGCTGAAGCGGCGGACAACGGAGGAAAGAAGCTGATAGGAAGCGCCGGTGGGAGATTGCATCGGAGGTATCAGAGAGACTCAGTTATGGGAGAGAGAAGGTGGAGAAGGTCAGAGAATAACATGATTCCGAGGTAAAAAAAAATGGGAGAGAAGCTGGGTGAGAGAATGTCAGAGAAATCGTGGGAGAGAGAAGCGAGAAATTCGTGGGAGAGAGAAGCGTCAGTTTTATCTTCACCTTAATAAATCGTGGGAGAGAGAATTGCCATTATCGTGGAAGAGAAAGTAAACATTTAATAAAGGGGTAAAACTCTTATTCCACCCCGTACTTTGTCTATTCTCCCTTCATCTATCACACTCATCCTATTTTCCTCTTATGTATTATTTTTAATTCTATTTCTCCCTTAAATTTTTTTAATTCATCATATTCCCCCATACTGTTTAAAATTCTGTTAAATAACCAGAATTTTGACCCAAACCCTAAAAAACTATCAATTTTGACCCGATTTTATACCCAATTTTGATCCGACCCGACCAAAATTAAAATTGAATTAAATCTGGTTTACCCAATTATTAACCCGGTCCGGTTTGATATAATTTTGACCGGTTTACTGAATTTGACCCAATTTATTATAATTCTGACCCGGTTTACTGAAATTTTGGCCCGGTTTTGGTGAAATTGACCCGATTTCTCCCGGTTTTGCTGGAATTTTCACCCGGTTTGCTAAAATTGATCCGATTTTGACCCGGTTTTGTTGTAAGTGACCCCGTTTTGTTGAAATTGACCCGGTTTTCTCCCGGTTTTGCTGGAATTTTTATCCGGTTTGCTGAAATTGATCCAGTTTTGACCCGGTTTTGTTGAAATTGACTCCGTTTTGTTGAAATTGATTCGATTTTTTCCGGTTTTGCTCGAATTTTTATCACTATTGAATTACGTTTGCTGAAATAGGTCGGATTCGGATTAAACATGTCTATTCATGTAATAATATTTTGTATATAAATTTTTTATCATTTTATATTTATATAATATATATATATACGATATTATAATTAATATATTAATATGAAAAATAATAATTTATGAAAATAAAATTCGCGATATATTTAAAAAACATTTTGAACCCGAAACCGAAAATCTGTAGAAGCGCCAAGTAGTAGTTATATTTCGAACTATGGGTATCCAAAAAATATATGGTTACCCGTGAATATTCGAATATATATATATATATTATTTAGGAACAAAATTTTATTAACGATTTTTTCGACCGTCTCTAAATTCAGTGATAAAATTGAAGGAATGGATTTTGATTCCAGCAAATTCCGTAATGATAAAAATTCCAGCAAAATCGGGAAAAACGGGTCAATTTCAACAAAATAGGGTCAATTTCAACAAAATCGGATCAATTTCAGCAAATCGGATAAATATTCTAGCAAAACCGGGAGAAAACCGGGTCAATTTCAACAAAACCGGGCCAATTTCAACAAAACCGGGTCAAAATTTCAGTAAACCGGGTCAAAATTATAATAAATTGGGTTGGTCAAAATTCAGTAAACCGGTCAAAATTATATTAAACCGGAACGGGTCAATTTCAACAAAACCGGATCAAACCGGATCAATTTCAGCAAACCGGATAAAAATTCCAGCAAAACCGGGAGAAACCGGGTCAATTTCACCAAAACCGGGCCAAAATTTCAGTAAACCGGGTCAAAATTATAATAAATTGGGTCAAAATTCAGTAAACCCGTCAAAATTATATTAAACCGGACCGGGTTAATAATTGGGTAAACCAGATTTAATTCAATTTTAATTTTGGTCGGGTCGGGTCAAAATTGGGTGTAAAATCGGGTCAAAATTGATAGTTTTTAGGGTTTGACAAAATTTTAAACAGTGTGGGGGAATAGGATGAATTAGAAAACTTGAGGGGGGAATAGGATTAGGGGTGATACATGAGGGGGAAATAGGATGAGTGTGATAGATGAGGGGGGAATAAGCAAAGTACTCAAACTTTGGGTGGGAATAGGAGTTTTACCCTTTAATAAATGCAGTGTTGTTGAGATAGAGGGCTGACAAGCGAGAATGGAGGGCTGACAAGCGAGAATGGCTAAGGAGCAAGGGATTTGTTGGATTTTTAATATATAAATTTAAAAATATTGAATACCATTAATTGGGGATTATCAAAAGTAACTTTATAGGGTTAAAACCTTCAAAAATACCCTTTTCGAACAAAAAAATCGTTTTAAAAATACCTTTATAAATATTAAAATTCTCAAAATACCTCCTACGATCTTTCTACTCAGTTTGATCCAGTTTGATCTTGTGACCCAGTAACCCAGTACGACTCTGTGATCCTGCGACCCAGTCCGACCCACCGACCATGTCCGACCCTGCGACCCAGTCCGACCCAGCCGACCCTGCGACCCAACGACCCTATCCGACCCTGCGACCCAATCCGACCCTGCGACCCAGCGACCCTGTGCGACCCAGTCTGACCCATTCCGACCCTGTGACCCTGTTCGACCCTGTGACCCAATGCGACCGCCAGAAACTGCCAGAAATGGCAAGCTGGCGTTGCGCCTTCATAATGATGGCCACACTGAGCGCTGTGATTGGATTCCTCGTCTTTGTCTTTGTCATTGACCTGAGGAAGAAAAAACCAAACTACGAATCACTCAGGTAAACAATCCATCCAAGCATCTTCCTAAATTTGTTCTACGTTCAACATGACTTCAGGATGTAATACAGTGGAAGGAATATGGCGCTTTCATTTGCGAAGCTCTTTAGCCGCCTTTTTGCGAAGGAGATGCCCATTGTAATGGTAGGTCTTGACGATGCTGGTAAGACGACCATTTTGTACAAACTCAAGCTTGGTGAGATCGCAAAACACCATTACCATCATTGGTAAGTCCTTATCTAAAACCATATTGACATGACTAAATTATTGCATTGTGTTTGTGCCTTAAACTCTTTCTGATCAGTTGCTTAGCTCAGTTTCTATTTATTAAGAGTTCAATTTTTTAGCTAATTATTTTTTGTTCATGCTTTTTCCCGGTCATTACTATTCTATGGTTCACTTTCATGTATAAATTTTCTTTGTGTGTTTTTCTGGTAACCCTATGTATTAAACTGGTTTTCTAAGCAAATAGCTTTTAGGAATCTAATAGAATGTGAAATTAAACTGCATAATCTCAACTCCTTTAAACTGTGCTGAAAAAATTGATTATGGTTGGTGAATTCGGTTGATGGACTGAAATATCATATAACTTTATTTTTAAGGATGTAAGAAAAAACTTCAGGGGTAAAAACCCACCATGTGAATGCGTGTACATGATATTCAGTACAACTTGAATGAAATAATATAGTAAATTTCTTTTCCTTTACCATGAATCCCAAGGAAAATCCTGAATGAAATATTTGTCAAGGTCAAACATGTTTTACTTGATGAGTATTCTTTTACAGGGTTAATCGTGGAGATAGTCGAATACAAAAACATCAGCTTCACTGTCTGGGATGTCCGGGGTCACGACAAGGTTTGTGTCGTCTTTTTTCTTATGAATCTCCTTGCTTTTTTATTAAAAAAGTTTGAAATGGAAAAATGAATTGGATTATCTTCTCTTTGTAGATCTGTCCCTTGTGGAGGTACTACTTCCAAAACACCCAAGGTTTGATATTTGAAGTGAATAGCAATGACATAGACCGTGTTGTTCAAGCAAGGGATGAACTTCACAGGATGAATGAGGTAAGTAATTCCTCTATGTGTCGTTGTCTATCTTCCGACACCAATTCTGGATGACCGATTATTAATCAAGACACCATTCAAAAGCAATGGATGAAACTTGGTTTGTGTATGTAGGATGATCTACACGATGCGGTTCTGCTTGTATTTGCAAACAAGCACGATCTACCAAACGCTATGAACGCGAACGAGATAACTGATAAGCTGGGCCTACATTCTCTGCGGCAGCGTCACTGGTGATTTTTCCAAACAGACAAGACATTCTTTTACGCGTTATGAATACATACAATGGATCACAAGGTCAAGTTTTTAAGAAGGGCACTGTGGTATTTTGTGCTCAAGTACATCCAGAGCACATGTGCCACAACTGGTTAGGGACCGTACGAGGGCCTGGACTAGACTGGCTTTCCAACCACATCGCTAACAAAGTAAGTAAATTTCATTTGCCTATTCTCATAGCTGCTATTAAGTAAATTTCATTTGCCTACTCTTATAGTTATTGTTAGTAGATTAAGTTTCTTTATTTGTTTTTATTCTATTGGTATCGGTGTTCTTTGCCACATGACTAAGTGGGTTTATATATATCTTTTTTAACAGATTTTCATATCAATTTCGTTGTACCGGAAAAATACCACTTATATTTTCTAATGAATCTTTTACTAAATGCATTCCATTTTGTTTTCCCAGTAATTATTTCCATATAAACTATTTTTAGATCAATACGCAATTTATGCATAAATTTCATTTATGTAGATATTAATATCAACAAAAGATTATGCAATGCAACTTACCAAATATATTAAAAATTTAATAATTTTAAATAAATAATAATTGGTGAAAAATATTTACAATGGACCAAAAATTATTACCTAGTAGCCTTAAAAGAGGTTGATGAATTGATCTGGGGCCAATAAGTCACATGACATGATAATAGAATTTATATAGGAAGGTGATTCAAGTACAAGTATTGCCTCTGCGGATCACTCAAGTAAACAATCCATCCGAGCATCTTCTTGAATTTGTTCTACGTTCAACGTTACTTCAGGATGTAATATAGTAAAGATCCCGCCAATTGCTTTATTTACCAACTATACAAATGTCTGATAGAAGATGTCCTAATGATCTTATAGTTATTTCGAGGGTACAAGTATTGATTTGTGCTCTCACCATATTCTCTCTGTTTCATTGCAAAGGTTGCAACCACTATAACTAACTCTGATTGTGCTCCTACTCATCCAATCAGACTTGGTCTGGCACTCAACTTCTCTGTGTTCTATTACAGCGAATTTTGATAGGATGTTTTATGCTTTTTGTGTTCTATTACATCGAATTTTGATAGGATGTTTTATGTTATCTCATAAATAAAGCTCATAGCTCTTAAAACTAGATGTAATCTATTGAGATTTATGTGTTACTTTGTGTTAATTGTGTAATTGGGGTTGATCTTTACATATTGATGTATAACATAGCTCTTAACACATATATGTGGACTTGTATTGCTCGCATAGCCGAGTTGTCTTTCTGTACCAGAGATGGTTGAAGCGATGAAGGCAGTTTCACCACTCGATGTGGAACTCACATTTGAAGAGTGGAATCTGATGTCTCTAGGATACAAGAATATTATTGGGGCGAGAATAGCATATTGGAGGATACTCTTTTCGATCGAGAAGAAGGATACAAAAGGGAACGAGTAGAATGTGAATAGAATCAAGCTTCAACCATTTTTTCTTCAAGGTGAACTTTCTAAAGGCAATCAACCTCAAGCCAAGGTAAGCAAATCTGGGAAAATCCCTAATTAACGTTCATATCTCCACTCCATGAGATTTTGATGCTTTTAACTATTGTTTTAACTTAGTGAAGCTGATGATAGAAACTACGAAGAGCTGATCCATCAAGTGTGAACTCCGAGAGCTTATGTTATAGTTATGTGCTCTGCTGAGCATTGTTAGAGATTGAGCAGAGTGGTTTGATGTAATTGTTTCTTTAGCTTTTGTGAACAACTTCTATATGTTTGTATTATTTTTTCCAATTGTGTTTTCTTTGTTCAAATCTGAAAACATTATGTTGTGATGTCATGAATGTTGTATCTTATTTTTTTGTATTGACAATGAACTCTGTTTTGCTATGCATTAGATTCAAACTTTAGTCTTGGTAGACAACGAAAATGATTTAAATTCAAGAAAGTTGCTGAATATTTATCGGTGTAGGTAAGAACAGTTTCTAAAATTTATAATATGTATTAGAGAAAAATCTCGTCCAAAGTAAATGAAGATGTGGAGATGTTTGTACAGAGTGGTCGACAATGTACAACATTTCAAAGGGAGATTAGGACCTGCCAGTCAGTTTCTAGATCTAAAGTTACAATGGGTAGAGCAAAAAGAAGTTTGTGTGAGCTCTGGGAAATAGAGCTTAGGTTTGGGTTTGAGTTTCATCTTTTTCAGAATAATGTATTGGGATTGTATCTCAACTACTTCTTGAGAATGATTAAACAATGGTTAGTTTGATAATTTTTCATAATTCCTTGCGCTCTTTTTAAATGTAAAAAAATGTTTGGTTAGAGAATGTAAAACTTGCCGAAAGAAATGTTCGTATTTCTGTCATAACGCTTTCAAGTTGTATATATATGTATATTATTTGATAATATTATACATTTTAAATATTATTAAAATGTATATTTATCGAAAAATTGAAATGATTTAAAATTATATGTACTTTTTTTCTGGAAAAAGCAATGTTCATTTTATTACTCCTATTCATACAAAATAAAATTATAAAAAATCACATTTTTTCTATAATTTTAGTCAAAACAAAAAAAAAGTAGTAAAATTGATAATAAATTTTAAAATTATCTTTAATTATTAAATTGATATTTTGTTTATTAAATGTATGAAATAAATATTATTTTTCAAAAGTTGTATAAGTTTTCGTTATTATATCAATATAATATGTTACTTAGACATATATGTTGTCATAAATTTTTAACCTATAAATGTAAATATATATTTAAAAAAATTGGCATCTTAATTAGAGATATATTTTGGATTAATGTTTTAATTAAAGAAAAACATATTAAATAATGTAAGTTTTAATTGGATTTTAAGTTCAAGTGAATATCATTAATTTTTATGGTTATAATCTGACAGGTGTAGTTGAACATTGACGATAAAACCTTATAAATTGATTTAAAAATATATCGAGAAAAATAATTGGTGAAGCGAGGAAGAAGAAATTGTATTCCAAAGCAATGTCAGAAAACATATAAGCAACTCATTTCTATAAATTAAATTTTCACATATCTCTTCTTACCGTATTCTTATCTTATTTTCATATTAGTTATGTATTTAACTCCATTAAATTTTTTATTTTCACATGATATTTATTTTGAAATAAAAATGTTTAGAATTATTTTTTGTACAATAATGTTATGTTTTTATATAATATAACAATACAAGATTTCAAAAGATAAAATTAATGGTACATCAATGCGAGGAAATCATCAGAAAACAAATACCAAATTATCGATATTATACTAATTTATAATTATATTTTGTATTATAATATTCATTATAACTTATAAATACCAAAAGTACGCGCATCACGTGAGTTTCAAGTATTATATTATATAAGATATGTTTAATTTTAAATATAATATTGAGAATACACATGAAACGATAGTATGACAAAAAAGATATTTTATGAAATATAGAAATATTTGAGGAAGAAGAAACATTAAAATTCCTTCAAGATATGAAGAAACAGATATCGCGGAATTTGCATATGTTTCTGCAAGTGTGTTAGAAATAGAAGAGCCAAAGAGTTATCAAGAAGCAAAAGGAAGTAAACATTAGCATCAATGGAAAAGAGCCATGGAAGAAGAGATGGATTCTTTAAGGAAGAATCAAACCTGGGAGTTGGTACAGAATATAGGACGAAAAAGGGTTATAGGGAGTAAGTGGATATTCAAACTCAAGCAAGGAATACCAGGATCTGATCAGCAAAGATTCAAGGCCAGTTTAATGGCAAAAGGGTATTCACAAATTGAAGGAGTTGATTATCATGAAATCTTTTCTCTCGTAGTTAAACATGTTTCAATCAGGCTTCTATTATCATTGGTAACTCACCTAGAATTAGAACTTGAACAGCTTGATGTTAAGACAGCTTTCCTTCATGGAAGTCTCGAGGAAAAGATTCTGATGAAACAACCAGAAGGTTTTGAGGTGAAAGGCTCAGGTGACAAGGTTTGCTTACTTAAGAAATCACTGTATGGTCTTAGACAGTCACCTAGGCAATGGAATCAACGATTTGATATGTTTATGTTAGATCAAGGTTTCACTAGGAGTAAGTTTGATGCATGTGTCTACTTCAAGAAATTACAAGATGATTCGTATATCTACCTACTGATATATGTAGATGATATGTTAAT
>CM071870.1:2343361-2358425 GCA_036759665.1 Gynandropsis gynandra
GGTAAGCTGGAAATCGAATCTCCAGCATGTTGTGGCGCTCTCAAAAACAGCGGCCGAATACATGGCTTTGACGGAGGCAGTTAAGGAAGCTATTTGGCTTAATGGGATTGTGAATGAGCTCGGTGTACAACAGAAAGTTGTTGAGGTGTATTGTGACTCACAGAGTGCAATATCTCTCTCGAAGAATCATATTCATCATGAAAGGACGAAACATATCGATGTTCGTCTTCATTTTATAAGAGATATTATATCTCAATGGGATGTAAAGATTTTGAAAGTTGGAACTCAAGACAATCCTGCAGATGCTTTCACAAAGACACTTCCGGCAAGCAAGTTTAACTCGGTATTAAAATTGCTGAGGATTGCAGAAGACTAAATCATAGTCTGAGCAATAGAGAAAGAAAAGAGTGATGAAGTTCTGATCGTTAACATCAGCATAGAACTTGATTAAGGTGAAGATTTGATGTCATGCAATCTAGTTCTTGGTTGGATTAAGGAAAAGAGGATGCAGGGGGATACACTGGGGTTTTAAGTGTACTTACTGACCTATAATGAGGTTATTCTGCATGTTACAGACTTAAGAGGCTAATACCGGAACAGGTGAAAATATCGAGGACTCGCCTATAAATACGGCACAGTCCAAAGGTTTAATGGGTTAATTGTAAGCACAGCTCAAGATTATTCTTCAGCTCAAGATATTCTCTCTTCCTTTTGTAATCGTAAAAACTAATACTCTAAAGAATCAATCACTTTTCTTTCCCCGAGACGTAGATTGAATCAACGATTCAATCGAACTCGTAAACAACGATGTTCAATCTCTCACTCTACTCTCTTTCTCACACACTACTCAAATTTAGCTTAGGGATTTTCATAAATCTTGTATTTGAGCTCGGAAAGATTCATTCGAATTGCAACAGTGTGATTTTATTGTTTTCAAAATCAAGTGCACACATTTTAAATTCATCTATAAACATATAAAAAAAAGATATCTTAAAAATAATAAAGTTTTTAATAACTACTTTTTATGATTATTGGTAACAAGTTTATGTAATGTACATATATGTATATAAACATAGTAAAATCCAATATTAAGAGCAACGTGTACTGTAACTCATTTGGCAATTTTTAGGTATAAAAATAATTTATGTTTTAAATAAAATTAGAAGAAGATAGTTAGAAATTTATTATATAATTAATTATATGATTATATTTAAATGATATATATAATTAGCAATAGATTTTTTAAATTTAATGGCATTACATTAAATTCGTCTGTAACATTTTCAAAAATTTAATAGATACATATTTTAATTATGTTTAAAAAAAAATAAAATCTCGTAAAATCAAAATTAGAAAAAGAAATTTAATTTAATTTTGACTTGTAATAAGATTCCTTTAACAACATCCACTTAAATTTTGATTCAGATTCTCGTCCAGAAAATTTGGAGGAAAGTCTCGAGGCAATATAGAAAAATCTCTAATTTTCTGTGGATGAGAATTTAGAAAGGAATCTAAAAATTTTGATTCATGAAGGAAAGTCTGGAAACATTATAGAAAAATCTATAATACCAAAATAATACATTGATCTAAAAAAAGGTTTATTTAAAAATTATTCCATATATAAATAAAGAGTAAAAGAAAAAGATAGGTTTTAAAAAAAAAATGAAGGCAACTTATTCTATAAATAGGGGTTATGAGTATCAGAAACCTTTGCTACTTCACTTACTTTCGACAAAAACACACATTCATATTGATTTTGTAATTTTAATTACAAGACATGGAGAAGAAGTACTTCCTTATTTTCTTCTTTCTAGTCATTTTTGCATCTCGTAAGTGATTTGTTTTATATTTTGTTATACATATATCATATATTATTATACTTTGTTAAAATATAAAAATTTAACCATTTCATAAAAATAGATTATTTATATATCTAAAATTTCAAATGTTATATTTTGTGCAAATAAAGAAGAAATGATGGTTAAGAGGGTTGAAGGGAGGATTTGCAAATCGCCAAGTCAACATTTCCGCCGACTATGTTTCAATAATCATAATTGCGCCATGATTTGCCGCACCGAAGGTTTCGCCGATGGCCATTGCGCTGGCTTCCGTCGTCGATGTTTCTGCATCAACCCTTGTTAGTTTCTTTTGTCTATTGAAATGAAAAAATCCTCACCCATCCATCGAAATAATTCAGAGAAATATATTTCTCATCTATGTTCGAGTTGTCACTAATAAATAATATCATTTTATTTCAATCATTTATATTTTGTTATTCAGTTTGATGGAAATTTAATGTTATATCTTTCATTTTTTTTCTTAAAACATTTGAAAAAAATTAAGATTGCTCTGTTTTTTCATCATCTTTTAAATTTTAGTATATACAAAAACAAAAAATATAATGTTTTATAAAGTAATATTATTAGTCCTGTAATATACACAACATTAACAACAAAAATTTTAAAATAATTTGTATAAAATTAGTATTAGTTGTTACAAGTTTTATATTGAAAATCGTAAGAGATGTACTATTTAAGGAATATATAAATACAATAATTCATTTTAAATTTTTTTTGAATTAAACATTTATACATCTATCATATATTAAAATTTGTTTATACGAATTAGATATTTTTTTATTTAAATTGAGGGGATAAAATGAATAAAAAATCACCATCTCGAAATAATTAATTACAAATTACACATGGAAAGATAAAAAAATTATACAATGTTTAAATTTCAGTGTTCTAAAAACGTTTTAGGTGTCCGTCTAGACGCTAGACGTCCTCTGACCGCCCGATTAATCTTTAGATATATTTTAAAAAAACGTAACGTTGAAACGATATCGTTTTGGTATTTAAAGAAAAAACTAACAATGACATTCATCCACGCGTTTAACTTTTACCGTCTTTGTCCTCATCATTGCATTCATCTTCTTCGATCTATTGCATCTTCTCTCTTCTATTATCTTTACCTGAACCTCTCGTCCAGGCCTTCATCTCGCATCCTCGTCTTTGCATTCATCCTTGTTTTCGTATATGTCATTGTCTCTCGTATGTTGTCGTCGCCTTCATTTCTCATCTTCATCTTTGTTTCATCTTCATAATTGGTTTCATCTCTCGTATTCGTCTCTCGCCTTCGCCTTTGTCCTCGTCTTGGTCTAACATCGTCCTCACATGATAATCGTTTTTGGTAGTTTGTATTTTTTTCTTATGAGACCCGTTAAACGGGTTAAGTCGATGACACCGACTTCTATGATATATTTATATATATTATCATTAAAGAATATTAGTGTTAGTAAAAAAAGAAAGAGAGCAACAAAACAATGCGGCGAGAAGAGAAAAGGAAGAAAAAGAAAACAAAAAGAGGGAAGACGAGAGAAGAAGAGAAAAGAGGGAGGAAGAGGAAATTGGAGAAGATTTTCAACATGTTCTTCGTGGATGGATTCTAATCGAGATTGTGGTAAATCTCTACATATTTTTTTGTGATTATTTCCTTAATTCGAAGATTTATATTATAGAAATTTATTAATTGAATTGATCTATAATAGGGAAAAATTGATCTGTGTTGGTTCTAACAATATTATCCAGAATCCTCAAATTATCGGAGAATCTAAGGGGATGATTTTCTCCATCCTAATTTCAGATTTGTGGTTGATTTATGGAAGAGATTATACTTTTAAAACGAGGCATGATCACAATAGGATTTATAGGATCATAATGGGAAAAGTGAGACGTTACAAGTGAATTAGATTAAACCCTAGATTTATCGTATGTGAATTATGACAAGTATATGAGTTGTATAAGTGACTAGAGATGATCTAGATAATTGACGTACGACCAAGTGTTGGGATCGGAGAACGTCGATATTTTGGTTCGGTGTTAAATCTGAGCGAATATCTTGTTAGTGTGCTTGATCGAGTGATTTCACACTCCAACCTTCGAAAGAAGGCGTGTGCGAGCGTGTCGGTGAGAGTTGTCACGTGAGGAGTATCGGGTCGACAATGTTAGTATTGCGACACTTGGATCTGGGTCGGCATCGTATCGTGCTGGGGTTGTGGTAAGCTTTCGAGCGACAGAGCGTCGAGTTAGTCAGATCGGTGGATCTGCCGGTGTCATACCGTGTTCGAGTTGTGGTAACCTTTCGAGCAACGGAGCGTCGAGTTAGTCAGATTAGTGGATCTGTCAGCGTCATACCGTGTTGGGTTTGTGGTAACCTTTCGAGCGACGAAGCGTTGTATTGTACTGATGGCTAGGGTACGTTGTGACCTTACAAGATCTTCAGTTTGTTAGGGTCTTCGGACTTTACGAGCGTATGCCCGAACTAGAGTCATATGGACTCTATGTGTTTTGATCCAGTGTGGTACTAGTCTTAGACTTTAAAAATTGTAATTTTATTTTATAGTTTTATCTAAATATAATTTAATAAATAGGTATTTAAACTCTTTTTTTAAGATTTAAATTTATTTATGATCAATAAGGAAAAGACAATTAATTATAATGAAATGACGTACTTAGAAAAATTTTATAGCATAATAAAAGGACATATTATATAAAACGACATATATTTTGGAAAATGTGTAAAAGATTTTGTATGATTATTATGTAAACTTTAAAAATAAATTTTAAAAGCTTATGATTGTAATCACAATCAATTTTTTTATAGTGTTAAAAAATATTTATTTTATTTGAATTATTTTTATCTTAGTTTGTCTTCAGCAGTGGTAAACAAAATATCCGAAGTATTTATATTTGATATATATTCGATTTGACAATTCGAATATCTGATGGATAAATTACAATATGAATAGCAAAATAAAATATTCTTCAAACACAAATATAAATTGCAGAGTTAATTATCTGAACTATTCGTATTTGTAAGTACCAAATAGATTATTTATTATAAATATATAACAAACCAAATTGAAACTAATAATTATTACCTTGATTATTATATACATATATATATAGATAAATGCATAATAAAATTAATTTCAAATGGCCAAATAATAAAATTATTAACCTTGATTCATACACCTATAAAACGCCAAAGCACTAATATTAACCCCTATCTTTTAAATATTTGCATTTTTGCCTCAGTCTTTTCTTTCTTTCGTCAACATGGAGAAAAAAATGGAAACATCTCTCTGACTCTGTATCGTACCTCGTAAAATTTCACTGGTCAATACAATCTTCAAGTGATTCGTATCTTATAATTCATGAAAAAATACTATTTTCTATGTAAAATATGGGTTATTTATTTTGAACTACAGATGTGTATAAAAGAGGGGTATTTTATTATAAAATTTTGCCTTCGTGACCAAACGAACATTTTTTTGGAAAAGGCAAAAAACTTTTGGGGAGAAAGACGTGAGCTATTTTTATAACATGTAACATATGTTTTCCCCCATATAATCCAAAAAAGAAATCAAAAGGAAAATAGAACCTACTCATTTCTCCAGCTCTTTAATCTCAATCTCACTCTGTTGTTAAATAGGAGACACGGAAGAACCCCTAATCACTAGATAACCTTTTCCGGTAATTGAGTTCATCCCAACGATCCAAATCTTCCTCCGGCGAACTGAAATAACTACAACTATTATGCTTTTTGTGTCCAATCTATCTAGTCCAGAGAGGCTCCTCAAGACAACCAAGAGCCCTGACACTACATTCGTCGGCAAGAATTTGTTCAACTCACCTGGGAACTCGTAGTTGTACCTCCTACTCGTCCGTCCACGAAATGCCCAAGATCTTCAATGAAGTGATTTTGCAGAACTCCTTAGATTAATTTAAAATGACCATTTGCTCAGCTTAATTTCATGATCATTGTATTGAAAATAGGGATTGGTTTACCTGGAAGAACGGGTGTTGTAGAGCCGACACTTGAAGTTTCTCGCCCATCTGTCTTCAATTCCAACTCAAACGTACAGCCCCCTAATCAGCGTTTGGGTTCTCAAATGACCATTTGTTAACCTAAACTTCGAGATCATTGTATTGGAAACATGATTTGCGTTCGAAATTTTAAGAGCATGTCGTACCTGTGGAAACTCAGCTAGAAAGATCTTTTAGCTTTCATCGTAGTTTAATGTTTTTTGTTTTCATAAATGAAACTTTAATATTAAAATGAAATATTTAATTAAAAATAAATAAAAAAATATTAATTTAAATATTAATGAAATTAATGCATGTGAATATCGAAAACATTAAATGTTATATTATTAATAATATTAATAATATAATATGTATGTTTATATCATTTTAGAAGAATCTTATACATTAAAATTTTAAAATAAAATTTTAGATATTTGGCTTTCTAAAAAATATATTTATATAAATTTCTAAAATATTTAATTATAAGTATAAATAATAATCTAATATTCATAATATAATACAATCCATTCTAATCCAAAATTGTTTAAAGTAAAAAAATATAAAAAACCACGTCAACACTAAAAGCAAATAATGTAGTTATTGATAAATAAAAAATATATTATAAATATAAAGGGTTTTTTTACCTACATTTAATATTTTTATTTTTTATTCTATTAAATTTAATAATTAAATTATGTGAGTATGATCAAATTAACTTAAATTTATCAACCAATCATAATAATTAAATTAGGTAATTAAATATTCTATTAATATTTAAACGGATTTTAAATAAAGAGGGAGAGGGAAGCTTGTCCACGTGTAACCTCGTGAGATGATACATGTGGTATATGGATCTTTTTTAAGTGAGATGAGACAAATAATTTGCACCGTCAATTGGTCATAATCACATAATTAAATTACTAAATTTAATGGAATATAAAAATTAAAAAGAAAAACTTTGGATAAAAAATTAAATAGAAAAGAATTAATTTTACTAATTTTGTTATCATAATTGTTATAATTATTACTTTACATAATATGCACTTTTTAATTATTAATTTAATAAAATATAAATCGAAATATTTGATGAAAAGTTTCTGATGTATAAATTAAATTATATATCATGTTAACTATTATGATATCATTAATACAATAACTCTGTGGTCATTTATTTGATCCATACGAGTTTAAAAAATTAAAATAATTCATGTAAAATATTATAATATTATGTTAAATATATTATTATGACTAAATCTTTATAAAAGAGGAAAAATTTTATATTTGTATATATAGATTTTTTCTATTTTTATATAAAGATTTAGTTATAAATAATATATTAATATTTGATTAAGAATAATAAATTTAAAACATTTCAAATATTTATGTTTGTATTTCTATATATAGTTTTTTCTATTTTTATATATAGATTTTAGTTATAAATAATATATTAATATAAATTTTTTTTCGACCTTTAAGATTTAGTTACAATTAATATATTATATAAGATTTTATTATTAATTCTTAATTAGTTTATTATTTATTTTTAAATATTTATTGGTAAATTTTTATTATAACTGAAATGTATTAACCTTTTTTATACGTAGATTAATTTTAATATTATTTTCATATATTTATTAATTTGTGTATTAGTGGATATTTCACATATTATTTAACATGTGTGTTAATGGACAAAAAACTGATTTTAAAATTATAAAAATATAATTATGATGATGAAGTGGCAGCATGAGGAGCCAAGAATTTTGCTCCTTTTTATATATAGATTCAATATTTTTTGGAGTATTTTTTGAAATATTATAATGGTCAATTTAGATTATGATTTTAAACTATATTAAGATATTTTTATAATTTAGAATTTAATAATTTACATTTTAAATATTGAATAGAAAAATCATATACAATTTAAAAATTAAATATATTTACTCTTAAAATCATAAAAATTAAGAAAATCAATATATAAATAGATTTTAAAAATAATATATTAATATTTAATTAAATATAAAAATTTAAAAAAATTAAAATACTTCATGTAAAATATTATAATATTATGTTAAATATATTATTATGAGTAAATCTCTATAAAAATAGGAAAAATTTTATATTTGTATATATAGATTTTTTCTATTTTTATATAAAGATTTAATTATAAATAATATATTAATATTTGATTAAGAATAATAAATTTAAAACATTTCAAGTATTTATGTTTGTATTTGTATATATAGTTTTTTCTATTTTTATATAAAGATTTTAGTTACAAATAATATATTAATATAAATTTTTTTTCGACCTTTAAGATTTAGTTATAAATAATATCTTATATAAGATTTTATTATTAATTCTTAATTTATTTATTATTTATTTTTAAATATTATTGGTAAATTTTTATTATAACTTAAATGTATTAACCTTTTTTATATGTAGATTAATTTTAATATTATTGTCATATATTTATTAATTTGTGTATTAGTGGATATTTCACATATTATTTAACATGTGTATTAATGGACAAAAAACTGATTTTAAAATTATAAAAATATAATTATAATGAAGAAGCCAAGGATTTTGCTCCTTTTTATATATAGATTAGGAAAAGAATCTGCACGATGCGCGGAAAGTTTAAATTATTCGTTTTTAATAGAAGCAAAAATTTTAAATTTCATTTGTATTTAAAAGGTATATAATATTTTTCTAAAAAAGAATTATAATAAAACTTTGCAATTATAAATATAAAATAAGAAAATTTATGACAACGACAAACATGAAATATATTATTAAATATCAATATTTAGTATTGGAAATGTTATTTTATTTATCTTTAAAGAAACATAGGCTACCAGTAAAATTTGAAGTTGATTTGTTTTTTATCATCAAACTTTTAAAAAGATCATGGATAATGAGGATTCAATCTGTGAAAACCAGCTTTCGTTAGTAAAAGTACAAGGTTTGTATTTTAATCATGAGTATAAAGTAATAATTAGTTAGATATTACGATGTTTGGCTGATGCTTTTGGTAGACCAATAAAGATTTTTTTTCGTAAATAACGTTTACGATGGTCGATAGTCTTGTGGAGTGTTCATTTAGATCTAATATCCTCAATTTGTCTGTTGAAGTGACCATCGATAGTACAACATACAACTGATTGTAGCTGAAATACGGTTTTGGTAGATACAAACCATATTATTTTAGACTTTGCTCTTAACTTAACATTAATTAAATTTAATAAAAATACAATTAGTTTGTTAGTGAATAGAAAAATAATGGGATAGTAGAAGACATAAATATAAATTAATGTAAACAATTAATATTTATTTTTTTATATAAAAAAATTGATGATGTGGATGCTTAGATGGCTTAAGGAGAAAAGAGGAAAACATCCTACTTTTATATTTTAACCTTCACTTTGTAAGCAAGAATGACCACGAAAAGTTTTACCGCGCGAGCTACATGTATAGGTTCATAAACATTGTGATTCATCAAGGCAATGCGAGCATATCATGTTTCTTCATTAGATGTCAAATCAGACATGTTTCTTGCTTGCTTTCGAATAAGAAAGTCTGTTATTGTTCTTCACCAAGATTTGGACACGGATTCACACTTTTGGTTCCAGATTCACATGATTTCCAACGAAATAGAATGAAACAGCCGACATATTGCAGATCAAAGGGATGTAAATTGTAAGGCATACCATCTTCCTTGGATCCTCGGTAGAAAACCAGTAGGAGATGATCTAATGAATCTATGAAGGAACAAGCAAAAAACACATTAAAGAATAGGATTCTTCATTGAAAATGTTAAAAAGAAGGGTAAAACTCCTATTCTCACCTAAAGTTTGGATACTTTGCCTATTCCCCCCTCATGTATCACATTCATCTTATTCCCCTTCATGTATCACCCCTAATTCTATTCCTCCCCTCAAATTTTCTAATTCAGCATATTTCCCCACACCGTTTAAAATTCTGTTAAATAACCAGAATTTTGACCCAAACCCTAAAAAACAATCAATTTTGACCCGATTTCATACCCAATTTTGACCCGATCCGGCCTGACCAAAATTAAAATTGAATTAAATCTGGTTTACCCAATTTTGACCGATTTACTGAATTTTGACCTTACTCAATTTATTATAATTTTGACCCGGTTTGTTGAAATTGTCCCGGTTTTCACCCGGTTTGCTGAAATCGATCCGGTTTTGACCCGATTTTGTTGAAATTGACCCGATTTTGTTGAAATTGACCCGGTTTTTCCCCGGTTTTGCTGGAATTTTTATCCGATTTGCTAAAATTGATCCGGTTTTGACCCGGTTATGTTGAAATTGACCCGGTTTTGTTGAAATTGACCTGGTTTTTCCTGGTTTTACTGGAATTTTTATCTGGTTTGCTGAAATTTATTTGGTTTTGACCCGGTTATGTTGAAATTGACCCGGTTTTGTTGAATTTGACCTGTTTTTTCCTGGTTTTACTGGAACTTTTATCCGGTTTACTAAAATTGATCCGGTTTTGACCCGATTTTGTTGAAATTGACCTGGTTTTGTCCCGGTTTTATTGAAATTGACCCGGTTTTGTCTCGGTTTTGCTAAAAAAATTTAACTTATCCGATTTTAATATAAATTTCACCCAAAATTATCCATTATAAAAAAAACTCATTGTAAAATGTATCCATTATAAAAAAAAACTCATTATAAAATGTAAGAACAAAGGCATACTAATCTATTCAACAAAATATCTTCAAATTAAAGTAAATACTAACATATTAAACAAGAAAAGAACATAAAATAATATCTTCAAATTGAGTTTCCCATCACCGTTATGATTCTGCAAAATAGATGTTAAAAACATGTTAGAAAAAAATAAAAACAATATAGCGCATGATCAGTGAAATACACGTTACCTAAATGTATGGGGAAAACGAAGATGTATTTTGAGACTCATGCGGGTGAGAGGATTCTACATCATAGTCATGCTGAAAACAATGAAACAATGAAAGTGGTAATTTTACTCAAAATATAATATGAAATTTACAAAAATAAAAATTACATGAAACAATATAACGCATGATCATGTAAACAACCACATGAATCTGAGGTAATTTTTATTTTTGTAAATTTCAACAAAACCGAGTCAAAACCGGGTCAATTTCAACAAAAGCGGGTCAAAATCGGGTAAATTTAAGCAAAATCGGGACAAAACTGGGTCAATTTCAACAAAATCGGGTCAAAATCGGATCAATTTAAGCAAATCGGATAAAAATTCCAGCAAACCCAGGAAAAAACCGGGTCAATTTCAACAAAACCAGGTCAATTTCAACATAACCAGGTCAAAACCGGATCAATTTCAGCAAACCAGATAAATATTCCAGCAAAACCGTGGAAAATCGGGTCAATTTCAACAAAACCGGGTCAAAACCGGATCAATTTCAGCAAACCGGGTCAAAATCGAGTCAATTTCAACAAACAGAGTCAAAATTTCAGTAAACCGAGTCAAAATTATAATAAATTGGGTTGGGTCAAAATTCAATAAAGCGGTCAAAATTGGATAAATCGGATTTAATTCAATTTTAATTTTGGTCGGATCGGGTCAAAATTGGGTATGAAATCGGGTCAAAATTGATGGTTTTTTAGGGTTTGGGTCAAAATTCTAGTTATTTAACAGAATTTTAAACGGTGTGGGGAAATAGACTGAATTAGAAAACTTGAAGGGGGAATAGGATTAGGGGTGATACTAGGATGATGCGCTGCCTCGGTCAGAATTGTTCGTCCACATTCCCCGGCAAAATCTGGAACCGGCTTGGTTGGATTTGAGGATATGAAGAGAGCAAGAGGACACGAAGTATAAAGATGATTCAGCAATCATTTATACTTCTCACTTGCTTGTTCTTACTGGCGCTCCTCACTTGCTTCCCAGGTTCATCTTCAAACCAAGTATAAAGATGATTCAGCAATCATTTAAGATTGAATACCATGAAAGACACACACCTACTTATGATCTTCAAGCCAAAATCAGAGGCAGATCCTGACAAAATAAGGAATGAATTTACTCATAAAATGAACCAAATAAGAACAAAGTTTCAGTCGAAGACCCATCACATATTGCCCATGAGTGAGTTGCTTAGATAATCTGCCTTTAACTCCGCGTTAACCCAACCCTTTCATCGAAATGATTGATCTTTCACCAATCATCTAAAACCCCATCAATCAAATTCACTTCAGTAACAAACCCAGATCAGAAAAAACAAAGTTGAAGAGCAAAAACGATCCGATCAGGTGAGGTTTCAAGCAACTCAATGGGAAGTAGAGCTTAGTCGGCGGATCAAGCCTCTACCTATGCTTCGTGGGCAGAAACAATTTTGCGACTGAAGACACTGAAGGAGTGGCATGCTGATGCTGACCGGATCCGTCGCCGTGCAGACTGTTGTGGGCTTGATGGTGGTGGTGATGGTTGTAGAGATGGATATGAGAAGATACCAAATAGGAAGCTCCCGAGGAGCTACTGTCGCCGCTAGAGTTTCAGAAAGGAAACTTGAAGAAACCCCAACCTCGACCGTCAGATGCGGACTTCTTCTTCATCGCTTCAAGGTATGGCTGAGAGGTCCTGTAGATTTTGTTGTATTGCTCATGAATAATATTGTAAAGTCATGAGCCTAAATCCTCACCATGTTAATGCTTGTGCAAACAAGAAATCTAAAAATGATGAACTCACAAAGAAACCCTCTTATCCTCACAAGTGTTTCACTCAAAAACTCTCTGAAAAATGTTGTGTTGATTAGACGAACGGATATCTAGTATGAAAAGTTTTGAACTTTAGCCATCTTTATGCAACTTTGTCGAATCGGGAACAAAAGTCTAGGTTTGCTGAAACATACCTTTAGATATCGGTTAGTTAGTAGTCGTGCATGAATCCATAGCCTATAATTGTATTCTGCCCAAAGGTTTCAATCCCAAGTATTTATATCTCCGAGCATACCGTTCATTCTCTATTTTGTTTCGATCGCTATATTTCCATGCATTTACACTCTGCTTCCAATAGAATAAGTTCTTTAACTATTTCAGGCTTACATTGACATGAGTGCATCGATATTGATGGTTCGGGTCTAAATGGTGGGTCGAGGCTGTTTTTTACGTCCTAAGGGTTAGATTTGATGCATAATCACAATAGTTTAATCAAAAGAAAAAAATCTGCAATGGCACAACCTCTTCACTCCGCTAAGGTTACAGGACCTTATAAGTGTGCCAATCAGCAACCTGGGTCTAAGTAGAAGGCTTTCCTTTTCAACTTTGAAGACATAGACACCGAGTGCGAATTTTCAAAGAAAAATAGTTGTGTCGAACTAAAAGAAGAAAAAGATAATCGAAAAAATAAAAATAATTGTCTTAAGAATGGTATCTGCAAAGAGGCGATTCTTGTCGCCTCCCGTGTTTCTCGCCGGTCAGTCACAACAAACTCCCTCCTGGCCGGTCGAGGAACAACGCCAAGCTTCCCTCTCAACTCGCAGAACCGTCCGGTGGTCAGAGGCTTCGTCAAGATGTCAGCTACTTGCTCCTCCCCCCGAACGAACCGTAAGTTTATTCGTCCTTCCGCTTGTGCCTCCTTTACCACATGAAATCTGATCTTGATATGCTTGGTTCTCTTGTGGTCTATGGGGTTTTTCCCGATAGCTATAGCAGCCGTGCTATCACTATAGATCGGTACCCCCTTTTGTATGCAGAACCCTAACTCACCGAACAACCTTGTTAACCATGTCGCGTGGTTCGTCGCTGCACTGAGCGCCATGTATTCGGCCTCTGCAGTCGACTGAGCCACTATAGACTGCTTCTGTGTTTCCCAGCTAAACACAGCACTTCCTATAGTAAAACAATACCCACTCGTGCTTCGCATGTCATGTAGACTACCTGCTAGGTCTGCATCAGCATAGCCTATGAGTTCTGCATGTTCAACCCTAGAAAATTTTAATCCGTAGTCCTTAGTCTCTTGTATGTATCGTAACACCCTTTTTGCTTCCTGTAAACTTGTGACTGTCGGGTTTGCATTGCTTCGTGACAGGTACGAAGCGGCAAAGGCGAGATCGGGACGTGTTGCAGCAAGGTAGAGAATCCCCCAACCATACTGCGGTACAGCGTCTGATCGGTAAGTCGTTCGCCGTCCTCCTTCGACTTGCAGTACTGGGTCAGTGGTGTTGTAACACCCTTAGCGTCCTGCATACCAAACTTCGTGAGAAGTTTGGTTGCATAATTCTCTTGGCTCATAAAAATGCCATCCACGAGGTTCTTAACCTCAAAACCCAAGAAAAATTTTAATCCACCCAAATCACTCATGTCGAAGACTGAACTCAACTTAGTCTTAAAATCTTCAATCAACTTCAAACAATTACCCGACAGTATTATGTCGTCCACATATAAACATACCACCAGAACCTTATCTCCTACTGTTTTGATGTACATTGCTGCATCACAGTAGCTTCTCACGCATTCTTCTCACAAGAAGAATGTGTCTATTTTACTGTACCAGGCCCTAGGTGCCTGTTTCAATCCATATAAAGCCTTAAACAAACGTAAAACTTTGTGTTCAGAACCGTGTACCTCATATCCCGGTGGTTGTTCAACGTAGACCTCCTCCTTGATTTCACCATTCAGAAAGGCTGACTTTACATCCATTTGATGTAAAGGCCAGTCCTTCTGAGCCGCAATAGCAATTAGGGCCCTTATAGTGTCGTGCCTTGAGACCGGGGCAAACGTCTCCCCGTAATCCAACCCGTAGGTCTGTGAGAAACCCCTTGCTACTAGGCGTGCCTTAAACTTCTTAATCTGTCCTTCCTCGTCCGTTTTAATTTTGTAGATCCATTTGACCCCTATTACCTTGTGGTTTGAGGGTCTCTCCGTAAGATACCATGTCTGGTTCTTACGGAGCATTTCCATCTCCTCGTCCATCGCTTGTTTCCACTCTGGATGTTTCATAGCCTCTTCGTAGGTTGAGGGTTCCACCATAGCTAGATAACAACCTTCCTCAGATTGTACCTCCTCTATGTCCTCCTCAATCCTATACAGATCGCTCAACCTTCGCGTCCTGTGTACTTCCCTCGATGACTCACTAGAACTTCCAGTGCTCACCTCTCGTGATGATGGGGTGTTCGATAGTGAAAGCTGTAGTGGAGTTGTAGGAGGAGTAGTCCTCCTAGAACT
>CM071870.1:2365813-2381717 GCA_036759665.1 Gynandropsis gynandra
GAGAGAGAAAAATGTAAAATTAATCTAATGGCATTTTTCTAAATATAATGATATATATGTCGATTTTAATATATATATCTATATATATCCTTGGGTACCCGCGGGTAACCGATGTAGAGATGAAAGTACTCAAATCCAAACCTATGGGTAATTAGATTTCATTATCCGAACTCGAACTCGAACCCGTGAGTTCGGATAATTTTTCATGGATTCGAGACGGATTTCGGATCGAGACAGATTCTTCTGGTAATTTGCCCTCCCTATTTTAGGGCTTGTTCTAAATGAACCTCTATTACTGTTTAAATTAAGTTTTCAATGTTGCTTAGAGACAAAAACGGTGAATTAGAACCCTAGAACTCATGAATCGTCATAGATTAGTGTTAGTGGGGAAACAAAGTTTTGAACTTTATGGTATATTGGCTATTATTCAAGTTTCTCGTCAATACATTTTTTTTTTTAATAATCAAAGGGGCATAATGCTTGGATACAATTAGGGGTGGTCAATCTGGGTTACCCGGATCGGATCGACCCGGATTGAGCCGAAAAACCCGGATCGTTACGTAAACGGGTTACCCTAAAAACCCATATGGGTCCAAATTTTAGAACCCGTTTGGGTTCGGATCGGTCCGATTCCGGTTCGGATTAAACCCGAGGAACCCCAACAACCCGAATTAAATTAAGGTTTTATTAGAAACCTCAACTTGGCCGCTGGTTTGAGGATGATAAGGCGTTGCTACCCTATGTCTAACACCGTACTTTCTCAACAACCCATCTATGGTGTGATTCACAAAATGCTTACCTCCGTCGCTAATCACAACTCTCGGAACTCCAAAACGTGGAAATATGACACGTTTAAACATCTTAGTCACTGTCACCCTCGCATCCTCGACTCCCGCCTCCCTGCCTTTCGCTCTCTCACCCTCTCCTCCTCCCAAATTTGTGGCTAAACAAACGATCGTCTGAGAAAAAAATTCTAAAAAAGT
The DNA here is from genome assembly GCA_036759665.1 of Gynandropsis gynandra. NCBI lineage: Eukaryota > Viridiplantae > Streptophyta > Magnoliopsida > Brassicales > Cleomaceae > Gynandropsis > Gynandropsis gynandra. Next base: position 2,366,797 of record CM071870.1, read on the forward strand.
GTTGATTTTGGTCTTAGATTTTCAATTGAGTGAGTCTTTGATTCTAGTTTATGAATGATTTTTTCATTTCTTTGAATCGTTCTGGGTTCATTTCGGTATTTGAGTTGTACATTTTTTGTATGAGATAGATATGTATTTTTTTACTTTTTTGTATATGTTAACTTTGTTTTTTTAACTCAAAAAATCCATCAAAACTCGAATAACCCAGAAAAACCCATCCAAAACCCGAAAAACCCAAAAAACCCCGAAAACCCATAATACCCAAAGTTAATTTGGGTTGTTAAGGGTTCACTGCTTCAAAACCCGTATAACCCGAACCCGAATCGAAACCCGAAGAACCCAGACCGAAAAACATTCGAGTTCAATTCGGGTCCAGTTTTCGTAAACCCGAAGAACCCGAACCCGGATCGAAACCCTAAGAATCCGGATCGAAACCCGGATTGGCCACCCCTAGATACAATTAAGAATAAGAAGGATTTACCTCTGAATTATATTATCATAAAAATAATAAATGTAATTTTTATTATTTCAAATAATTTTCTTAGAAATGACAATGATATAAGTGGATAAAAATAGGCAAAGATTCTACAAAAAAAAACTCTATTATTTCTGAAAATTTGGTAGACCTCGACGTGATCCTTGCCATAATTTATATATGGATCAAAATATTTATTTTATAGTAATACATTTTCTTGAAAATAAAAAAGGAGAATCTTTCTCCTCCAAATGTGAGGTCCAATTTTGTTATTTTGTTTATGAAAACGGCATAGGCTCTTAAAGAAGGCGCACCTATTATACTTTTACGGAACACCGATCAAACACTTGGTCTATGCAATGGAACATGTCTTCAAATAACGCAGCTGGGTCAGAATATAATCGAAGGTAAGATACTAACAGGTGCACATGCAGGAAACAAAGCATTTATACCGAAATTTCCATTAATCCCATTAAACACAACATTGTCGTTTCACTTCAAAATAAAGCAGTTTCCCATTATGTTATGCTTTGCAATGACAATTAACAAAAGCAAAGGACAAAGTCTTGATCGAATCGATATATACTTGCCAAGACCAGATTTCACTTATGGACAACTATATGTTGCGATTTGTAGAACAAAAATTAGAAAAGACTTAAAATTACTTATATTAAATGAAGCTGGTCAATATGCTAAACGAACAATGAATGTTTTATATAAAGAAATATTTTCAAATGTTTAATACAATGGTATATTTATCTTCAAAAAAAATTGTTTTAATTTTTATTCATTCAATTTCCGCATATATTATTATATGTATAATTTCTTCCTAAATGTTACAGTATTGATACCCCGCGCTACGCACGGGATACTTACTAGTATGTATATAAAGATAGTAAAATCCAATATTAAGAGCAACATGTATTTTAACTCATTTGGCAATTTTAGGTATAATTTTTTAAAAATAATTTATGTTTTAAATAAAATTAGAAGAAGATAGTTAGAAATTTATTATATAATTAATTTAATTAATTACCGATGCCATGTGAGGCCCATCACAACAATTATATATATATATATAATTAGATATAGATTTTTAAATTTAATGGATTTATAAACATCTATGACTATAAGAGATTTTTTTGTATTAAAGTCGACTTCCATTATAAGGTAAAGTCGATTTCGATATATTTTGTTTGTAGAAATTTCATGTTATAATTGGAATTACATTAAATTCATTTGTAACATTTTTTTAAAAATTAATAGATACATATTTTAATTATTTGTTTTAAAAAAAACTAAAATCTCGTAAAATCAAATTATAAAAACAAATTAAATTTAATTTTGCATTATAATAAAATTCATTCTAACAATATCCACCGTAATTTTGATCCAAATTCTTATCCAGAAAATTTGGTTCGGTAGAGAAAAGTTTGAAGACATTATAGATAAATATTTAATTTCTGATAGATGAGAATCTGAAAAAGGAATCTAAAAATTTTGGTTCTATAAAAGAAACTCTGGAGGCATTATAAGAAAATCCATAATTTTTCCTAACAAACACCACAATAATACATTGATCTAAAAGGTTTATTTAAAAATTAATCCATATATAAATAAAGAGTAAAAGAGAAAGATAGGTTATAATAAGACTCTTCCACATTTCTATAAAAAAATTGTGAATATGTTTATTCTATAACTATGGACTCTGAAGATAACAATCCTTTGCTACTTCACTTAGTTTCAACAAAACCCACATTTATATAGATTTTGTAATTTTAATTACAAGACATGGAGAAAAAGTACTTCCTTATTTTCTTCTTTCTCTTCATTTTTGCATCTCGTAAGTGATTTGTTTTATATTTTGTTATACATATATCATACATGATTATACTTTGTTAAAATATAAAAATCTAACCATTTTAGTTATAAAAATAGATTATTTATATATCTCAAATTTTAAATGTTATATTTTTTGCAAATAAAAGAAGAAATGATGGTAAAGAGGGTTGAAGGAAGGATTTGCGAAACGCGGAGTCACCATTTTCAGGGTCTGTGTCTTAGTAATCATAATTGTGCCATGGTTTGCCACAACGAAGGTTTCTCCGACGGCCATTGCGTTGGCTTCCGTTATCGATGTTTCTGCATCAATCCTTGTTAGTTTTCTTTTTGCTATTGAAATGAAAAAATCATCGCTCATCTATTGAAATAATTCAAAGAAATATATTTCTCATCTATGTCTGAGTTGTCACTAATAAATAATATCATTTTATTTCAATCATTTATATTTTATTATTCAGTTTGATGAAAATTTAATGTTATATCTTTCACTTTTTTGTCTTAAAACATTTAAAAATTTGATGTTTTCATCATATTTTAAACTTTAGTCAATACGAAAAAAAAATTTGTGTTTTACACAGTAATATTATTAGTCCTGTAAATATACACAACATTATCAACAAAAATTTTAAAATAATTTTTATGAGATGACTATTAGTTGTTACAAATTTTATATACTGAATATATGAGTACATTACTTTTTAAATTTTGTTTTGAATTAAACATTTATACATCTACCATATATTAAAATTTGATTATACGAATTAGATATATTTGGTAATTTAAAAGTAGGGGATAAAATGAATAAAAAACCACCATCTCGAAATATAAAATTACAAATTACACATGGAAAGATAAAAAAAATTAATACAACGTATAAATTTAATGAATGGAAAGCTATAAAACTGATTATTAATAAATACAGTAAATCTCATAACATCCAATACAAATATATAAATAACTAATACAAATATTTAATTGGTATAACTATAAATAACGAATCTTTTAATCATATACTAATTTAATATAAATTTATATATATATATATATATAATTTAATCAGGTTAATGTTCAAAGTTGTGTTTGTGATTAACAAACCATGTATATAGAATACATGTTCGTATGAAATAACAATGGGAAAGGATCTAAAAATCGGTCTAAGCATAGGCTTAGGCTCGTCTAGGCGCTAAGCGGAGGTCGGGCATTTCGATTACCTGCAAATCAGAGTTTCTAGGCCGCCAATTAGTCGCTAGGCGGCCGTCTAGGCGGTAACGCCCCTACCATCACCTCTCTCTCGACCGTCGTGTTTCTCCCTACCGTCGAGTGCTTCTTCCGGTATTCTCACTTGCCTGCAGTCTTCGTCATCTGACTCTGCAACACCGTCGCTTGTCTTTTGTGTATTGTCGCCTCTCTTAATCCAACTGTCGCCTCTCTTCTTCCGACCATCATGTCCCTATCGACGACTCTCTCCCTACCGTCGTGTCTCTTCCTACCGTCGCATGCTTCTTCTAGTTGTATCGCTTGCCTTAAGTCTCCATCATCTGGGTTTACAGCAACACCGTCGACTCTCTTCTTCCTCTCATCGCTTCACTACCGTCGTCTTCAGTTTTGGTAAATTCTTCCTAACGAATTTCTATCGTTGTTCTGATTATGGATCAATTAGGAACTTAGGATTAGGATGGTCATGTAAGATTTTTATAACAATGATGGATTGTATATAGATAGGGTATTTGGAATGACTTTGAATATGTAAAGATCAAACTGTCGAACTTATCTATAATAAAATGACCATTAATAACATAGCTACTTCAAAGTTATTAAAGAATGTGATGCCCAATATATTTTAGACATATTGTGCAACTCATACAATAAATTTGATGTTGGAGAGTATTGCAAAGCCTAATAAGTTTAAGGAAACAATAGAAAGGGCTAAGACGTTTAAGTTTTTATTTATGCTCACAACAAGACTTTATTGATGATGAGAAATTATACTAAGAGAGATATTGTGAGACCTGGAGTTATTAGATTTGAATCAGCTTATCTTAGTTTACAAATTTTAGATGCTAAACATGAAGGATTGAATATGATGTTTGCTAGTATAGAATGAACAGATTGCAAATGGTCAAAGCCTCCTAAGGGAAAAGCGGCATATACCACGGTGATGAGTTTCTTGTTTTGGAATGGTGTAACGTTGTGTTTGGTACACCTTTGGTTAGAGTGATTCGATTAGTTGATGGAGATGTAAAACCATCAATGGGGTTTTTGCATGGACAGATGCAAATAGCAAAACATGATATGTGTGGCATATAACAATATCGAGAAGGATTACAAATCGATTGTTAACATCATCGATGAAAGGATCAAAGAAGACTTGATAGTCCTCTACATTTTGTGGCATATGTTTTGAATCCTTATTACACTTATAAAAAATTGACTATTCAATCGGATGTCAATATGGTAGATGTTATGTTTAAGTGTGTGGAAGTTTTTTTCTCAATTGATTTTGATGTTTAGAGTTTGGTAATCAATATCGAACTTCCAAAGTACAAAAAAGGAAGGTAACTTTGAAAAACCATATGTCATCAAAGGATGCGAGAAAAATGAACAAAGTTATGATCCATGTTTGTTTTCTACATTTTATTTATTTATTTTATTCTTGTAAATCATATATAATGTTTTAAGTTTATTTTTTACATTGTAGTCGATTTTTGAGATGTTTACGGAACGAGCACACCTCATTTGAGAAAAATGGCAATGCGGATTCTTTTTTTAACAACTAGTTCATCAAGATGTGAACGAAATTGAAGTACTTTTGAAGGAGTAAGTGATTAACAAAATTCATTTTTTTCATTTTTCGTTATAGTTGTATGAATAATCATTTATGCTCTTGTGTAGATAGATACGAAAAAACAAAACCGACTCGATACCAATAGGTTGAACAATCTTGTTTATGTCAATTTAATACGAGATTGATAGTTTTCAAAGGAAAAAAACAAATGAACAAGGCTTTGGATGTACTTCTATCTAATCTATTCATATCATATTCAAGATTGGATTGTTGATAAAGAAAAAAGAGGAGACGAATCAAGGGAAGCAAATGAAGAATTAAACCAAAAAGCTGTGATGATATGTGAGGGTTCAAGAGATCAAACGGTTGATTTGCTTATGGTTAGATAGATGAATCTGACTTTGATTCTGAAAGAGAAGAAGTTAATATAGAGTTTGAATCCGATGGAGAACAGAAAAATCTAGAATATATAGAAAATTTATTCGTTTGTTTTTATTATTTGTTTCAATTTTACTTATTTATGTATAGTTTTAAACAATTAAACATTTATAAATACTAGAAAAAGAACCCGCGCATGCGCGGGATGTTAAAAATTTGAAAATATATAATAAAATTAATATTAAAAAATTGATATATTAAAAATACTTAAAATATTGGTTCACGGCATTGTGTATATATTATTTTGTCGAATAATAAGTAAATATGAAACTAATAGAATATCAATGGGATGAAAATATATTGCATTGAATTATGAATGTGAATATTTGTCTAAAATATAATTAATTGCTATAATATTTCTTCTATATCTTAAAATCATATGAAAAAATAAAATAATTGAATCAATCGATTCATAGTTAGAGTAAAAAAAAACATGTAACATATATAATATTATATGGTGATACATAGCGTTTGGTGTTTATTGGTGAGAATTTTAATTAACTTTTGCAATCTTTATTTTTGTCTTCCATTTTTTTTTTCAAATTTTCTCTACATTTTCTTTTATTATTTATGTTTATTTTACAATATAAAATATAATAAAAAATGAAATCAAAACTCCATCATGTTTTTTGTATGAGTAATGACAAAGAAATTTTAAAAGATTTATCGTATCTACACATGATAATAGTTGTTGATTTACCGTGTAGAAATCACAATATCAACAAAGTAACATATGAAAATAGTTTTAGTGCGGTCCCGATCTATTTTCAGTGAACATACATCACATATTTAGTTGATATTTATATAGTAATAAAACTCGCTCGATGCGCGAAGTTTTATTAATTTTTAATTATACAATTGGAATGTATATATCACAAATGCATCATTATATAGAAAGACAAAGTATCGGAGGCAGTGGTTAATGACAAAGTATTTTTTTCGATATTCGATAAAATCTCATCTCGGATAGCTATGGTGTCGGATCTGATTGTGTAAACTGTGAGGATTCAGGGATGAAGATTACAACTTCATTGCGAGATTTTTTCCTCTGAGACCACGAAGATCCTCCAAATCCGCAATCATTGGCGTCTTCGGATGATGAAGACAATGATGTTGGAGGGAGTCCCGAGCAAGATATATTGTCTTTGTGCTACTCGGATTCGATGGTCTCACAAATCCATGTGAAAATCCTTTTTATATATAGATTCAATATTTTTTGGAGTATTTTTTGAAATATTATAATGGTCAATTTAGATTATGATTTTAAAATATATTAAGATATTTTTATAATTTAGAATTTAATAATTTATATTTTAAATATTGAATAGAAAAATCATATACAATTTAAAAATTAAATATATTTACTCTTAAAATCATAAAAATTAAGAAAATCAATATATAAATAGATTTTATAAATAATATATTAATATTTGTTTAAATATAAAAATTTAAAAAAATTAAAATACTTCATGTAAAATATTATAATATTATGTTAAATATATTATTATGAGTAAATCTCTATAAAAAGAGGAAAAATTTTATATTTGTATATATAGATGTTTTCTATTTTTATATAAAGATTTAGTTATAAATAATATATTAATATTTGATTAAGAATAATAAATTTAAAACATTTCAAGTATTTATGTTTGTATTTTTGTATATATAGTTTTTTCTAGTTTTATATAAAGATTTTAGTTACAAATAATATATTAATATAAAAATTTTTTCGACCTTTAAGATTTAGTTATAAATAATATATTATATAAGATTTTAATATTAATTCTTAATTTGTTTATTATTTATTTTTAAATATTTATTGCTAAATTTTTATTAAAACTGAAATGTATTAACCTTTTTTATATATAGATTAATTTTAATATTATTGTCATATATTAATTAATTTGTGTATTAGTGGATATTTCACATATTATTTAACTTGTGTATTAATGGATAAAAACTTACTTTAAAATTATAAAAATATAATTATGATGATGAAGTGGCAGCATGAGGAACCAAAGATTTTGCTCCTTTTTATATATAGATTAGGAAAATAATATGCACGATGCGTGGAAAGTTTAAATTATTCGTTTTTTATAGAAGCAAAAATTTTAAATTTCATTTGTATTTAAAAGGTATATAATATTTTTCTAAAAAAGAATTATAATAAAACTTTGCAATTATAAGTATAAAATAAGAAAATTTATGACAACGACAAACATGAAATATATTATTAAATATCAATATTTAGTATTGGAAATTTTTTTTATTTATCTTTAAAGAAACATAGGCTACCAGTAAAATTTGAAGTTGATTTGTTTTTTATCATCAAACTTTTAAAAAGGTCATGGATAATGAGGATTCAATCTGTGAAAACCAGCTTTCGTTAGTAAAAGTACAACGTGTGTATTTTAATCATGAGTATAAAGTAATAATTAGTTAGATATTACGATGTTTGGCTGATGTTTTTGGTAGACCAATAAAGACTTTTTTTCGTAAATAACGTTTACGATGGTCGATAGTCTTGTGGAGTGTTCATTTAGATCTAATATCCTCAATCTGTCTATTGAAGTGACCATCGATAGTACAACATATAACTGATTGTAGCTGAAATACGGTTTTGGTAGATACAAACCATATGTTTTAGAATTTGCTCTTAACTTAACATTAATTAAATTTAATAAAAATACAATTAGTTTGTTAGTGAATAGAAAAATAATGGGATAGTAGAAGATAAATATTTATAATATTATTGATAATTAGGTAACTTTTATATTAATTATAAAATATTGAAAAATATAACATAAATATAAAAATACCATTAAAGTTTTAGTGGGAGAGAAAAGTTATTGGATAGTAAAAGACTTGAGTAATCAATACGACTAAATGATTAGGTAAATTTTATATTAATTATGAAAAAAAAAATTGAAATGTAACATAAATATAAATTAATGTAAACAATTAATATTTATTTTTTTATATAAAAAAATTGATGATGTGGATGCTTAGATGGCTTAAGGAGAAAAGAGGAAAACATCCTACTTTTATATTTTAACCTTCACTTTGTAAGCAAGAATGACCACGAAAAGTTTTACCGCGCGAGCTACATGTATAGGTTCATAAACATTGTGATTCATCAAGGCAATGCGAGCATATCATGTTTATGTTTCTTGCTTGCTTTCGAATAAGAAAGTCTGTTATTGTTCTTCACCAAGATTTGGACACGGATTCAAACCTTTGGTTCCTGATTCACATGATTTCCAACGAAATAGAATGAAACAGCCGACATATTGCAGATCAAAGGGATGTAAATTGTAAGGCATACCATCTTCCTTGGATCCTCGGTAGAAAACCAATAGGAGATGATCTAATGAATCTATGAAGGAACAAGCAAAAAACACATTCAAGAATAGGATTCTTCATTGAAAATGTTAAAAAGAAGGGTAAAACTCCTATTCCCACCTAAAGTTTGGATACTTTGCCTATTCGCCCCTCATGTATCACACTCATCTTATTCCCCCTCATGTATCACCCCTAATTCTATTCCCCCCCCCTCTCAAATTTTCTAATTCAGCCTATTTCCCCACATCGTTTAAAATTCTGTTAAATAACCAGAATTTTGACCCAAACCCTAAAAAACCATCAATTTTGACCTGATTTCATACCTAATTTTGACCCGATCCGGCCTGACCAAAATTAAAATTGAATTAAATCTGGTTTACCCAATTTTGACCGATTTACTGAATTTTGACCCAACTCAATTTATTATAATTTTGACCCGGTTAGTTGAAATTGACCCGGTTTTGTTGAAATTGTCCCGGTTTTCACCTGGTTTGCTGAAATCGATCCGGTTTTGACCCGGTTTTGTTGAAATTGACCTGATTTTGTTGAAATTGACCCGGTTTTTCCCCGGTTTTGCTGGAATTTTTATCCGGTTTGCTAAAATTGATCCGGTTTTGACCCGGTTATGCTGAAATTGACCCGGTTTTATTGAAATTGACCTGGTTTTTCCTGGTTTTACTGGAATTTTTTCTGGTTTGCTGAAATTGATCCGGTTTTGACCCGGTTATGGTTAATTTGACCTGGTTTTTCCTGGTTTTACTGGAACTTTTATCCGGTTTGCTGAAATTGATTCGGTTTTGACCCGATTTTGTTGAAATTGACCCGGTTTTGTCCCGGTTTTATTGAAATTGACCCGGTTTTGTCCCGGTTTTGCTAAAAAAATTTTAACTTATCCGATTTTAATATAAATTTCACCCAAAATTATCCATTATAAAAAAAACTCATTGTAAAATGTAAGAATAAAGGCATACTAATCTATTCAACAAAATATCTTCAAATTAAAGTAAATACTAACGTATTAAACAAGAAAAGAACATAAAATAATATCTTCAAATTGAGTTTCCCAACACCGTTATGATTCTGCAAAATAGATGTTAAAAACATGTTAGAAAAAAATAAAAACAATATAACGCATGATTAGTGAAATACACGTTAACGAAGATGTATTTTGAGACTCATGCGGGTGAGAGGATTCTACATCATAGTCATGCTGAAAACAATGAAACAATGAAAGTGGTAATTTTGCTCAAAATATAATATGAAATTTACAAAAATAAAAATTACATGAAACAATATAAGTTGTTCACGATCATGCGTTATATTGTTTCATGTAATTTTTATTTTTGTAAATTTCATATTATATTTTGAGCAAAATTACCACTTTCATTGTTTCATTGTTTTAATTTCAGCAAACCAGATAAATATTCCAGCAAAACCGTGGAAAATCGGGTCAATTTCAACAAAACCGGGTCAAAACCGGATCAATTTCAGCAAACCGGGTCAAAATCGAGTCAATTTCAACAAACAGAGTCAAAATTTCAGTAAACCGAGTCAAAATTATAATAAATTGGGTTGGGTCAAAATTCAATAAAGCGGTCAAAATTGGATAAATCGGATTTAATTCAATTTTAATTTTGGTCGGATCGGGTCAAAATTGGGTATGAAATCGGGTCAAAATTGATGGTTTTTTAGGGTTTGGGTCAAAATTCTAGTTATTTAACAGAATTTTAAACGGTGTGGGGAAATAGACTGAATTAGAAAACTTGAAGGGGGAATAGGATTAGGGGTGATACTAGGATGATGCGCTGCCTCGGTCAGAATTGTTCGTCCACATTCCCCGGCAAAATCTGGAACCGGCTTGGTTGGATTTGAGGATATGAAGAGAGCAAGAGGACACGAAGTATAAAGATGATTCAGCAATCATTTATACTTCTCACTTGCTTGTTCTTACTGGCGCTCCTCACTTGCTTCCCAGGTTCATCTTCAAACCAAGTATAAAGATGATTCAGCAATCATTTAAGATTGAATACCATGAAAGACACACACCTACTTATGATCTTCAAGCCAAAATCAGAGGCAGATCCTAACAAAATAAGGAATGAATCACTCATAAAATGAACCAAATAAGAACAAAGTTTCAGTCGAAGACCCATCACATATTGTCCATGAGTGAGTTGCTTAGATAATCACAAGTTCTACCAATAACCCAAAAATCTGCCTTTAACTCCGCGTTAACCCAACCCTTTCATCGAAATGATTGATCTTTCACCAATCATCTAAAACCCCATCAATCAAATTCACTTCAGTAACAAACCCAGATCAGAAAAAACAAAGTTGAAGAGCAAAAACGATCCGATCAGGTGAGGTTTCAAGCAACTCAATGGGAAGTAGAGCTTAGTCGGCGGATCAAGCCTCTACCTATGCTTCGTGGGCAGAAACAATTTTGCGACTGAAGACACTGAAGGAGTGGCATGCTGATGCTGACCGGATCCGTCGCCGTGCAGACTGTTGTGGGCTTGATGGTGGTGGTGATGGTTGTAGAGATGGATATGAGAAGATACCAAATAGGAAGCTCCCGAGGAGCTACTGTCGCCGCTAGAGTTTCAGAAAGGAAACTTGAAGAAACCCCAACCTCGACCGTCAGATGCGGACTTCTTCTTCATCGCTTCAAGGTATGGCTCAGAGGTCCGAAGAGGCGTTTAGGTCTGGAGAATCCTCGACGCCAACCGGTGGTTCGGTCTGGAGGTGAGAGGTTCTTCTCCGGTTCCATCTATGGCTGAGAGGTCCGAATAGTCGGTTAGGTCTGAAGAATCCTCGACGCCAATCGTCGTCTCCCGTATCCCATTCTTCTTCACTGCTTCCATTATGTCGTTGCTCCCCATTCTGGCCAAGACGGAAATACGCCCGATGAATTACAGACGGTTGGAAATGAATTAGAGGGGAGGAGGGTTAGATTCATCGGTCCGACTGAATTTGAGGGGAGGAGAGACAGCTTCATCGGTCCGACTTCTTAGGGTATTCAAGCGTCCAATGAATGCGGGCTGGAGGGGATGAAACTGGCATTAATGAAGAGGAAGAGGCATTAACTGAATGAGGAGGAAGAAATGAACGTGACAATACTGTGTGAAAGTAGGCAAAGGGGATTTTTCCTCCCAGCTGACATGGCAGCATGAGAGGGGAGGAAATCCCCTCTTTTATATATATGATTTCGAGAATGTTGTAATCAAACAATCTCAATTAGACCATAAATATAAAACATATAAGTTTAAAAACGATAAACTGATGTTAACAATCCTTGTTATACACTTAATTAACTCCCTAAATATTTTTTGTCCCTAAAAAATCTCAGAATTTCATTAGATGTTAAGTTATCCTTCTAAAATTCCATGATCTTCAAAAATCTCAATAAATGTTGAGAATCTATAAACAACATTTCTCAGATCTTAGTCCAACAAATTTATTTTATGACCAAATCAATTTTCGTAAACTCTCAACAACCTTTAATCTAATCAATTTTCCGAAATGCTCCAGCACCAAAAATAATATTTTAAGTTATAGATAATTCAAACAAGTGCATAAAATATCACAAAATTCATACAAATAATAAAAACCCATTTAAATATAAAAAACATAATGGGAGTTATTTTTTAGGACGAAATCAGCAAACTATGATTAAGTTTTAAATGTAATATACTAATATATTAGCTCGGAAATTGATTGTGGTCGAAAAATTATTATCCAACCCAGCTCGCTGATGGCCCTCTTACCTACCCAATGAGAAAGAAAGAAAAGAGATATAAGAAAGCCCATGAATTACATTGTTGATTTAGTTTAAATTTTATTTTATTTGATATAATATAAATTACATTGTTAATTTAGTATTAAAATTAATCTCATATAAATTATAATTAATCTTATAAGATGGATTTGAAATATTAATATTAGAAAATATAAAAAAACATAATGGGAGTTATTTTTTTGGACGAAAAATTTTAGAATAACATATCATAAAAAATATATAAACTAGATAAAATGATTTTCTATTTATAAATTGGATTAATTTATATGATAAAATAAAATTTTAATTTGTTTTAAAAGAACCAATAAATTATATCCAATTATATAAGATATTTAGATTATTTAAAAAAATTGAATTTGTGTGATTTTATTGTTTTCAAAATCAGGTGCACACATTTTAAAATCATCTAGAAACATATAAAAAAAGATTTTAAAAATAATAATGTTTTTAATAACTACTTTTATGATTATTGGTAACAAGTTTATGTAATGTACATATTTATATACGTAGTAAGAGGGTAATGGGTTGACTCACCCACCCCCTTTCCAGTTTTCAGCAAACCGTGTTCGTTCCTCCGCCCTTCAATTCCTTCCTTCGGGACGTGTCCCGTACGTAGGCGATCGTCCGATGGGTGTTTTTGTGGCTCCACCTTCCAGCCTGTCTCTCTCCTTCTGTGGCTCCACCTCCATCGTCCGATGGGTGTTTTTGGAATCAATTCGGACGGTGATATTTCCTCACCGACCATTTCCTTTTGTTTCTGGCCCTTGGATTCGCCTTTGTTTGATTTCTGTTTAGGGTTTTAGAATTAGTTCTCTCTACGAATTATTATTCCTCTGCTCCTCGTTGTGCCTTCGTTTTCCCTATTTAGCCTCCAAGAAGTGGGGAATCTTGGTTTAAAAGGACATTGCCTCTCCTCACTCTTACTTCTGCTCTCTGTTTGAAAAGAACATAGAGAGAGAGAGAGATTTGGAGAAGGGGGCTTGGAGCAGCGATAGATGCAAATGGGTCATCGTTCTCATTCTTATGTTGGTCGTTGTCGTCGTCGATAAAGACGACGGGGCTCCGACGGTCGATGACGGTAAGCGCTTAACTTATACCCAATGCGGCTTTGCTGTATTTTTCTCAATGTTTTAAATGTTGGGTTTTTTATGTACTCATTCTGGGTTTCTTAAAGCATGATACTTTACTCTTAGGGTTTAAAAAATCTGACCAAAAACCTAAGATTCACCCTAACATTTTTTATCAGTGTATGATTTGAGAAAAAACATGATATGGGTAATGGAATTACAAGTCATGTCTTTGGATTTGAGATTTAATCCTTTTAGGTAGGGCTTGGTACGGGTCAGATACCCGGATTTTTTAGGATATCCGAACCCGAACGGGTAGACATATTCCTACCCGAACCCGAACCTGAGAGGTTAGGGTACCCAGGGTTCGGGTACCCGTCAAATACACGATACTCGAACCCGAAGGGAGTTGCATTGAGAAGAGAGTTGCAAAGAGGGAGATGAAGTGAAGCGAGTGGTGATACGAAGAGAGTTGCATCGGAAAGAAGAGAGAGACGAAGCGAGCGTCACTGGTCAGGTTGGCGGAATTGCTACTGCGAGAGGGAGACGAAGCGAAGAGAGTTGCGTCGGGAAGAGAATTGCATAGAAGGAGACGAAGCGAAGCGAGCAGTGATGAAAAGTCGAGGGACCAAAGAGCTGTGCTTACCGGTGGGGATGGAGGCGAGCGGTGGTGAGGTTAGCAAGAGAATGAGAGAAGAGAAGTGAAAGAGGTGAGAGAGAGCATATGAGAGGTTAGGGTGGGCAAAAAACCCGCACTACCCGTCCCGTCCCGAAATCCGTCCCGAACCCGCAAAAAGTTACTCGTACCCGCGGGTGCGGGTTCGGGTTCGAGTAATTTGAGTTCAATACCCGCGGGTTCGGGTTCGGGACGGGTTTTTTTATTTCACAAACGGGTACCCGCGGATACCCGTAAAAATTACATAAATGCCCCTAATATTACTTTATATTACCTAAATACCCCTCTAACCCTAATCTAACCCTAATTTTAATTTTTCAGATGCTCTTCCTCTCTTGCTCACCCTCTCACGGCGCCTCCCACCTATTACTCTTGCTCTCTTCCTCTCTTGCTCACCCTCCTCCCGCCTCCCTCTCCGACCGGCTCCCACCCGCCTCCCTCTCCGACCCGCTCCCACCCGCCTCCCGCCGCCCTCTTCCTCCCTCCCCCATCTCTGA
>CM071870.1:2382888-2395597 GCA_036759665.1 Gynandropsis gynandra
CCACCCTTGACTCCTCGCCTCTCGCTCTCTCACCCTCGCCTCCTCGCCTCTCGCTCTCGCCTCCCCAACTTCCCGCCTCTCGCACTCTCACCCTCTCCTCCTCAACTCCCCGCTTCTCGCTCCTCATCCTTGCCTCTCCGACTCCCCCCATCTCGCTCTCTCACCCTTGCATCCCCGCCTCTCGCTTTCTCACCCTCGCATCCTCGACTCCCGCATCCCTGCCTTTCGCTCTCTCACCCTCTCCTCCTCCCATTTGTGGCTAAACAAACGATCTTCTGAGAAAAAAATTGCTAAAAAAGTGCTGATTTTGGTCTTAGATTTTCAATTGAGTTAGTCTTTGATTCCAGTTTATGAATGAGTTTTTCATTTCTTTGAATCGTTCTGGGTTCATTTCGGTATTTGAGTAGTACATTTTTTGTATGAGATAGATATGTATTTTTGTTACTTTTTTGTATATGTTAACTTTGTTTTTTAACTCAAAAAATCCATCAAAACCCGAATAACCCAGAAAAACCCCATCCAAAACCCGAAAAACCCATAATAGCCGAAGTTAATTTGGGTTGTTAAGGGTTCACTGCTTCAAAACCCGTATAACCCGAACCCGAATCGAAACCCGAAGAACCCAGACCGAAAAACATTCGAGTTCAATTCGAGTCCAGTTTTCGTAAACCCAAGGAACCCGAACCCGGATCGAAACCCAAAGAACCCGGATCAAAACCCGGATTGGCCACCCCTAGATACAATTAAGAATAAGAAGGATTTTACCTCTGAACCATAGTATCATAAAAATAATAAATGTAATTTTTATTATTTCAAATAATTTGCTTAGAAATGACAATGATAGAAGTGGATTAAAAATAGGCAAAGATTTTACCAAAAAAACTCTATTATTTCTAAAAATTTGGTAGACCTCGACATGGTCCTTGCCATAATTTCTATATGGATCAAAATATTTATTTAATAATAATACATTTTCTTGAAAATAAAAAAGGAGAATCTTTCTACTCCAAATGTGAGGTTCAATTTGTTATTTTGTTTATGAAAACGGCATAGGATCTTAAAGAAGGCGCACCTATTATACTTTTACAGAACACCAATCAAACACTTGGTCTATGCAATGGAACATGTCTTCAAATAACGCAGTTGGGTCAGAATATAATCGAAGGTAAGATACTAACAGGTGCACATGCAAGAAACAAAGCATTTATACCGAAATTTCCATTAATCCCATCAAACACAACATTGTCGTTTCACTTCAAAATAAAGCAGTTTCCCGTTATGTTATGTTTTGCAATGACAATTAACAAAAGTCAAGGACAAAGTCTTGATCAAATCGGTATATACTTGCCAAGACCAGATTTCAGTTATGGACAACTATATGTTGCAATTTGTAGAGCAAAAACTAGAAAAGATTTAAAATTACTTGTATTAAATGAAGCTGGTCAATATGCTAAACGAATAATGAATGTTTTATATAAAGAAATATTTTCAAATGTTTAATACAATTGCACATTTATCTTCAAAAAAATTGTTTTAATTTTTATTCATTCAATTTCCCGCATATATTATTATATGTATAATTTCTTCCTAAATGTTAAAGTATTGATACCACTAGTATGTATATAAAGATAGTAAAATCCAATATTAAGAGCAACGTGTATTGTAACTCATTTGGCAATTTTAGGTATAATTTTTAAAATAATTTATGTTTTAAATAAAATTAGAAGAAGAAAGTTAGAAATTTATTATATAATTAATTGTAATTAATTATATAATTATATTTAAATGATATATATAGATTTTTAAATTTAATGGATTTATAAACATCTATGACTATAAGAGATTTTTTTTTGTTTTAAAGTCGACTTCCATTATAAGGTAAAGTCGATTTCGATATATTTTATTTGTAGAAATTTCATATTATAATTGGAATTACATTAAATTCATTTGTAACATTTTTTAAAAAATTAATAGATACATATTTTAATTATTTGTTTTAAAACACAAAAATCTCATAAAATCAAATAAAAAAAACAAAAATCTCGTAAAATCAAAATTATAAAAACAAATTAAATTTAATTTTGCATTATAATAAAATTCATTCTAACAATATCCACCGTAATTTTGATCCAAATTCTTATCCAGAAAATTTGGTTTGGTAGAGGAAAGTTTGAAGACATTATAGATAAATATTTAATTTCTGATAGATGAGAATCTGAAAAAGAATCTAAAAAATTTGGTTCTATAAAAGAAACTCTGGAGACATTATAAGAAAATCCATAATTTTTCCTAACAAACACCACAATATACATTTGATCTAAAAGGTTTATTTAAAAATTAATCCATATATAAATAAAGAGTAAAAGAGAAAGATAGGTTTTAATAAGACTCTTCCACATTTCTATAAAAAAAATGTGAATATGTTTATTCTATAACTAGGGACTCGGAGGATAACAATCCTTTGCTACTTCACTTAGTTTCAACAAAAACCCACATTTATATAGATTTTGTAATTTTAATTACAAGACATGGAGAAAAAGTACTTCCTTATTTTCTTCTTGCTCTTCATTTTTGCATCTCGTAAGTGATTTGTTTTATATTTTGTTATACATATATCATATATGATTATACTTTGTTAAAATATAAAAATCTAACCATTTTAGTTATAAAAATAGATTATTTATATATCTAAAATTTCAAATGTTATATTTTTTGCAAATAAAAGAAGAAATGATGGTAAAGATGGCTGAAGGAAGGATTTGCGAAACGCTGAGTCACCATTTTCAGGGTCTGTGTCTTAGTAATCATAATTGTGCCATGGTTTGCCACAACGAAGGTTTCTCCGACGGCCATTGCGTTGGCTTCCGTTTGGAAATAGAAAGAAAAATCATTACGATTTCTCGATGTTTCTGCATCAATCCTTGTTAGTTTTCTTTTTTCTATTGAAATGAAAAAATCATCGCCCATCTATCGAAATAATTCAAAGAAATATATTTTTCATCTATGTCTGAGTTGTCACTAATAAATAATATCATTTTATTTCAATCATTTATATTTTATTATTCAGTTTGATGAAAATTTAATGTTATATCTTTCACTTTTTTGTGTCTTAACACATTTAAAAAATTGATGTTTTCATCATATTTTAAACTTTAGTCAATACGAAAACATTTTTTATGTTTTATAAAGTAATATTATTAGTCCTGTAAATATACACAACATTATCAACAAAAATTTTAAAATGATTTTTATGAGATGACTATTAGTTGTTACAAGTTTTATATTGAAAACTGTAAGAGATACTAATATAATTTTAAGGAATATATGAGTACATTACTTTTTAAATTTTGTTTTGAATTAAACATTTATACATCTATCATATATTAAAATTTGATTATACGAATTAGATATATTTGATAATTTAAAGTAGGGGATAAAATGAATAAAAAATCACCATCTCGAAATATAAAATTACAAATTACACATGCAAAGATAAAAAAATTAACACAATGTATAAATTTTATGAATTGAAAGCTACAAAACTGATTATTAATAAGTACAGTATATCTCATAACATCCAATACAAATATATAAATAACTTGTACAAATATTTAATTGGTATAACTATAAATAACGAATCTTTTAATCATGTACTAATTTAATATAACTTTATATATATATATATATATATATAATTTAATCAGGTTAATGTTTAAAGTTGTGTTTGTGATTAACAAACTATGCATATAGAATACATGTTCGTTATGAAATAACAATGGGAAAGGATCTAAAAATCGGCCTAAGCATAGACTTAGGCTCGTCTAGGCGCTAGGCGGAGGTCGGGCATTTCGATTACCTGCAAATCAGAGTTTCTAGGCCGCCAATTAGTCGCTAGGCGGCCGTCTAGGCGGTCTTTTATTTTTTTTATTCTGCGTTTATTAAAACGACGTCATTTTTTAAAAGAACAAATTTTTTGGTCTTAAAAAAATGAATCCATGATTATTGGTCTGTCTTCTTGTTTTTGCTTTTGACTATCGCTCGCCCTTTTTCTTCTTTTTTGCTACAACGTCCCTACCATCACCTCTCTCTCGACCGTCGCGTTTCTCCCTACCGTCGAGTGCTTCTTCCGGTATTCTCACTTGCTTGCAGTCTTCGTCATCTGACTCTGCAACACCGTCACTTGTCTTTTGTGTATTGTCGCCTCTCTTAATCCACTTGTCGCCTCTCTTCTTCCTACCATCGTGTCCCTGTCGACGACTCTCTCCCTACCATCGTGTCTCTTCCTACCGTTGCATGCTTCTTCCGGTTGTATCGCTTGCCTTAAGTCTCCATCGTCTGGGTTTACAGCAACGCCGTCAACTCTCTTCTTCCTCTCGTCACTTCACTGCCCGTCGTCTTCAGTTTTGGTAAATTCTTCCTAACGAATTTCTATCATTGTTCTGATTATGGATCAATTAGGAACTTAGAATTAGGATGGTCATGTAAGATTTTTATAACAATGATGGATTGTATATAGATAGGGTATTTGGAATGACTTTGAATATGTAAAGATCAAACTGTCGAACTTATCTATAATAAAATGACCATTAATAACATAGCTACTTCAAAGTTATTAAAGAATGTGATGCCCAATATATTTTAGACATATTGTGCAACTCATACAATAAATTTGATGTTGGAGAGTATTGCAAAGCCTAATAAGTTTAAGGAAACAATAGAAAGGGCTAAGACGTTTAAGTTTTTATTTATGCTCACAACAAGACTTTATTGATGATGAGAAATTATACTAAGAGAGATATTGTGAGACCTGGAGTTATTAGATTTGCATCAGCTTATCTTAGTTTACAAATTTTAGATGCTAAACATGAAGGATTGAATATGATGTTTGCTAGTACAGAATGAACAGATTGCAAATGGTCAAAACATCCTAAGGAAAAAGCGGTATGTACCACGGTGATGAGTTTCTTGTTTTGGAATGGTGTAATGTTGTGTTTGAACGTATTTACACCTTTGGTTAGAGTGATTCGATTAGTTGATGGAGATGTAAAACCATCAATGGGGTTTCTGCATGGAGAATTGCAAATAGCAAAACATGAGATGTGTGGCATATAACAGTATCGAGAAGGATTACAAATCGATTATTAACATCATCGATGAAAGGATCAAAGAAGACTTGATAGTCCTCTACATTTTGTGGCATATGTTTTGAATCCTTATTACACTTATAAAAATTTCAATATGGTAGATGTTATGTTTAAGTGTGTGGAAGCTTTTTTCTCAATTGATTTTGATGTTTAGAGTTCGGTAATCAATATCGAACTTCCAAAGTACAAAAAAGGAAGGTAACTTTGAAAAACCATATGTCATCAAAGGATGCGAGAAAAATGAACAAAGTTATGATCCATGTTTGTTTTCTACATTTTATTTATTCATTTCATTCTTGTAAATCATATGTAATGTTTTAAGTTTATTTTTTACATTGTAGTCGATTTTTTAGATGTTTACGGAACGAGCACACCTCATTTGAGAAAAATGGCAATGTGGATTCTTTCTTTAACGACTAGTTCATCAAGATGTGAACGAAATTGAAGTACTTTTGAAGGAGTAAGTGATTAACAAAATTCATTTTTTTCATTTTTCGTTATAGTTGTATGAATAATCATTTATGTTCTTGTGTAGATAGATACGAAAAAACAAAACCGACTCGATACCAATAGGTTGAACAATCTTGTTTATGTCAATTTAATACGAGATTGATAGTTTTCAAAAGGAAAAAAAACAAATGAACAAGGCTTTGGATGTACTTCTATCTAAACTATTCATATCATGTTCAAGATTGGATTGTTGATAATGAAAGAAGAGGAGACGAATCAAGGGAAGCAAATGAAGAATTAAACCAAAAAGATGTGATGATATGTGAGGGTTCAAGAGATCAAACGGTTGATTTGCTTATGGTTAGATAGATGAATCTGACTTTGATTCTGAAAGAGAAGAAATTAATATAGAATTTGAATCCGATGGAGAACAGAAAAATCTAGAATATATAGAAAATTTATTCGTTTGTTTTTGTTATTTGTTTCAATTTTATTTATTTATGTATAGTTTTAAACAATTAAACATTTATAAATATTTTAAATTAAAGTTTTAAAATGTATTATATATAGAATGATCATGTTGGTAATTAATATTGTTAACATGACATTAGATATTAATAAGTTTATTAATATGCATTAATAATACATTTTCAAATTTGAAATTTAAGTTTTTAAATCATAGAATTCAAAAGATAAAAAAGAAAAACCCGGAACTAAAATTTGATTTCAATATTTTAATGAATTTTAACATATATAAATATATTAATTTAGATTTTTAAATGAACAAATATCTTGATTAGCTTATGAATTTGTTGACTAAGAGAAGATCTAGTGTAAATATAAAAGACACATATATATCATTATTACGACATTACCATTATCAACATCTGCAGCGAAGTTGAAGATCTTCGTATGCATCTCAAGTTCTTCACTTTCGTCTCCTTCGGTCCAAACCTCAATTAGGGTTAATCAGAGATTTTCTCCAAATGGGCAAAGCTTCGGTGATCTTATACATCACCGTTGCGGTGTTCGTGCTCTTCCTCGTCTCACTTTCTCCAAATAAGAAGGCTCACCATGGCCAACATCACCACCACCATCGCCGCCTGAAAATCCGGTCTTCTTTCAACTTCAAGCCTAACCACCACGAGCCGGTGCCATTCGATCCGCTTGTCGCCGACATTGAACGTCGCCGCGAGGACAAGGAGTGGGAGCGGAAGTACTTTGAGGATCATCACCCTGAGATTTTGTCTCATTCCCAGCAAGCAAGCGACGGCGGCGGCGGTCGCCATAGTGACTCGGCACCTGGTCACGAATCGCAACCTGAGTGGGAGGACTTCATGGATGCAGAGGATTACGTGAATGACGAGGATAAGTTCAATGTCACCAACAGGTTGATGTCGATAACTAATTACATCGTGTTTGATCTCTTCTAGGGTTATTTTCCATATCGTTCTTTCATCTACTGATTTGGGCACTGATTACTATGTATGATTGCGTTAACGGCATTGTGTTTGATCAGTACTTGATGTTGTTGTCGTGGATCATATTTCCTGCTCATGATTTTGCCTTGATGGATAAATGGCTTACATTCCAGGCAACGCATTCTTATTTCTTGATATACTTCACTGTATCTGCAATTACATCCGGATGCTGTGTTATCGAATTTCGATCTTGGTTCTGGTGTATAGTTTATGTCATAAGTTGATCCATTTGGGATTGAATAATCTACAATCTGGTGTAATCCTAAGTAATGGTCTTGAGTAGTATCTTTAACCCTGAAGAATCTGGATTGGGATACAAGTGATACATTGTAAAGGTCAATCTAGTTAGTGTTTACTCTTTCAGGACTTATCTTCTAAGGAGAGAGTTTCTTGGTATGTTGCAGGCTGATTATGTTGTTTCCGAAGATTGATGTGGCTCCTGCAGATGGGTTTGTGACTGAAAGTGAATTGACTGATTGGAACATGCAATCTTCTGAGAGAGAAGTTATACACAGGACACAAAGAGAAATGGATGTCCATGATAAAAACAAGGATGGATTTATTTCCTTCTCTGAATATGAACCACCTTCTTGGGTCCACAATGCAGGTGATTCATCTATTGCATGTTTTCTTTTTAGGATTATTGACACAATGCGTGATATCAATGATGCTATTGTGTAAATGAGTTACCTAGTTACTGGTTGCACTAAATGTTATAGTTAAAATACGATTCGATAATAAATGAAGTATATTGCTTTGAGAGGATTGCTCTGTTTCTGCTTGTTTTCTAGTTTCATCTGATTCTATATGCGGTTATGATTTTAATAATTTGTCTACGGTATCTTTGCATTAACGATGATGTTTCATACAGATGTTCCCTTAAAAACCTTCATTTCTTTTTTCAGGGTTTAGAATGGGTAATAAAATCTCAGTTTTTGTTTCCTAGAACTGCTAACTGAATTAAATATGCTTTTATCAGATAATAATTCTTTTGGATATGACATGGGGTGGTGGAAGGAAGAGCATTTCAATGCATCAGATGCAGACGGTGATGGTATGCTGAATATAACTGAGTTCAATGAGTAAGCATTTTCCTTTCTATCCAAATGAAGGCAAATCTATTACCATTTATATTTCTTCTCATGGTGCTTTTGTTGTTTTTTTTTTCTTTTTTCCACACAGCTTCTTGCATCCGGCTGACACCAAGAATCCTAAGCTACTGATCTGGTTATGCAATGAGGAAGTAAGGTAATTTAATGTTAAATCTTATTATGTTCTTTCTTTTTCTGTCATAACCACAAAAAAAGTGAATCATATGATGAACTTTATGACCATTTGTAACTAATATTTAATCAAGTTCTATGTACTATTTCTTTATTGATCATAAGTATTTTTCATTGCCCTTTGCTTTATATATTCAGCTTTTGACCTAGTTTATTGCGTTGTGTTCTATACTTATATCTAAACGTTTATCGCCGACTTGTTTCGTTTAACAGAGAAAGAGATTCGGATAAAGATGGAAAGATTAGTTTCAAAGAGTTCTTCCATGGACTCTTTGACACAGTGAGGAACTATGAAGAAGAAAATAACAATTCTTCACATCTGCTTCACGACTTGCCTGAAGGTCCTGCAAAGCAGCTGTTTGGTCAGCTTGACAAAGATGGTGACGGGTAAGCGTATAGCATAATGGGTTCGGTATGTTTAATATCCGATGTATCACACATCGTCTAACTTACCATCCTCCTCTTATAGGTACTTGTCAGATGCTGAATTGCTTCCTATTATAACTAAAATCCATCCTACAGAACGTTATTACGCAAAACAACAAGCAGACTACATTATCTCGCAGGTACTTCCAAAATATGAATAGTTTACTTCTTTGCTTCAATCTTCATTACTGTCAGCAGATTTGTTTGATCAGCTTTGGTGTATTAATCAGTGCTCCACTTTGTTATTACAGGCGGATTCAGACAAAGACGGACGCTTGACATTGGCAGAGATGGTAGAGCATCCGTATGTCTTTTACAGTGCGATTTTTGATGAGGAGGACGATGATGATGACTATGGATACCACGATGAGTTCCGCTAGTTTCATGTCAGAGTAAGCATCTACCAACTTATTCGCCAATCTTTTACGACATGTTGATCAGTTTTATCGTTGTTTGTTGCATCAGATAGTGAAATCAGAGAAGAAATAACACAATTTCATTGATTTTTAACTTCAAAAATGGACTGTAGAAACGGTAAAAAAGATGAAATATTATATGTAATGTTGTTTTAACAGTAATGGTTGAATCTGTTGGTGATGATTTTATGGAATATGCTATGGGCAAAATTTTTGAACTATTCGTATTCGATTCGTATTCGAACTGAAAATTCGAATATCCATTCACACAAACACAAATACAATATTAGAAAACAGATATTCGATAAATAAAAATACAAATAATAGATTCAATTATACGAACTATTTGTATCCGTAAGTATTAAAAATTAAATTTAATTAATATATAGAAACATATATAACAAAATTGATTTTAATGATCATATTATAAAAAAATTATTAATTTAAATATATAGACAAATATATATTGACAAATATACAATATATTGATGATTGAAGAACTAAAATATCAAATACTTTAAAATAACTAATATTGTTGAAGATTGAATTTATATTTAAGATTGGTTATAATCCAAATGAATTAGATAATGTTATAGAGATATTACAAGATATGAAAAAATAGAACTCTTTAAATATATAATTTTTATGCGAGTTTTATTTTAGTGTATTAATTTGATAATCTAACAATTAATTTTATTGTTTTAGAGAAAATTGGCGATATTAATAAAATCATCGACGGAATTAAATTCAAATGACTGATGTTGAGACGAATGTAAAGATTTGATGTTTTGTTTTATTTATATTATATATTTTTGTACGATTTAAATTTTAGTTTTAGATTATATTTGATTATTATTATTTTTTATTAAATTTTTTTTAATATATTTTTTACGTTAAAAAAGTTTAAGTTCGAATACGGATATTCATATGTATATCTGACAAATATTTGTATTTATAAACATCTAAATTTAAAAATACAAATACAAATAATAAATCCGGATATTTATGAAATATAAATACAAATAGTCGAATATTCGTAAAATATTTCGTTATTTGTCCAATACCAATTACAATTATAATTGTGCTAAACGAACCATTCACTCCACCAAAATTGTGGATTATATGTGGATCAATTTGTGATTTGTAATTCTTTCTTTTCAAAAAATAATTAAAACTTTAATTCTGTCTTAGAAATCAACCCATTTAGTATACTTATGACATGCATCTGTCTTAGAAATCAGATATTGTAAGAACACAAATTCCTCATGTTGATTAAAAAGCAGAAAACAAAAACATCATGAGTTCTTCATGAGACAATGGTAAGAAGGATTCAGGAATCACTTCACCATGCAGATCTTAATAATGGACGCAGCCCCGATGCGGTGGAGAGCCACAACTGCATCACCAGGCTTACACAGCCCTTTCTTCGTAGCAGACTTCATGGCCGCCTCGAATATGGCTTCCGTTGATTCTGTATCCGTTGCCTTTGCAGACCCTTCTGCTAACACCGGTATCAATCCTCGGTATATCAGACTATGCCTCGCAGGCGATTCATCGCTGCAAGTCCAGTCGAAGGAGTCGGTGGATAAGACAGGGACAACTACTGACAGGATCGGAACTGCTGGTCTGTACTTAGCTACCAGTTTGGCTGTTGTTCCTCCACGAGTCATCACTACAATGAGTTTTGCCTTGGCCTTATTGGCTGTCCGTACAGCTGATGATGCAAGACTCTCCAATGGGCTCATTGGTAATGGAGTGGCTCGGATCATCTCCTTGAAGATTGTGTTATAGTCGAGCGAAGACTCAGCTTCAACGCAGATCTTAGCCATGGTCTTGACAGCTATTTCTGGGTATGCTCCCGCAGCACTCTCACCACTGAGCATCACGCAGTCGGTGCCATCAAGAACAGCATTGGCAACATCCGTTGCTTCAGCACGGGTAGGACGGGGTGATTTGATCATGGACTCAAGCATCTGAGTGGCAGTAACCACTGGCTTACCCGCAAGGTTACATTTGTAAATCATCATCTTCTGAGCCAAGAAGATCTTCTCGACTGGAATCTCCATGCCAAGATCACCACGTGCAACCATGAACGCGTCAGTTTCACGTAAGATCTCATCGAAGTTGATCACTCCTTCCTGATTCTCAACCTAGAATTCAGAGGTAGAAGGAATCAGATACCCTTCATAAACCACACAGCAAACTACGAAATGAAATGAAGTACCTTCGACATCAACATGATACGCTTAGAATGGGATCCGAGAACCTTCCGGACGTTAACAAGATCTGAACCTTTACGTACAAATGAAAGAGCAATCATATCAATATTATTTGGAACACCCCAGTTGAGGATATCTTCCTTATCTTTCTCTGTCAGAGTGGGAAGATCAACAACAACACCAGGGAGATTCACGTTCTTTCTTTCACCCAACATGGCAGAATTTTCACACCGACATCTGACTGTTCCAGCTTCAGGATCACATGACAAAACCGCAAGACTAATGCTTCCATCCGCACATAGAATGGTATTTCCAGGCTTTACATCTACAGGCAGCTTCTTATAGCTCATGGATATCATTTGTTCATCTCCCTTTATGTCATAGTCAGTGCTGATAACAATCTCCTGACCTTCCCTCAACTGAACAGGTTTCCCATCTTTCAGGAAACCAGTTCGAATCTCAGGACCCTGCCCGCAGGAACAAGTGAGAATAACGTTCAATATAATGATCCTCAGGGTTTGTCTAAAGATGATGTTTTCATAGTTCATAAGCATCAACTAATCAAACCCATAATCATGATCAACACAATTTCATGATCACGAGAGAGAGAAACAAGAAAGAACATACCTTGGTGTCAAGCATGACAGCACATAACATGCCTGTGTTCTGCATAGCAATGCGAAGATTATTGAGAGTCTCCTGATGGTATTCATGACTTCCATGGGAGAAATTGAAACGAGCAACATTCATGCCTGCTTTTAAAAGCTTCTCTATCATCGGAACAGACCGAGATGCAGGACCAAGTGTGCAAACTATCTTTGTCTTTGGGACTCTACCGTCATTCGGTAACTCTTTTAGCATCCCTTCAATGTCTATTTTCGCCATATCTTTATCTGATATACTTTTTCCTCACGCCAAACCTTAATATGAACAAAATTCACACATACCCATCAACCAAATATTCGATCAAAACAAAACAAAAGATCGATAGTCACTGTTGTCGTTTTCTCATCAACCAACCAGAGACAAATCCAACGATAACAAAAAAAAAACACGATCATGAGGAAATCAAACCCAAAACTCCTAAATTTGATGTATTTTTTTCTCTCTCCCTCTCTTAGTGGTTATCGTCATTTATCTCACCAACCAAACAGAGATTCATCCAAATGGAAAAAGGGACAATACGCAAATCAAAAAAGGAAGTTCCACGAATTATTCAAACAATATTAGGACGAAAACGTATCACCGAAAGAAAACTGAGGAAAAATTTGAAGAAAAAAGATGATAGTC
>CM071870.1:2396340-2411208 GCA_036759665.1 Gynandropsis gynandra
TATTGAAAAAGAATATTTAATATTATCGAAAAAGGATTGAAAACAAAATCGTGTCGCCACTGCATTAAAACCGAATTTCGACACAATTGTACAACTGATAACTAAACGCTTCCAAAATTAACAAATCAACCACCGCAGTCATGTTTATTCGTAAATAAGATGATGAAATAGCCAAAATCGTAGTGAAAACTCTCGTGAAAATTGTAGAATCGAAATTATTGTTTTCGTAGTTCAAAACTCTCGGGTAATAGTTGACTTTAATAGTAAAAAAAACGAGTTCAAAATTAGCTCCTAAAACCCAATTAGCCTTTTTAAAACCGAATTTCGACACAATTGTACAACTGATAACCAAACGCTTCCAAAATTAACAAATCAACCACCGCAGTCATGTTTATTCGTAAATAGGATGATGAAATAGCCAAAATCGTAGTGAAAACTCTCGTGAAAATTGTAGAATCGGAATTATTGTTTTCGTAGTTCAAAACTCTCGGGTAATAGTTGACTTTAATAGTAAAAAAACGAGTTCAAAATTAGCTCCTAAAACCCAACCATGTTTACCACTTCCTTTGAATATTTTTGTTGAAAAAATCTTGGGAAAAAAATCCAGGCGGAGTTCAAAAATATATAGTAGCATAGTGTAAAAGTCGACCCAACCAACCCTATCCAGTCTGGGCATGCGAACGGCGGAAGCGTCTTGCCGCGCCTAGTCTGGACCAACCCTCGATGTGCATGTGTGCTATTTTTTGCAAAACAACTTGCCTTTCGAAAATTATTTTGTTTGCTCATTTTGATACTTTTAAGAGACATATCACTATATATAGTGGAAAAATTAGTTTCCTTAAACAGAAATGGGATAAATGTCAAAACCATGTATGACAAAAATTGAAGTTATTTTTTCTCAACAATCCCCACAAATGACTATAATTTTTTATTAAAACATGAGAAAACGAATAAATGTAGAAATTGAATTACTTAAATATCAATATTTTTCGATTGAATTGATGTGCAATGATGTGAGACAACAACTTATACCAGTGGAAGTGAATTACTTCTTGAAATTTTAAAGGTTCAAGTTGAGACCACCACAATACGTATTAATTCATTGGTTTTTTTGCTATTCTGTGATAAAGCGTTTTAATAGTCATACGCATTTATCTTGGTTTTATGAGCCTGAAAGAAACGTTATATTCTTTCATAGTAGACAATCTACATTTGCATTCGTTTCAACAATAACTCTACTGGTGGAACTCGCCTCATCATTATCAGTCACCTAATTTGCATCACAATAACTTTCTAATACAGTGAGAAACTTGTTAAAATGAAAACACAAATTTATAGTTTTAAGGTATTTTAGCAATCGATGAAGTGCACTTAATGCTCAATATTAGGATTATGAGTGTATATATTTATTCTATTTACAGTATAATCAAAGTTTGGTCTTGCGCAGTTCATGAGATGGATAACATTACCTATAATCTTAACATGTTCAGATTGTGAAACAATATCATCATTGTTTCTTTTAAGATTCATGTTTGGACCATAAGGAGTTTTAACATGCAGTTCATCAAAACAATCAAATTTATTGGGAAACTTCTCAACATAATGTCATTGACTCATAGAAAAAATATTTTCAAATTAATGAATTTTAACACCAAGAATAACATCAACCTCACCTAAGATTTCATGTCAAAATAAGATAATAAAATCATCTTGGTATTGTTGATTACGTCTATGTTTGAACCGAAAATCAACATGTCATCAATATACATGCATATGATCACACAACCTGACAACTTAGTATAAACACATAAATCAGAGACATTCACAACATAACAGTCGTTAAAGTAGAGTCGAATATTTCATACCAATTTTTAGATGCCAGTTTGAGACCGTATATAGATTTTCTGAGCTTACATTCTTTCTTATCTGGCCAAGACGAATCCCTCTAGTTGTTCCATGTAAATTTCTTCCTCAAGGTCTTCGTTGAGAAAAACTGTTTTTGACATCCATCTGATGAATTATGAGGCCTCAAATAAAAAACTGAAAATGAAATCAAAGATCTAATGATAAAGATTTTAGTCATAATAGAATAATTATCAAAATATTTGATACATTTCTTTTGAATGTATTACCACTAAGCTAGCCTTAAACTTTTCCGTTGACCCATATGGTCTAGTTTTCCTTTAAAAAATCCGTTTTACATATTTGGGTTTACTTACCGTAGGTAAATAAACCAAATCCTAAATATGATTCATAATTACTGAATTCAAATCACTTTTAAATATTTTTTTCCAAATGCTAGAGTCTATATATTTTAGTGCATCTTCATAAGATTTAGGATATTATTCAATTAAGAACGTGGACACGAATTTATCATTGAGTTTATCAAAGTTTTCAATGAGGAAAATGGTGATAAAATCGGATCCAAATGTAATTTCAATTTTTTTTCCTTTTACTCATTGTAGATTCATTCAAAGCCATATTCCAAACAATTCTTTATTCGAAAACCTATCTGAAAGAGTAACTTTATCCATTGTATTTCTTTTAAGAGGAAATATATGTTTTAAAAAATTCAGTATTTCTAGATTCACATATACATTTGACATTTAAGCACATGAATCTATATTTGATAGAATAAATAAATCTGTTAGATTTATTAGGATTATTAAGCTATATATATTGAACAATATTCATGGGAAATTGTAAGGAAAAATATTTTTCAATATGGTATCAGAGTATGGGTAATAAAATTCTTTCTTCTTCTTAACCCACCTTTCTAAAATTCTGCAATCTTCTTTCCTTTCCTTGCTCTCCCTCTCTTCTTTTCCTTTCCTTGCTCTCCCTCTCTTCTGCAATCTTGCTCTCTCTCTTCTGCAATCCCTCTCTTCTTGCTCTCTCTTCTACAATCTCTCTCTCTTCTTGCTCTCTCCCTTCTTGCTCACCCAAAATACTGCAATCCGAAATCTGCAAAAATCCGAAATCCAAAATCTGAAATCTGCTCACCCACGATATTGCAATCCGAAATCTGCTCACCCACGATCCGAAATCTGCTCACCCACGATCCGAAATCTGCTCACCCACGATCCGAATTCTGGCTCTCGAGCTCTCCGATTCTTTGGGACATTTCCGCCGTCTTTGCTTCGTCGTCCTGCTATCGAAGAAACTATCTGCAGCTTCACCGTTGATGTTCCTCTCCTCCGCCATCTCCGGAAAAATCCTCTTCGCACCACACCCTTTTCTTCTTCTTCAATCACACCTAAAAATCTGCAATTCGTCTGTTCTGCAATTTCGACGTCCGTTGAATCGCATCCTCCGTTGAATCACAATTCGTCTGTTCTGCAATTCGTCTGTTCTGCAATCCGCAATTCGTCCGTCTCTATTCTGCAATCCGACGTCTCTGTTCTATAATTCGTCTTCCGTTGAATCGCAGCCTCCGATTGCAATTCGTCTCTATCCTGCAATTCGTCTCTGTCCTGCAATTCATCCCTGTTCTCCGCCTCACCTCTGCTCATCAACCGACCGATTCTCAATTTTCTTTGTTTCTTGATTTTCATGGCGGCTTCTAACAACGTGGATAAAGCTTTTGGTATAACCAATATCAAGACTCGTATCCCTATCATCTTGGACATAGAGGAACTCAATATGATGCATGGCGAGAATTGTTTAAAACACATCGTCTTAGTTTTAGTTTCGGTGTCATGGGTCATCTCGATGGCTCTTTCGAGCCTACTAGTGCTACAGATGATCGGTGGAGAAGCGTTGACGGTCTTGTAAAATTTTGGATTTACGATACCATATCTAAATCTCTCCTCAACTCGATTCTCAAAAAGAAGTGTACTGCCCGATCTCTTTGGATGAGCCTCGAAAGCCTATTTCAAGATAACAAAGAATCTCGGGCTCTCCAACTTGACAATGATCTTCGCAATCTTTCCATCGGAGATCTCAGTGTTCATTCATATTGTGAGAAATTGAAGCGACTAGCGAATCTTCTCGCCAATATTGATGTCGAGGTTCCTGCTCGCACACTTGTCATACATATGTTGAATGGACTATCCGAGAAATTTGACAACATCATCAATGTGATCAAACATCGGGAACCATTTCCTACATTCGAGCAGGCGCGATCTATGCTTCTTCTTGAAGAGCAACGTCTTTCACGGAGCCAACGCCCTCAACCAACACATCACGATCATTCTTCATCACCACAGGTCCTATATGTTGATACACATCGTCAACCGCGAGGCAATTTTCGAGGTGGCTCGTCTCGTGGTGGTCGTGGTTATCATCATCGTGGTGGACGTGGATCTCGTGGTCGTGGTGGTCGAGGCTATGGCAACTACAATCAGCCCCGCAACATCAATGGACAGTCCCACCACATTGGCATTCCTCGTATCATACACCACCGCCGCCACAACATCATTCTAATCCGAGATCCGTTGTTGGGGTGTTGGGGGCTCCACCTGCTGCTTTCGTGAGTCAACAAAACCCTCCACATTCATATCTTTCATGGTCCACTCCAGTTGAGCCAACGGCTCTTGCTCAGACGTTTGCAACAATGCAACTGCGCGAACCCTCCGACTCTTCTTGGTACATGGATTATGGAGCCACATCACACCTTACATCACAACCAGGTACTCTCAGTTCTGTTTTTCGTACGAGCATTATTCCTTCAGTCACTGTCGGTAATGGATCCATCATTCCTGTCACCTCTCTTGGTCATACATCAGTTCCATCCTCGTCTCGTCCTCTACACCTCACCAATGTTCTTGTCACACCTAATATAATAAAAAATCTAGTCTATGTTCGTCAATTTACAACTGACAACAATTGTTCTATTGAGTTTGACCCGTTTGGTTTTTCGGTAAAGGACCTTCCAACACAACGGACTCTTCTCCGATGTGATAGTTCCGGGCCTCTCTACCCTATTCAGTCGTCGTACTCTCCACCATCATTCTCTCCCGTCGCACTTCTCTTTTCAAGTTGTTCGGTTTGGCATCATCGATTAGGACATCCGGGCAACCATGTTTTTCATTCTTTACTTTCACGTGGTCTCATTTTTTGTAATAAACAGGACATGACGGGTTTATGTCATGCATGCCACTTGGGGAAACACACTCGCCTTCCTTTCTCTCTTCTAATACAAAGGTCTCGGCCCCTTTCGATATTATTCATTCAGACATTTGGACATCACCAATTCCAAGTGTCTCGGGGATTCGTTATTATGTTGTCTTTCTTGACAATTTCACTCAGTTTATTTGGATCTATCCATTGCGACGGAAATCTGATGTGCACTCCAAATTTCTACTCTTCAATGCACTCATTCAAAATCAATTTCAAACCACAATTAAATCTTTTCAAAGCGATCATGGTGGAGAATATGACAATCGTGTTTTTCGTTCCTTCCTTCAAGAACACGGAATCTCAATTCGGTTCTCTTGCCCTCGAACCTCCGAGCAAAATGGCAAGGCTGAACGTGTGTTACGTACCATAAACAACATGGTCCGCACGCTTCTTTTCCAAGCGTCTCTCCCTCCTCCGTTTTGGGTCGAAGCTCTCCATATGGCAACTCACCTTCTTAACCTGCTCCCGTCCTCGGCCATTGATAACGAAATTCCATTCACTAAGCTTTGTCACACACCGGTCACCTATACACACCTACGTGTTTTCGGATGTCTATGTTATCCAAATCTTCTAGCATCCACCTCCCATAAACTTCAACCTCGTTCTACTGCGTGTGTGTTCTTGGGTTATCCTTCGGACCATAAGGGTTATCGTTGTTACGACTTAGCTTCTCGTAAGATCATTATCTCTCGCCATGTTACATTTGACGAGTCTTCCTTTCCCTTTGTGATGCTCTTATTAAAAACGGAACTTGGGACTTGATTCCTCGACCCCCCAGGGTTAATGTGATTCGTGCTATGTGGTTGTTTCGTCATAAATTTGATGTGCAGGGTAACTTGGCTCGATACAAAGCTCGTCTCGTGGCTAATGGCAAATCACAACGACCAGGAATTGACTGTGACGAAACCTTCAGCCCTGTGGTTAAGCCAGCTACGATTCATGTCGTACTAAGCCTGGCACTTTCGCGCGAATGGCCGATCCATCAATTAGACGTCAAGAATGCATTCTTACATGGAAATCTTCAAGAGACGGTGTATATGCATCAACCACCGGGATTTCTTGACACATCTCGACCGGACTACGTCTGTCTCCTACGACGGTCGTTATACGGCCTCAAGCAGGCCCCTCGAGCTTGGCACCAACGTTTTGCCTCATATGCCACTCGTCTTGGATTCCGCCAAAGCAAATGTGATTTATCACTCTTCACGCTTCATGGACAATCGGGTACGACGTTTCTTCTTATTTATGTCAATGATATTGTGCTCACGGCCTCCACTACTTCTCTTCTTCGGTCGATCATTTCGTCTTTGAGAAGCGAGTTTGCTATGACGGATCTTGGTTCGTTACATTACTTCCTGGGAATCTCGGCCACACGTTCATCTTCATGGCTGTTCTTATCTCAAAAACAGTATGCTCTTGACATACTTCAGAGAGCCGGAATGAGCAATTGCAACCCGTGTGTCACGCCTGTTGACACAAAAACCAAACTTGCACCTGATTCTGGTCCACCCGTCCGCGATCCATCTCTTTATCGCTCCTTTGTTGGCGCTCTTCAGTACCTTACGTTCACTCGCCCAGATATTGCCTACGCCATTCAACAAGTATGCTTGTTCATGCACGATCCGCGAGAGAAACATTTCAACGCACTCAAGCGGATACTACGATATATACAAGGTACCATTACTCACGGCCTACAACTAACCAAGGCGTCTATATCGGGTCTCATAGCCTACACAGACGCAGACTGGGCAGGTTGTCCGAGTTCACGCCGATCTACATCGGGGTATTGTGTCTTCTTGGGTGATAACCTTATTTCGTGGTCTTCCAAACGTCAAGCTACTATCTCTCGCTCGAGCACAGAGGCTGAGTATCGTGGCGTTGCTAATGTTTCGCCGAAACTTGCTGGCTACGTAATCTTCTTTTGGAGCTTCACTGTCCACTCCATCGGACCACCCTCGTGTACTGCGACAATGTTAGGTCAGTCTACTTGTCTACGAACCCGGTTCAACACCAACGAATGAAGCATGTTGAGATTGACATCCATTTTGTTTGAGAGACAGTCCGTCTTCATCACAATATGCGGATATATTCACCAAGGGTCTACCTTCTTCATTATTTCTTGACTTCAGGGCCAGTCTCAACATTCGGACACCTCACATTGCGACTGCGGGAGCGTGATAGAATAAATAAATCTGTTAGATTTATTAGGACAAATCTGTTAGATTTATTAGGATTATGTTAGATTTATTAGGATTATTAAGCTATACATATTGAACAATATTCATGGGAAATTGCAAGGGAAAATATTTTTCAATAATATTCACTACTATTTTGAGCATAACTAATGAATGCATAACCAAAAGTCTTGGATCCAATCTTAGATTTTCATAATTCTAGATACGTAACTTTAGCAAGAAAACTTCAAACTTTCAAATAATTTAGATTCGGTGCAAAACCTTTCTACAATTCATAAGGAGTTTTATATAACTTTTTGTGAGGAAATTTGTTAAGAATGCGATATATGGAGAATGCAGCTCTCCCCACATATTATCATGTATACTAGAATTCAACTATATAGCGTTCATCATTTTTTTAATGTTTTATTTTTTTGTACAGCTATACCATTTTGTTGAGGTGTATAAGATGCAGTAGTTTTGTGAATAGTATCATTTCTTACTACAAAATTCTTCAAGAAATTTTGTGTTATACTCACTACCTCTGTCAGACCTAAGTCTTTTAATCATTTTATCTCATTGATTTTCTTATTGAGATTTATATTTTTGAAACATTTGAGTAGCCTTATCTTTTGACCTTCTTAGAAGATAAATTTTCGTGTATTCAGAAAAATCATCAATAAAAGATATATAATATTTTGTACCACCCTTTCTCAAAGTGTTTGTAAAATCAATTAAGTCATAATGACTTAATTCTAGAATTTCAATGCTTCTTGAAGTAACTTGTTTAAAAAGTTTCTTGACATATTTTGCTTTAACATAGATCCATAGATTAATTGATTCAACAACATAAATAAAACCATTGTTACTCCTATTTGCAACAACAAAAACAGTGTTTAGGACAAATAATCCATTAGACAAATAACTCTTTTCCACGAAATCGAAATCCTCATTAATATAACTTTACCACCCTAAAAGACAAGTTTCAAACAAACCATATTTGAAAAACTACCAAAGATTAGGTTCCCACGCACACGCAGAACATACATGACATCATTCAATGCTAATGTTTTTCCAGATGCAAGTTTGAAGAGAATTTTTCTTTACCAAGAACTCTAGCGGTAGAAGAATTGCCCATGAAGACATGTTCATCGGCCACGACTTTGTGAAATTCCTGGAAAAGGTCTTTATTGCAATAGAAGTGTCTCGTTGCTCTAGTGTCTAGCAACCAATGTACTTTGTTCTCCAACAAATTTGCCTCAACCACCACAGTTATGATGATATCATCTTTTTTAATAACATTAACCTACGAGGCATAATTTGTGTTAGGCTTATCATCAGGTTTTTTGTTCTTCTTGTTCCAATATTGATATGATTTATTGCTCGGTTTTCCATATTAATAACAGTGTAGATCTACTTTCTCCTTTGCACTCTTTACTGTATTGCATTTGAAGTGCTTCTGATTGCCTGTTTTCTTAAATTTATTTCATTTAGCTTTGAAACCGTCTTTCTATATAGCAGGTGATTCGATCAAATTATCTTTAACCGAAATTGAACAGACAATGTTAAGCTTATCTTATTGTCGATTTACCTCCTTAATCTTTATATCACCAGTAAACTCATGGACTGGTAGTTTTTTTTTCTTATGTTTGAGACGATATAGGTACTCAGACCAGGAAACTTCTCCACCAAGCCGTATGCTTGCAGAAGTTCACACATCGTCATACCTTTGCTGAGTACATCTGCGACCAGATTTTTGTACTCATAGATTTGACCTATGATAGGTTTGTCATCCACCATTTGGAAACAGATCCATTTTCCCACAATATACTTCTTTCGTCCAACGTCATCAACACCGTATTTTGTTTCCAAGAAGTCCCATATTTCCTTTGTGTGCTTATATTTGACAAAGATATCAAATAATTATTGTTTTCGTAGTTCAAAACTCTCGTGTAATAGCCAACTTTAATAATAAAAAACGAGTTCGGAAAATTATTCCTAAAAACTAGCCATATGCGCTTCTTTTAAATATTTATGTTGAAAAACATTGAAAAAAAATTAGCCATATGCATTTCTTTTAAATATTTATGTTGAAAAACATTGAAAAAAAATTAGCCATATGCATTTCTTTTAAATATTTATGTTGAAAAAGTCTTGACAAAAATTTAAGCATGAGTTCAAAGTATAATGTAAAATTCAATTCATCTTTGTTCCATTGACTTTTTTTATAACATTAAAAGATATATGTGCAAAAAACGAATTCGCCAAACAAAGTGCGACAAATGTCAAAACAATGTAGAATAAAAATTGAAGTCATTGTTTCTCAACACTTATTAGTCCAAATTCATAATAAAAATCATGCATACAAAAATAACATATCGATTATTGTTTGAACTGATTTGTTTTACTTTTTTCACCGAGCTATTTTAGATTTAAAAATATGCTAATTTATAGAATAAATAATATATATATATATATATGTATGTATGTATTTTATTCTTCGCTGATATTTTTCTTACATTCATTTAGTTACGATCGCTTGGTCAAATGAGTATATCTCTCGGCTTCTTTCAGAAATTCAAAGGCCATGTTATGGAAGAAATGTGTTACTCTTGGCTTTACCGTAGAGCCATTTTCTTTTGATCCCATCTAATAACATCTTTTCGTTGGCTATATAATCAATCAATCTCTCTATGTATATATATATACATACATACACGTGTGTGTGTATATGAGTGTTTTAGAATCAGACAACCTCATAACTCAAACAAGTTAACTTCAGATAGGAACTGTAACTTAAAAAAAACCACGTGCGTACTTAGATTAGATTTGTTAACAAGGGACAAAGCAATGACTCACTTCTTCTTGCTTAAGCCTCCTTATACATTGCAGATTGAGGCAAGCAAGCATCTAATATACACAAACATTGTCATGATACGTCTCCACCCATTCGAATTCTTCATATACGTTTTGGTGGTACGTATTGTGCACGCTCCTCTTGGCATAGGATCTGCATTGGATCAAGAAGATTAATTTAGAAAGGTTAACTGTGTGAAATCTCCTGCTGATTTGGAACAGCAAGCCACTGATGCAACTAAAGACAATGACTCACTTCTTCTTGCTTAAGCCTCCTTATACATTGCAAATTGAGGCAAGCAAGCATCTAATATACACAAACATTGTCATGATACCTCTCCACCCATTCGAATTCTTCATATACGTTTTGGTGGTACGTATTGTGCACGCTCCTCTTGGCATAGGATCTACATTGGATCAAGAAGATTAATTTAGAAAGGTTAACTGTGTGAAATCTCCTGCTGATTTGGAACAGCAAGCCACTGATGCAACTAAAGGGTGCCGTTCTTTAAGATATCTCTACGTATCTGCTGTAATGATTTGCCATAAGAGTCGAATTTACCATGGCTTTACAGCTAATGCAGAGCCATGGTAATAATCATAGACGGTAAATGGTTATTATTACCTGCAAATCCTCTGAGAGTGCCTCTGAGACAGCAAGTGTGTAGCAACCTGGGACAAATTTCCCTGGCAAGAGATTCATTTTCGCTTTAAAAAGAACTAAGCAATTACATTTAGAAAGCCAAAATCTGTCTTTAACTAAAAGATGGAAAGATAAATTGATTCTAATTGCCTTAAAACATTTGAATATATGGCTATAAATTGATCCATAATACTTTTGGCTTTTGACAGAGAAACCAGAAGTAAATAAGAACCACACAACACAACTGTAAGAGCTTTTGAATGTCACTGTCTAACATCACAATCTTCCTCATTTGGAAAATAGACAAGTGTACATGAACTGTCATATCACATAAGTCAAAGCACAACTACCAAACAAAGGAAAGAAGAAGCCAAAAGAGTGGGCACAAATTGAAGGATATTCTAAAGCATACCGATTCTTAACCACCTTGCAGCCCAGCTTCTGCTTGGATCCATCACAGAGATTATTCTGCTAACATTCTTAGTATCAGTACCTAGTTTACAGAGATATCAATGAACAAAATAGAGATAAACTCAAGCATGAAGAAATTTATAATGACACTAAGGGGGAAACGTGTATAAATAGTTTCCATCCGTAAAGAAGGCAAGAAAGTAACCACAGCAGAGGAAATCTATGAACCCTAGAAGTTTACAAGTCTCCTAACCAAAACAATGTTGGATTGACAAAGGGGTTTGAACAAGGCCGTACCCGTTGAAGTTGGGAGTGGTGCAATCCACAATACGCTCATGGTCGTCTTCCATCTTGAAGAAAGGGCAATTCTCGCACCCCGATTCTCTGAACTGTTTTGCAAAACCAATTCATTACCACCCACACAGAATCTGTAATTCCCTAAAACCCAAGAAGAAGAACAAACCTGATCATATGTTTTGACAAGATGGCAGCGGAGACAAGCCCTGAGCTCGTGTCCGAAGCTCGTCGGGATCTGTGCCGGAGCGCTTCCCATTGCTCTGAATCTCTACTCAGATTCCCAGCGTCTCCTGATTCTTCGGAAATTCAAGCTTCAAGGTTTTAGACAGTTTGAATGTCATATCTAATTTGAAATATTGGGCCTATTTTGGGCCCCCATTTATGCATAATAAAGCCCAATAACTATACTATGGCCCAATAGTCCTTAAGTTTTGTTTTGTATTATATTTAGAAAATAACATGAAAATACACATATAAATTTATATACAAACGATCTAAATAATACCACATAAACATTAAAAGTTATCTAATTTATGTAATTCATAAGTTATTTTATAGTTTAAAATATTAAATCATATATAATTTATACGATTTTTCGAAGAAAAAAATTGTGGAATATAATTTTTAAGATATTTTTTTATATATTGTTTAAACATTAATTTCATGATGTTTGACGCGTGGCATGGTCTGTTGACACAATTAGTATTTTATAATGACAATTAATATAGGTACATTAAATATATCTATCTATGGTTTTGATTATACCTTTTAATTGAAAAATATATGTATTATTATTATTATTATTATTATTATTATTATTATTATTATTATTATTATTATTATTATTATTATTATTATTATTATTATTATTATTATTATTATTATATACGGATACGGTATTACGGTGGTGGGGCAAATACACAAAGAAGAGACGAGACAAAGAAGCGGAAATGGGAAGTTAAGTTGGGATGAGATCTACGTGCGACATTTTGATTCCTCTTATTAGAGACGACGCCTCCTGTCTCTCTCTCTCTCTCTCTCTTCTTCTTCTTCTTTATAATTTTCACACGGACCTCTTTTCTTCTTCTTCTTCTTCTCCCTTGCACGCATCTCCTCCGTAACTTCCTTTCTCTGCAACTCTCTTTTGCCTCATCTCGAGGGGGCTTTCCTCTATTTTCCTTCTTTTGCTCTTCTCTCTCTTCTTCTGGGATCGCCCAACCCTATCTTTTTCTTCCTGGGTTTTGTTTTTTCTCTGGTATGATTTGGTTTCCCCCTCGTTCTTTTGTGTTTTTTACTTTTTCTATCGTTTATGAGCTTCGCCTTTGTGGGTTCTCAGTATTTTTTGTCCGATTGCTTGATTTCCGTTTTCGTGATGTTTTTTTTTTGTTTGCTGCTTTATGTTTGGGTCCTAGGTACAGTTTTCGTTTGTTCGAGTG
Organism: Gynandropsis gynandra; assembly: GCA_036759665.1. Classification (NCBI taxonomy): domain Eukaryota; kingdom Viridiplantae; phylum Streptophyta; class Magnoliopsida; order Brassicales; family Cleomaceae; genus Gynandropsis; species Gynandropsis gynandra. Next base: position 2,409,279 of record CM071870.1, read on the forward strand.
TTTTGGTGTTCTAAACGAGCATTTTCGTTTAAGCCTATTGTGATTGTTTTGATTCACTGATTCTGTATGCGTGAAGTCGAACTGATTCATTGATCGATCCAGATGGTTTAAATGTTAATCTGGTTACTTTGAGCACTGTTTTCTTCATCTGATTGGCTTCTTCTTGATTTAGAACAGATTTGTAGGTCGAGAGATTGCTAAGTGAATGTTTATGCATTTAGTACGGTCTACATTTCCTTTCCCTTTTGGTTTCTCTTTTAGTATACCATGTGTATCTGATTTGCTTAAGTGAAATGCTTCTTATACCGTTCTCATGTTTTATGGGATTTTGGGCTAAAGCAAAGTGTTGCTTTACTTTGATTCTGATGTCTATCATTCAAAGCTTGATGATTTGTTTGATTGTGATGTCTATCATTCAAAGCTTAATGATTTTTCTTTGATTTTGCAGAGAAGATATATGGGCTGAATTAGGAATTTCATGGGAGTTGTGGAGGATACTGAACCACCTTTGAAACGTACAAAAAGACTTGTTGACGACTCAAACGGATTCTCAGGGAACTCTTCTGTTAGAGGTAGTGTAAACAACTGTTTAGGAGACCTAATGGCTAGGCCTCTGACCCCTCAAGGGGATGGGGAAACAATTGGCTCCAAAGGAGTCATTAAGAAGTCTGAATTCATTAGGATATTAACTAGAGCCCTTTACTCTCTCGGATACGATAAAACTGGAGCCCTTTTAGAAGAAGAATCTGGAATATCTATGCACACATCTATTGTAAAGTTGTTTTTACAACAAGTTATGGATGGAAAATGGGATGACAGCATTGGTACGTTGCACAAGATTGGTCTGAATGATGAAAAGGTTGTCAAAACCGCATCTTTTTTGCTGCTTGAACAAAAGTTCTTTGAGTTTCTTAAGATAGATAAGGTTGCTGATGCACTGAGCACTTTAAGGAATGAGATTGTACCTCTTAATGTTAATATGAAGCGTGTTCATGAGCTAGCTTCCTTTCTAATATCGCCTTCAAAGATACTATCGTTAAATGTTAAGTCAAGGTCCAAGCTTATGGAGGAACTGCAGAATTTGCTACCTGCTTCTGTTGTAATCCCAGAGAAGAGATTAGAATATTTAGTAGAGAAAGCCCTTCATATCCAGCGGGATTCTTGTGTTTTTCATAATACTTTAGATAGTGATTTATCTTTGCTATCCGATCATCAATGTGGGAAGCACCAAATTCCTTCTCAGACGGTACAGGTTAGATTGCCCTGATCCAACAATGTTACTCCTGTTCTCTATACTGTTGTTGTTTCTTTTCTAGAAATAGTGTAGGAGAATCACATATTATTACCTGAAAATTTTGTTCTTGGGGAAACATTATTGCTTCTATTACAGCCTGTTTCATCACTTATGATGGTATATATAGACTTCATTACATGTTTAATGTGTGTCAAGTCGGTGTATTCTCTGTTAACATTTGAATTGCAATTTCATAACCTTTTTTAGCCTTGACTGCGAAAAGAAGTTGGTTAATAGTTGCTTGATGCGTATTTCTTTGTTGCTTTCCTTTCGATATTCTTATTCTGTCCGCAAAATCGTGGCTTTGCTTCCGCCAATCGTAAAGGATATTTGCATTATTCTTATTGGCATTGCAAAGTAGCGTTCATGCGGTTCTGTCTGACCTTGACTTGTGCTTGTAGATAAGTCATTTTTCTTCTGATTAACATTTGCCCGAATGATATAACCTCATCCGTTAAGGTCTCTCTATGTGAATGATTCAGATTTTGGAGTCACATACCGATGAAGTGTGGTTCTTGCAATTCTCGCATAATGGAAAATATTTGGCTTCATCATCCAAGGATCAATCTGCAATTATATGGGAGGTAATAATATTGCCAATAAAAACTTTTCTTACATGGGGTAATATATTCTGAT
>CM071870.1:2411436-2474638 GCA_036759665.1 Gynandropsis gynandra
AGGAATGCTGGAAAGGCCAGAGGACCCAAAAGATATCGGATATAGCCATGACCGATGATGGCAAGTGGCTCGTGAGTGTATGCAAGGAGTCTGTGATATCTTTGTTTGACAGAGAAGGGAATTACGAGAAACTAATCGAAGAGGAAGACATGATTACTTCCTTCTCACTCTCGAAAGACAATAAGTACTTATTGGTCAATCTCATCAACCAGGATATTCGACTCTGGAACATTGAAGGTGAACCTTTTATCGTATCGAGATATAGAGGTCACAAGCGTTCTCGATTTATTATCAGGTCAGGCTTTGGTGGGTACCAACAAGCTTTCATCGCCAGCGGGAGCGAAGATTCTCAGGTAAATTCTGTTCCTTTTTAGTCCTACTTTTTGTGCTGAAGTTAGAACTAAGACAGATCAATGGTAGTATCAAGGTCATTGATCTCGAAGTCCGTATGTATCGGAAAAGATTGATCTTTGCTGAAGCAGAGATTTACGGGTCGTGGTCAGATTTGGTGAAAGAGGTGTGATTTTGCTGTGACAGGTATACATATGGCACAGATCATCAGGAGAGCTAGTATTAGTGTTGCCAGGTCACGCAGGAGCGGTGAATTGCGTGAGTTGGAACCCTACGAACCTGCAGATGCTGGCATCAGGGAGCGATGATAGGACGATTCGGATTTGGGGGTTGGATCGGATAAAGGCAGAGAAGGAAGGGGAAGAGAGAAATGGTGTGATGAAGCATGAATGCAATGGTAAGTGAGGAGGAAATGGCAGTGCAGAAGTGGTCAGAATCAATGTAGATCCCAAATGCTTTGTACACTTTGTGTTTCCTTTGCCTTTTTGCTTCTTCTCAAAGGGTAAAAGCAAAGCTTGGTGAAGGAATAATGATTTAAGCTCTTGCTTCTCAACTTCTTCCTCCCAATAAAAAGAACAAAAAAAAAAATGATTAAATTTCAATGCAATTTGAAATAACACTCATTCTTGCCTCTCACTTTCTCTCTCTCCCTCTCTTTCATCCTTTTTACTGTATCCATTAATATAAATATTATGTTTTTATGTAGTTAATGACATGTTGCTGTTGCTTATTATATTGTAGTTAATTTTTTTACTTAAAATTAAAATATACAAATATTCACTGTGATATTATAAAATAATAAATTTATAATTATATAAAATTGTGAAAATATAAAACTTTTATAGAATAGGATCATTTTGAATTTATGATTCTTTTAAAAAAATTGAATAATTATATTTTTTTAATAGATAATATGATCATTCATTTCAGTACATAATTTATAAATTTCAAAACTTTTCTTATTCTTTTATAGAAAATCTTTTGATAACACATATTTTTATTTTTCAATGGTTTCCCACAATCAAGACAATTGACTACTCTCTTCAATTTTTTCATATTCAAGTTCTAGTTAAATTTGATATCATCTTTTCTATTAGATGTGTTATATATAAATATATTTAGAATATGATATATCTATATTATGCATATCATATATTATGTTATGTATATATATATTATATATAATGTTATTAACATATATATATACAAACATATTTATCATATATACATATATATCTATGTCATATATCCATATATATATATTTACGATCCTAGTATTATTATTAATTTTTCAACATATTATAGCTTTAACAAACTAAAAATTAAAATATGATATTTTACACCGTAAATATTTTTTACGCCACTAAAATAAATGACGTCATAAAATTTTTTACACCATTAAAAAAATTACTCAATAAAAATGATTAATTTTCTTTATTTTCAATCAATTTTAATTTTAAATTTGTATTTAATATATATATATATATATATATATATGGACATCATGAATTGAATACTATACACAACGGACTGAATAACATATATTATGGACTAAATACTATACGCCATGGACTAAATATCGAATATTATGGACTAAATTATGAACATTAACATATTTTATATTATATAATTCTATAGACTCGACTACCAAATAATTTTCTAATATCTTTCTATTTATCCTATGTTTATTTTTTAGAAAAAAAGGCGATACTACCTAATTATTTATTTTATTTATTTATGTTATTTAATATTATCTGCTAAAATTTTGTTTTATTTTATTTAATTATTTATTCATTTTATTTAATATCATATTCCAAAAATTATTACGATAATGAATAACTTGAATTTGTTTTAAATATAACTATCATGTCAAATTTGGTTAATCTCATATCATGACACTTAATGTCTCGGGGGAAAAGTACATGATATAGACATTTAATGCTAAAATGCATCCTATAAGCAAAAAACTCATTGGCATAATGATAAAGACAATAATAATTCTTCCCAAGAAGAAAATAAAAGTCATGATCTTTATGCATATGATTTAAAAGATGAATATTGTACAAAAGAAGATCCCATAAATTTATGATAGTCTATTAAAAATAAATTTGATCGCAAAAATATGTGATCCTTCCAAGAGATAAATAGTCATTTGCTAAATATTAAATTCTAATATTATAATTCTGTGGATGAATATCATTATGAAATTTTCGAAATAATCTCCAAAATAAAGCTATAAGTGATTATGATAAATTGGGAAGATATTATCGACATTCCATAAAAATAATGTCATAATATAGAGCTAAGGTTTTCAAAACCCATCGTGAATTATTAGAAATTCTCCTCATTGCAGAATAATAAAATGAGTTACAAATGAAAAATCATCATGCGCATCTCATTGGGTCTGCACCATTCTGTTAAACGAATGAACATCGTAGATTTTATTAACAAACTTAATAACGATAAATTATGAAAAAATATCGACATGAAGTTTTATTATCATATTTTCGTAATATTTTTTTTTTGTTAAACTGTTATATACAACTTTAACTTCATAGTTTTCAGGTGCATTAATATCTTTATCGGATAAAAATAACATCAAATGTGTTACAATCAAATGTCAATGATGGATATATATATGTTTGGCGGATTGTGCTACAACGTAGACAATATTGAAAGATAAAAAACATTTCTCCAAGTTGAGAACACATAAATCCAGTGTCAATACTATATCTGGAAATGCAAAAATAACTGAGAGATGTAGAGAAATAAATTTTATAATGTCCGAATGGACAAAATTTATTATACAAGATACATTATTTTCTCAAAATGGTTATCATGTTGAAACTATGAATGATGAAAATTTATTATACAAGATGCATTCTTTTCTCTATAATCTCGAAATGGTTATCATGTTGAAACCATGAATGATGAAAAAATATTATACAAGATGCATTACTCTCTCCACACTCCTAATGGGTATCATGTTGAAACCATGAATGATGAAAATTTATTATACAAGATGCATTATTCTCTCTACAATCCCAAAATGGTTACCATGTTGAAACCATGAATGATGAAAATCATGAATATCTTTATATCACAGATATGGTTTGTAGAAAGAAATATATTATGGAAAAATTATCAGTTTTATCATCAATATTATATTTCACAAAAAGATAAGAGTGGTTAGATCATATGTCACCTTCGACCCAAAGTATAAAGATGTGTTTAAGATTTGACATGATCGACTGGGTCACCCTGGTTCAATAATGATGCAGAGAATCATTGAAAACTCCAATGGTCATCCATTAAAAAATTAAAAGATATTTCAATCTCATTATATCATATATACTGCTTGTTCTCAAGGAAAATTGGTAATAAGACCATCATCGGTCAAATTTGGGCATGAATCACCATCGTTTTTAGAAAAAAAAATACATGGAATATACATGGATCAATTCATCCACAAAGTGGATCATTTCAATACTTTATGATATTAATCAAAGCTTCAAGCAGATGGTCACACGTTTATCTATTATCAACCCGTAATGTTGCATTTGTGAGATTTCTTGTTCATATAACATAATTACAAGCTCAGTTATCCGATTACCCATTTAAAAAAGTGAGGCTTGGTAACGCTGGTGAATTCACTTCCCAAGCTTTCAAACGATTATTGTACATCGATTGGTATTGAGATTGAACATCTCGTACCACATGTTCATACAAAAAATGGTATGGTTGAATCATTAATTAAATGTCTCCATCTTATTGCTCGACCATTACTAATGAAAACAAAACTTCCACTTTCTGCGTGATGACATGCCATTTTACATGCTGCAGCACACAATTAAAATAAGTCCAAGTGCTTATCATAAATATTTTCCATCATAATTAGTAAATGATTTGGAACCAAATATCTCTCATCTTCGAGTATTTGGTTGCATTATATATGTTCTGATTGCTCCTCCGAAACTGAAAAAAATGGGTCCATAATGATGATTGAGAATTTCTATTGGATATAATTCACCATTCATCATTAGATATCTTGAACCACAAATAAAAAATATGTTTACAGCTTGTTTTCCTGTTTGTCATTTTAATGAGAATAAATTCTCGGTGTTAGAAGGAGAAATAAAACAAGTATCACAAGATTTAACATGGAAAACATCATTGTTATATCTTAATCCTCCTAAAAACAATGAAATATAGAAGTGCAAAAGATCATACATTTGCAGAATATTACAAATCAACTTCCATATGGGTTCAATGATATGGGTTCAATATTGTAAATATTGTAAATCCTCTTCCAGATAGGAAATAAATGAGAAAGATGATATTCATAATGAACGTGATGAAAACAATCATTAGCATATATAGAATAATGAGATTTCCATTAATTATATCTATGATGAAAAGATCATAAGAAGATATGAAATAAATGACTATGATGGAATATTCTCATTCTCTATATCAAAGTAAATTCCAAAACCAATGTGAGTGTCATAATGTTAAAAGACACATGATTGGATAAAATGGAAAAAACATATGCAAATAGAATTAGATTCATTGAATAAAAGAAAAGTATTTGGACTCATCTTTTAAACTCCTAATGGTGTTAAACCAGTTGGATGCAAATGAGTTTTTGTGCGAAAGACAAATGAAAATAATGATATCACAAGATATAAGGCACGTCTTGTTGCACAAGGATTTTCCTAAAGACTTAGAATTGATAAAGAGGAAACATATTCCCCTGTTATAGATGCAATAACATTTAGATATTTGATGAGTTTAATTGCATCTAAAAATTTAGATATGTTTGATTGTGGTTGTGATATATCTATATAGATTTTTGGATAATGATATATACATGAAAATTACTCAAGCATTCGGAATACCGGAAACATCAAACTCAAAGCCTAAAGAAATGTATGTAATAAAATTGTAGCGATCTTTATATGGGTTGAAATAATCTAGGTGTATCAATCGTTTAAGTGAATATATATTAAAAATAAGACTTGTGAATAACCTTATTTGTCGCTGTGTATTTATTATAAAAACAACAAGTAGATTTGTGATTATAACTCTTTATGTTGATGATTTGAATATAATTGGAACCTCAAAGGAGTTTGAAAATACTCGAAATATTATAAAAGACAAATTTGAAATGAAAAATCTTGGACAAACAAAGTTTGTATTGGTTTACAGATAAAGCATCTAAAGAATGATATATTCGTACATCAATCAAATTATACAAAAAGAGTATTAAAATGCTTTAACATATATAAAGCAGATCCACTAAGCACTCCAATGGTATGTAGATCTTTAAATGTTGAAAAGTATTCATTTCGTCCTTATGAAGAAAATGAAGATATACTTGGACCAGAAGTACACATATAAGTGTAATAGAGGCTCTCTTGTATCTAGTCACATGTCCTGATATATCGTTTGTCACTAATCTCTTGTCACAATATAGTTCTTCTCATACACGTCGTTATTGGATATGGATTAAACATATTTTCGATATTTACAAGAGAAGATTTACTTAGGATTATTTTATCCTAGAGATTCCAAACATGGGTCGATCAATTTTACAGATTCAAGTTATTTATCATATCCTCATAAAGTCAGGTCACAAACTGGATATGTTTTCACAATTGGAGGTACGACGATGTCATGACGCTCTCAAAAGCAAACATTAGTTACAACATCTTCAAATCATGCCGAAATCATTGCATTTTATGAAGCAACTAGAGAATGAGTGTGGCTCAAGGTTATAACCCGACATATACAAGAAACATATGTATTATTGGCTAACTTCGATCCAACAATATTATATGAAGATAATATAATATGTATCGTCCAAATAAAATAATATACATCAAAAGCGATAGAACGAAACACATACCTCCAAAATTTTTCTCATATACCCAAGAGCTTAAAAAGAAGAAAGAAGTTGATGTGCGTTATATCAGATCAAACGAAAATATAGTTGATCTATTCACAAAAACGCTTCTCACTTCAACATTGAGAAAACACATTCATAACATTGGGATGCATCAACTCCGAAGTTTATGAACAAACAAAGTGTTGACAAATCAAAGATGAGTTTTTATGGTTGCACTTATTTTTCTTCATTATGGCTTTTATCCCAATGATATTTTCCATAATAAGGTTTTAATGAGATAATCGCTAAACATTCTTTTTTATAATTATAGTAAATTTATACTTATATACAATGATGAATATCTAAAACTTTTATAAAAGGTGATATTAAATTTATGATTTTTTACAAATAATTATATTAAATTTATGATTTTTTAAATTGAAAAATTATATTATTTTTTTATAATTAAACAATGTAATCATTCGTTTCAATACATAAGTTACAAACTTCAAAACTCTTCTTATTATTTTATATTCAAAATATAATTAAATTTTCTATCATTTTTTCCACTAAATATCATGTATAAATATATTTATAATATAATATATCATATATATATATATCATATATTATATATACATATCAGAAATTATATTATTAACATCTACCATCTACGTGTATATATATCTTATATATACAAATATATTTATAATATATATACATACATATTTCTATATCATATATCCATATATTTATAATCTAATATTATTATTAAGTTTTCAGCAATTGACAGATAGTTGTATTGCTGTTCTCCATAGTTGTAATTTTCTTAAATATTTTTGTTAAATTATTTTAAGATATATTTATAACTAAACTATTTAAATAGTTTTTTTAGAGAGAAAAAATGAAGAAGAAAAAGGATTGCAAATGAACTTAAGAAGCATAAGGAACAATATCGGTTTGGATCAAAAACCCCTCTTTTTTCTCTGATTCAGCATTCCTACTTCCTTACAGTAGAACCCTAATTTTAGAGATCCCGGAGATAGAGAGAGAGAATGGGCAGCAATCGCCCTAGGAATTTCCGGCGCCGTGGGGACGACGACGAAGATGAGAACGACGGAGGCGTCTCCGTCTCCGCCGTGGTGGCGAAGCCGTCTTCAAGTTCGTCGTCCTCGGTGAAATCTAAGAAGCTGGCGACACCTGCTCCGAAGAAAAAGCTCCTCAGTTTCGCGGATGACGAGGAGGAAGAAGACGGAGCTCTCCGTGTCAAGGTTAAGCCCAAGGGCGGAAGAGACCGTGACAAATCGTCATCGCGACTCGGTGGTGTGGGTTCTTCTCACAAGCTCAGCAGCGGCAAGGACCACCGCTCCTCCGCAGCTTCCTCGACCGCACCACCTCTGTCCAATGTGCAGCCTCAGGCCGGTACTTACACCAAAGAGGCGCTGCTTGAGCTCCAGAAGAACACGCGGACGCTGCCGCACTCTCGATCTAGTGCCGCTTCCGAGCCGAAGATAGTGCTTAAGGGTCTAAATCTAATTAAACCGACGCAGCAGCAGGAGCCGCAGAGTCTGAAGGATGTGGTCAAACAGGCTGCAGATTTGGACTCCGACGAAGATGGGGGAGAGGAACGGCCTCTTGATCAGGCTGCCATTGAAGCTATTAGGGCTAAGAGAGAGAAGATGAGGCAGGCGCGTGCAGCTCCTGCACCTGATTATATTTCCTTGGATGGGAGCACCGCCAGTCATGCGGCTGTAGAAGGACTGAGCGATGAAGAGGCGGACTTTGAGGGTAGTTTTATCGGTCCAAAGTCGCATAAGGGTGATAAGAAAGGCGTGTTTGATTATGTTGATGAAAAGCCCGTGGCTAAGGACACCGTTGTAGAGGATGAGGACGAAGAAGACAGATTATGGGAGGAGGAGCAATTAAAGAAGGGTTTTGGAAAAAGACTGGATGATGGGTCCAGTAGAACTGTGAGTAGTAATGGAATCGGCATGACATTGCAACAACAGCAGCAACAGACGTATACATATGCTTCAGGGGGACAGCATCGTCATATGCCGAATGCTTCTATGGTACCTCCCATAGGTCCGGCAAGTGTTATGGAAGATGTGATACCGATGTCACAACAAGCTGAGCTTGCCAAGAAGGCAATGCAAGACAATCTCAAGAGGCTCAAGGTACTGTATTGTTGTAACTTACTCTGCTCATGAATTTGCTGAATTCTATGAAGTTTTGGTTGAAGAAATGTCTAACAGGATTGCCAAATCGGCAATGCAAGGCTGGAAACACTGTATATGGTAGATCAAAGTTTTAGGATTTCTCAGCCATGGTTTATGGAGAGGTTTTCCTGGTGTTTTCCATTGCTATAGGACTGGTTACATGATTGCTTTTGATTTGGGCACATATTTCTTTTAATTTATCATCTACGTTTTAGGCTGTATCGAGTTCTTATTAAACAGCATATCCCTTTGTTCTACCTGACAGGAATCTCATGGAAAAACAGTGTCCTCACTTTTGAAGACAGATGAGAATTTGTCTGCTTCCTTGATGAATATCACTGCCCTTGAAAGTTCTTTATCGGCAGCTGGGGAGAAGTATATTTTTATGCAAAAACTCCGAGACTTTGTTTCTGTTGTTTGCGACTTTATGCAGGTATGCATCAATTTATTGTTTGTGATTGAGCTGTGTACATTCGCTTTTGAAAACCAAATGTTAGTATTCTCTCTTAGTGCATCTCTTGGCATTGCCTCCGCTCATCTGTGTGCCTACACAGACAAATGATTTTAATGAAAGCATAGAGATGGACTATACCAGATGCCTATTTGTCACATCTTATGTTTGATTCCAATGTCCGAATAGCTCAAGCCGAATTTAATGTTGTAGGTAGTTTGGTGTGTTATTCCATGACACTTTTGATTACTCAACCTTCCGTTTCAGTGAATTCAACAACTTTTTCCATATTGAAATTATCTCTGCTAAGTTACGATTTAGCAATAATTGTTTGGACACTTAGGAGAATGATTACGTAAGTAAAGTGGTATAGGCAACGTTATTGCCTGGAATTTCTCTCTGATAGATTGACCCATCTATCAACTCTTTCTTTGATCCATCTGAATTAACGTAAGACTGAATGTGCGGAGCCTATCGGCACTTACTGCTCTCTATCAATAAACATTCAATCAGCTCTGAAGAATACTAATATCCATTGCCTTGTATGAATAAATAGTTGCAACTTAATCAATAACGTGCTTCCTCATTACTGTTGGTTTATTTATCTTTACTGGTATGACTTTTTTTTAGGACAAAGGTTCCTTAATTGAGGAAATAGAGGATCAGATGAAGGAACTTAATGAAAAACGTGCTTCAGCTGTTTTGGAAAGGAGGGTTGCAGATAATAATGATGAAATGGTGGAGGTAGAGGCGGCTGTGAAAGCAGCAGTGGCAGTGTTCAACCAACATGGCAGCAGCAGTTCAGCAATTGCTGCAGCAACAACTGCGGCGTTAGCTGCATCCGTTTCTATAAGACGTCAGACAAATCAACCAGTAGAGCTTGATGAATTTGGAAGAGACACAAACCTGCAGAAGCGTAGAGAAATGGAACAAAGAGCTAAAGCGCGCGAGAGAAGGAGAGCAAGATTTGAAGCTAAGCGACTGTCAGCCATGGAGATCGATGGATCTTATCTGAAATTAGAAGGGGAATCAAGCACTGATGAGAGTGACAGTGAGACTGCAGCTTACAAGGAGACCAGGGATAGCTTACTCCAGTGTGCTGAAAAGGTTTTCAGTGATGCATCTGAGGAATTTTCCCAACTTTCAAGTGTGAAAGAAAGATTTGAAAGGTGGAAGAGAAGTTATGCATCTAGTTATCGTGACGCTTACATGTCTTTGAGTGTGCCTTCCATCTTTTCTCCTTACGTGAGACTGGAGCTTCTGAAATGGGATCCTCTTCATGAAGATGTGGATTTCTTTGACATGAAATGGTAAGATACTCATGGCTGCTATGTTATTTACTATATCGCTTAAAACCTCGCCCTGTCTAGTAGTGCTAGTCTATCGGCATGTGTGAACAGCCTATCGTTTGCTCTTATTTATGATACGGAAGTGATCTGATTGATATCTCATGTTTTCAGGCATGGACTCCTTTTTGATTATGGAAAGCCAGAAGATGGAGACGATTTTGCACCAGATGATGCTGATGCCAATCTTGTCCCTGAGTTAGTGGAAAAGGTTGCAATTCCAATGTTGCATCATCAAATAGTTCGGTGTTGGGATATGTTTAGCACCCGAGAGACGAAAAATGCTGTTTCTGCTACAAGCTTGGTAACAAATTATGTTTCTGCTTCAAGTGAGGCCTTAGCAGAACTGTTTGTTGCTATTCGTTCTCGTCTTGCTGACGCGGTGACAACCGTTACGGTACGACGCTGAATTTGATTAATTAGCCTTTATTTGAGAATGTTATCTATAATCATTCCTTTTTTTTTTCTTTTCTAGGTCCCAACATGGAATCCTCTGGTTTTTAAGGCGGTACCTAATGCTGCACAAGTTGCGGCATACAGGTTTGGGATGTCAGTACGTCTTATGAGGAATATTTGTATGTGGAAAGACATCCTTGCACTGCAGGTGCTGGAGAACTTGGCTCTCAATGACCTTTTGTTTGGAAAAGTTCTACCTCATGTTAGAAGCATCGCATCAAACGTTCATGATGCCGTTTCCAGAACTGAAAGAATTGTCGCTTCTTTGTGTGGAGTGTGGACAGGACCCAGCATCACAATCACCCACAGGTGCACTTTTTCCCTCTTTTTAATTATATTTTATAAGTTCGTTTAAGTGAACATAGCACTTCTCGTTCTATTCAATCTGTTTGGACAAGGGTTTAGGGACTTGGATATATCACTGTGGTTGTCGGATCTTTTCGTTTTTCTTCAATTCTGGTGCCGTGGGCATTGTTGAATTTTGTTTAGATATAAGCATTTGCATTACTTGAGCCATTTCTGACCGTGTTTCCTAATATAATTGGTGCAGTCGTCAGTTGCAACCTCTGGTGGATTGGGTATTGTCGCTCGGGAGAACTCTCGAGAAAAGGCATGCTTTGGGAGTGGATGTTTCTGAAACCACTGATCTTGCCCGCCGCCTAAAAAGAATGCTGGTGGAGCTTGATCTTTTCGTTTTTCTTCAATTCTGGTGCCGTGGGCATTGTTGAATTTTGTTTAGATATAAGCATTTGCATTACTTGAGCCATTTCTGACCGTGTTTCCTAATATAATTGTGCAGTCGTCAGTTGCAACCTCTGGTGGATTGGGTATTGTCGCTCGGGAGAACTCTCGAGAAAAGGCATGCTTCGGGAGTGGATGTTTCTGAAACCACTGATCTTGCCCGCCGCCTAAAAAGAATGCTGGTGGAGCTTCACGAACATGACCGTGCTCGGGAAATTGTGAGGACATTACATCTCAAAGAAGCAGTTTGATTTAGCTGAATTCTATAGTAATAGTGATTTGTTAAGAAGTATGCAGACACCGGAAAAGGGTGACTGCAGGTGGCTGGCGGAAGGTATGTAGCATGACGTGGCGAGCCACAGCATGGTAGATAGAGAGGAGACAGCTTATATCAGGACGTATAAACAGTTTTGTTCTATTTAGGTGAAGCTTTATGGATGACATCGTGGGAATTGATTCCTCGTTGACGCCTTCTCATGCTTTTACTTATTTACAATGAGGGCCATAAAATTAACTTTCACTTATCGTTTTAAACTTGTAGATTAAAAAAAAGAACTTGTAAATTGCTAAACAAATCGAAGTTGAGAGCCCTATTTTCTTCATCACCTGTGGAGAGTTAACCGAGGTATGCACAGCAATTCTTGATTAGAAGATCAAGGTAAAGTGATCGGTTAAACTTAACAACCTCAACGCAAATGCATTTGGAGCTGAGATTGGTGTAGCATGAGAGAACCATCTTACTCGGTTAGTAGCTCACCTAAATGCTGTCCCCATTGAGAATGCAGGCACTCAAAAACCTGTCAAGCAACAACCAAACAGAAGAGCTATTACCATTACCACGGAAAGAACAAACGGTACTTTGCTTTGTTTTCGTCGTTAGAAGGTGGCAAACAGTAGGGCTGGGACGAGACATGGATGAGTTGGTATACAAAGTAGAGCAGCTAACATCATTACAAAACAATGCTTAGCATTTGATCTTTCTCATTTTCCTATTGAGGGAATAATAATAAATGTTAACTATGAGGAAGCCTTATCTAAACGTTAATATATTCAATTCAAAGTACCTGTATTAAGTTTTGGTGCGGCAAGGTCTAGAAGAACAAAGAAAACGCATTCATTCTTAAACATTATCCGGCCAGAACTCCCTAAAGAAGGCCCGTTCGAATTCTTTTTCTTGTAATTGTTTTTCAAACTCCAGCATCTTCCGCATCTTCTTAGAAAGTTTCTTGCCTTTCTTAGGAACTTCTTCTTCCTCCTGAAATCCAGAGTTAAACAAAATGTTGGTGTTACTGCGTAGACACGATTAAAGCCAGGTAAATGCCATTCTAAACACCTAGCTCGTCAAAACATTTGCAGAAACAAGTATTCACATAGACCACGAAAGCAAGTTCTCGTCCTTTGGGGAAAGTTTCAACCATTCACAAAGCTTTACATGCAAGATACAATAGATGCAGCATCGCTTACATTTTCAACTTTTTGAGAAGGTGCCTTCTGAGGCTTTACTCTTTTCGTCTTTGGTCTGTCCGGTCCCAATCCCCGTTTATTCTGTTTCACCTGTGGCTCTACAGGCTCTAACCTGCCCTGTTTGAAAGGATGGTTACCGTTGAGACATGCAAAGATAATAAGAAAATGAAAAGAATCACCAGTTAAGACCACACAAGAAGAAATTAACCAAGAAACTACGGCGAGTGATACTTAAAGACGACAAATCATTTTTTGTTATACAAACTCGATGTATAACTT
Organism: Gynandropsis gynandra; assembly: GCA_036759665.1. NCBI lineage: Eukaryota > Viridiplantae > Streptophyta > Magnoliopsida > Brassicales > Cleomaceae > Gynandropsis > Gynandropsis gynandra. The sequence continues at coordinate 2,424,631 of CM071870.1, forward strand.
TTGGTCGTCTTTAACACCACAGTTCCAAAACCCTATATAATGCAACACCTTTTGCCTATGTACTTCAAGGGATGCACAATGAGATAATACAACAAGCTACAAAAAGGGAAAGCATCCCTATTAGGTTGCAAATGACAATTAATCAACAGATCCAATTCATCAACTTGATAAGAAATAACAAAAGGAAGGAGACTAAACTGAACTACGTAAATGGTAAAATAAAACAACTGACCTGTTCTGAGACTCCAAGACCAGTCCCTTCCTTCCAACCATGCTTCTTCAGGAGCTGCAATTTTCAAGTTGCACTATTTTCTTCAGAAAACATAGAGTAAAGAAATAATTTCAACATGACACAGAAATTCCCAGAAGTAATCTAAAGGAACAGCTTTGGTCATTACCTGAAATCCAATATTGGACGAATCAATGGCAGCCCATGAATTGCGTGGTCCCGAGGACTCTTCCATAACGATGAAAACCTGAATCCACCGACTATTATCAGAAATATTTAAATTCAGGTTTTTTTGAGGGTCAATTCGCCCCGCATCTAGGATTTAAGCTCAAAATCCTTGATTTTCGTACCGCTAAGCAGGATATTATCAATACAAAACCCTAATTGAAGAGAGAAAAACAGAAATAAGTATTTTCGAACACAATTCCAATCAGTAAGAGATTCAGAAGCTCCAATATAATAATTTCGAGTGATCTCAAATTGGATAAAACAATTTAACGAAACTCACCAAAATCGCGAACAGAAGCAAAAGAGAAACCCTAAACTCGCCAAGATGATTTGATCTGAGTCGCACTCAGAATCAGAATCGCTACAACAGATTGGAGTCTTTTTCTTTTCCTTTTTCTGCGTCGACCCGAGACGGTTGAAGGACTCCCTTTAAACACCGACTACCATAAATATAGATCTTTTCTAAAAACCAAGTTCAAGAAAGCCCAGGCGGCGCTAGACTGGCGGACAGCGAACGCCTAGCGTCCAGAAAGCCTTAGTGGTGTCTAGCGGTCTAATCGGATATATATATTATATTTTTATTTAATATAATAATAAAATATTTAATTTTATAAAAATATAGAAAAACATTATATTACCCTGAACTTTATCATTTTAATTTTATTCTCCTAAACTTTTTACTTTAATTATATTTTCCCTTAAATTTTTCTATTCATCCTATTCTTCTAAACTTTTCTATTCATCCTATTCTCCTAAATTATCATTATTCATCCTATTCTCCCTAAATTTTAAAAATTCATCATATTCCCCCTCCGTTAATTTTCTGTTAATTTTTCTGTTAGTTCTTTTTAAAACAGCCTATTCCCCCAAACTATATGATTTCCAGTCTATTCCTCCCGAACTCTATGAATTCCAGCCTATTCTCCTCGAACTATATGAATGTCATCATATTCCCACCCGAACTATATAAATTCTAGCCTATTCCCCCAAACTATATAAACTATAGCCTATTTCCCCCCAAACTATATAGTCTATAGCCTATTTCCTCCCAAACTATATAAACTCTAGTCTATTCCTCCGAACTATATGATTTCTCTAAAAGTAACATATTTTCTTTAATTTTAATGTATTATTAAATTTTTTATATTACAAAATATTAAAATAAAAAATACTTTAAATTCTAAAATTTAGAAAAAATTCTATATGCTAAAATTCATATAGTTCGGGTGGGAATAGGCTGGAACTCATAGAGTTAGGGGGAATAGGCTGGAAATCATATAGTTTGGGAGGGAATAGACTGGAAATCATATAGTTTGGGAGGGAATAGACTGTTTTAAAAATATTTAACAGAAAAATTAACAGAAAGTTAACGGAGGGGGGAATAGGATGAATTTTAAAAGTTTATGGGAGAATAGGATGAGTAATGATAGTTTAGGCGGAATAAGATGAACATGAAAGTTCAGGGGGGAATAGGATTAAAGTAATAAAGTTTAGGGGGGAATAGACTGTTTTTCCTAAAAACATATATAAATAAATAAAGTTTAGTATTTATAAAAAATATTTATAAGTATTAAATTCACAATATCAAACATATGACGACAAATAATATAAAACAAACAAAATATAAAAAATAGATGTCGAGTAAAAATAATGTTAGACCAAGACAAGGGCAAAGGCGAGAGGCGATGACGAATGCGAGAGATGAAGCCAAAGGTGGAGATGAAACAAAGATTAAGATGAGAAATGAAGGCGATGACAAAAGATGAAGATAATGACAACATACGAGAGACGATAGAAGATAAGAAAACAAGGATGAATGCAAAGACGAGGATTAGATACAAAGTCGAGGACAAGAGACTTATATAAAGACAATAAACGATGGAATACATAGAAGAAGACAAATGAAATGATGATGTCAAAGTCGACAAAAGATAAACACATGGATAGATATAATTGTTAGTGTTTTTTCTTTAAATACCAAAACGACGTCGTTTTGACGTTACTTTTTTAAAAAAAAGGCCATCTAGAGATTAGGCGGGCGGCCAAGGAGCGCCCAGCGTCTAGGCGGGGCCTAGGCGGACGCCTAAAGGGATTTTTAGAACACTGCTAAAAACATATCATACTTCTCAATGTTTATCTTTTTAAACCATAATTTATACCTTTGTCATACAGGCCCTTATGAAGATTAATCATCAATCCTCTTCTTCGTCTAATTTTGGGAAGAAAAAAAAAGCCTCTAACCGTCTAACTATTATGTTTTACGACAATTACCCTTTAAAACTATCTCACACATCCAATTCTCCCTCATCTTACAAAATCCATCCGATTCTCCCCTCAACTTTATCAATTCATTCGATTTCCCCTTCCCTTATATAAACTGTATAATGGTGTTAACCGACCCGATTTCACTCGATTTTGATCCGGTTTTGACCCGAATTTGACCCAATTCAAATACCCAATTCTGATCTGTATTATAGCCGATTTTAACCCGATTTCGACCATTTTTAACCCAAATTCACCCAAATTTAATCCGATTTTACCCAATTTCACCCAAATTAATCCAATTTTACCAAATTTTAATCCGAATTCACCCAATTTCGACTAGATTTCATCAAATTTAACCCGATTTTCACCCAAATTTAACCCAATTTCACCAAAATTTAACTCGATTCTACCTTATTTTAATCCAATTTCACCCAATTTTTACTCGATTTCACCAAATATCAACCCGATTTACTCACTTTTAACCCGATCTCACCCAATTTTTACTAATTTTCACCGAATTTCAATCCAATTTAACCGATTAACTCACTTTTAACCCCATTTACTAACTTTTAATTCGATTTAATCTGATTTTCGAATTACCTAAATTTCATCCAATTTAGTATAATTCCAACCCGATTTCATCCAAATTTTACTAGTTTTCACCGAATTTCAACCCGATTTAACTGATTTACTCACTTTTAACCCGATTTACTCAGTTTTAACTCGATTTAACCGATTTTCGATTTACCTCAATTTCATCCAATTTAATATAATTTCAACCCGATTTCACCCAAATTTTACTAGTTTTCACCGAATTTCAACCCGATTTAACCGATTTACTCACTTTTAACTCGATTTAACCGATTTAACCCGATTTTCGATTTACCTCAATTTCATCCAAAGTAATATAATTTCAACCCGATTTCACCCAATTTAATATAATTTCAACCCGAACCCGATTTCTTTTACAAATTTATTCGATTTCTCCGAATTTTATTCGAACCAAATCCAATACAAACTTGATTCTCCAAAAGTTAAATCCAAAACAAACTTGATTCAACAAAAGGTAAACCCAATACAAACTTGATTCAACAAAAGATAAATCCAATACAAATTTGATTCAACAAAAGTTAATCCAATACAGTTGTTAAATTGATAAAATAAACGTTATCTAAACATTTGGAGAATTAGTAGATTGTATATTTTGAGACTCGGGAGGATGGGAGGATTCCACAACATCATAGATTTCCTAAAAAAAAATTAAAATCAAGTAAAGCATTATAATTTCATAAAAATGTAATATGAAAGATTTAAACTAAAAGAATTACCTGAGATAGTTGTGGTTGTTTACACGATCTCACATTATGTCCAAATACACCACATCGACCACAAAGAATTTTGGTGCCTCGTTTAGTCATCTTTGTTCTTTTCTTTAACGGAGACTCGTTTGAATCCTTTTTTCTATGATATTTCTTTGGTCTTCCAGGCATCTTTCTAATCATTGGCGGCTTGATAAGATCTACACAAAATGTCTTTCAAAATTTTGCACCACAAAGCGGAAAGATGTTTCTCCTATATGTATCTTGTCATTTCTCCACCAAATAATAGTCACTAATGTAAGGCTCAACATCTATTTTCTTGTCATCATCACACTATATGCATGCTGACAAATAATACCAATCGAATCCCATCTTCTACATGTACATGTGCGCTGCTGCAAGTTAACCACATAACTAATTCCCGTATCATCAACTTCAAATCTCTCGTATGAACTAGAATATATCAAACAATTCCCACTCATGTGCTTAGATTTTTCCAACGATCGAATCACTCTTGGAGTGTGTTTACCCGTATATTTTTCTGCAATGAAATCCATTTATCTATTTTAATCATAGCATGTCTCCTAGTACTTTCCAACATCTCTATCATGGGTCTCAATCTAGCCGACATAATGCTGCTGTTGAATGATTTTGTCATATTATTGTGCACATCAGCACAACAATATCTTGGTCTAAAGAATGCCCGACACTAATTACGTGGATTGATTTTCATCAAATCATCAAATGCAGACTTATTAATTTTCTCTAATTGCTCACAACTAGATGAAAAATCAACCTCGTTATAACTTGTAACAATGTTCCATATTAAATGTTTCAACTTTTGTCTTGTGATTCTTTTTGAGGTTGGAGATGATGTGCCTCAAACACATATGGTGCTCCGCATTAGACAATTCTTGATCAACCACGTTTAGTAACCCCTACAACATTATAAAAGATAGAGTAAGCATATATAATTAATCAAAATGTAATAAAATATACATAAAATACTGACCTTTTGTCTATCGGAAATGTTTGTTAAATCTTTGCCTAAACCGAGGGACAAATCACGTTTAAGATTGGTTATAAACAAATACTAATTCTCGGTATTCTCAACTTGTACAACAACCCAAGCAATTGGATATATTTGATCATTTCAATCTCGACCAACAACAACCAAAATCTGACCTTTATTAGCAGTCCTGATGAAACACCCAACCAATCCGATTATAGATCTACAATGCAATTTCCATGAATTTCGTAAAGCATCGAAACATACGTAGAAACGATCAAAAATCTCACTTTCGACTCCATCGGTAACTGTTTGCAGTTCAACAGAAGAACACAGATTTGAATGTTTAATTTCATACTCATAATTCCGAAATCTAGCAAATTGGCTATCATTTTCCAATTGAATCTTCTGTAGAGCCTTTTTCTTTGCTTTTTTTATACTTGTTCGATGATACTATCAAATTGAATTTCTTTTTGATGGTATGTTGTATCTTTTTTTGGTGGAACGTAAATTCGTATTATGGGTGTCCCGAAATGGGAAAGGAATCAAGTACAAGGATCAGGCCAACGACACAAATGGGATAACACGCAGGTCACCCAAACTATGTCGTGGCACACGAAACCGAAAAATACAAACGGACTTTCGTGTCGCAGCTATGAGAGCAGGGCAGAAGATACATCGGCCTCATTAAAACCTCAATGCAGTAAAACCCAGTGGGAAAAACCAGTCATAGAGGAAAAAAGGCACCCCTGCGACACATGACCATACATAAAACAAACCAGAAACAAAAACAACAAACAATAAACAACAAAGCAACAACATAGCGAAACCATAGTCGGACTTAAGGTACCCACAGTGGCCGCAGGGAACCTATCCTAAAGAATAAGAAAGACGTGGTCGACGACAGTCTGGTCATAACCTCGGGCGGGATTTGGTTGTTATCGAAGATCCAAACGGATGCAGCATAGTCGCATGTGAAAAATAAATGGTCGTGTGTCTCCATCAGCTGGTCACATAGCCTGCACCTGGGATCCATCTGTAAGTACTGAAGCCGGTCAAGAGTGGGTAGCTTACCTATGGTTGCCAACCACAGAAGGAAGGAATGCTTCGGCGTGCTATGTGCAGGCCACACCACCTTTGATCAGCTCACCACCTCCCGCATGGGCCGAATGACTTCATACGCCTTGGAAATCTTGAATTCACCCGCAACACACCAATCCTCCAACGTGTCCGCGATGCTTGCCTCCTTCCCCTCAATGTTACTGATCATATCACGTGCCTATATAATAGCCTTGATGAGAGGAGAGTCCCGCCGATGAGTAGTCCACTCTAAGGGCCCCGTCCGAGTCAAATAGCGGTGATGCACCCACCTTACCCACAAGCTGTCCCGCTGAGTCGTAATGTACCACAAGTGCTTCAGCATGAAGCACTTGTTCCAGACGCCGAAATCCAAAAAGTCGATGCCCCCTTCCCTCCTAGGAATACAAAGGTCCACCCATTTCACCCTGGGGCGCTTCCATAGAAAACCTCTGTATATGGAAACAAGTCCATGAAGGACGCTCTTAGGAATGGGAACCATTGACAGCCAGAAACCCGCACTCCCCTGAAGCATAGAACCAATGAGTTCCCTTCTACCAGCAAATGTGATAGTCTTATTGGCCCAAATAGTGAGGTAAACGCTTATCTTATCGAGAAATGGCTTGAAATGGATCCTTTTAAGACCGGACAGGCCAATCGGGATACCCAGGTACCGAAATGGAAAGACACCCTCCCTGAATCCAGAAGCACCGATCAAAGTTTTCCGTCTTGATCTGAGACCGAGGCCAAAAACATGGACGACTTCCCCACATTCACACATAGTCTAGACATGGCACTAAATCTCTCCAGACATCCCAGGAGTACTCCTACAGAACTTGCATCGCCGCATCAGAACATCATAATGTCATCAGCAAAAATGAGATGTGATAAACGGAGAGAATGTCCCTGTTTGTCTCCTTCTTGACAAGCCTCGAGAAAATCTCCATGCACATCATGCAGAGGAGGGGCGAGAGCGGGTCCCCTTGTCTAAGGCCACGCTTGCCAGGGAAAAAACCGTGAAGTGTCTCGTTGATCTTGATGGAGTAAGTAGGAGGAGATGCACTCCATGACCTAATCGACAAAGGTGGGGGGTCCCAAGATGGGTAAGCGCAAACCGGACGAACTCCCAGGAAATCGTGTGGTACGCCTTGGCCAGGTCCACATTGAGGAAGCACCACTTGGTGTCCCGCTTAACCTCGTATCTCCTAAGCAGTTCCTGTACAAGAAACACATTATCCGCGAGGAACCGGTCCTCCACAAAAGCACTTTAGGCCGGGTCTATCAGTGGACCAAGACACCACGCTAAGCGTAGTGTCATGATCTTAGTGATAACCTTATAAATGATATTACAACAAGAGATAGGGCGATAGTGCTTAACTCTAGACGAGGCGTCGACTTTAGGGATGATGGAGATTATGGTGTGGTTGAGCTGCCTAAGAAACTTCCCGTTGATAAAGAACTCCTTGACTGCCGCACACACCTCAGCCCTAGTCGTCTCCCACGTTGCTTTAAAGAACTTGACCGAGTATCCATCCGGGCTGGGGGATTTATCATCGCCCATCAACTAGAGAGCATCTTTGATCTCTCTCACCGAGACAGGGGACGTTAAGATCTGGTTATCCGCGTCCGAAAAACGGCCGCCATGGGCGAGCTCACCGGGGTCCGGGAGCGCGACATCTACCGTTGACCCAAAAAGGCCTCTGTAGTAGTCCACGAACTCTACCACCACCTCTTCCATAGAGTGTGTCCGTGTGCCATCCCGTTTAGATACGACCGCGATGTGGTTGCGCCTGCCATTCACCTTTATCAAAGCATGAAAATATTTAGTACACTTATCGCTTTTAATAAGGTGAGTGGACTTGGCAAGGTTGCTCAGAAAACTCCCCTCTGCTTCGTTCAGTCGCTTTGTCGTTGTCTTTGCCTCCTCCATCATGCGCCTCGCTTCGACGGATTTTGGATTTAGCCGACACTCCTCAAGAGCCCGAGTTAAGCAGCATTTGTCTCCGCAGCCCGAGCAGAGATGTGGCTAAACTCTTGTTGGTTGAGGGACTTGAGAGGCTCCTTAAGTCCGTGGAGCAGCCTCGATAAGCGGAATTAGTACGTGCCCCTTACTTCGGCCTCCCACCCCTCCTTGACTATCTCAGCGAATCTCGGGTGAGCTGTCCACATGTTAAAGAACTTGAAGTACTTCCTCCCTGCGGCCTGTAATCTGCACAAAGAAACAAGCCCCGGCTTGTGGTCCGAAAGATGCCACTCGTCGGGGAAATCAGTGTCACAAGCAAACGCAGAACCCGACCATGCAGGATTAACCAGCACACAATCAAGTCTGCTCCAAACCGAGCCATTGCTCCAGGTCAGCGGGTTCGAAGTCGAGCACGGTGCATCGAGGAGATCATGGCGACGACAAGCATCAACCGTGTCTCTACACTCGTACATCGAAATCGATACTCCGTTTACCCTTTCCTCCGCGCTCATGACCGAATTAAAATCACCTAATACAATCCAAGGCATCATATGAGTATGCAGCAAATCATCCACATGGTCCCAAATCGGTCGCCTATCAACTACACTATGCAAGCCATAAACAAAACAAGCTCCAAAGAGCACACCGGTTGTCCTATAAGAAGCGCGAAAACGGATGTGCTGAACTGAGGAGCTAATGACCTCTAGATCCACAAAATCGCTAACCCAAGTGACTAGGATACGACGTCGTGGGTCCAGTTCGAAATTTGAAACAAACTTCCAACCCGGTGCCACGCGTCGTATCACATTATCCACATTGAGTCTAGCGCATTTCGTTTCATAAATACCTACTATACAAGACTGAGTTTTACGGATTACCTCCTCTAGGCCTCTTTGTTTCAGGGCTTGGCCGAGCCGTTGGATGTTCCATGAGAGAATCTTCATGCGGACACTTTGGGTTTGCCCTTCTCGCCACCATCCTTGGCGGTGCTACAGAGAGTTTTCGCTGTCGTAGGCCATTTAGTCGCCTTCAAAGCTTGCACAAGCGGGGTCCGTCCGTTCCTTGTCTTAGCCCAAAGTCTCTTACGCTGCGATTTGGTTAGCTCTGCCCCGGGAGACCACTCCATACTCCCTAGCCTCATCAGCATCGACCCTCCCAACGCTCATTGGGTCCATCAAACCGCTGGCCATCCTACCGCCAGTATCCATATTATCGGAACCCTCGGAATTCTCGGTGTCATTCTCATCATCCTCAGAACCCTCGGAACTATCAGAGCCCTCGGAACTCTCGGTGTCATTCTCATCATCCTCGAAACCCTCAGGGGACCTATTCCTTTCAGCATTCTCCTCCCCCGAGTCATCGTTAGGCGCATCCATATCATGCGTGCCAGAGTCATTGACGAGGGATTTTGGAGATGACGGGAGGACCGGGTCAGGTGGCTGCATCTCCGGTCTCCTTAGGATAAAAGGAGTCGCGACACTAGGTTGGGTCGCCTCAATTGGGTCCGTCAGGGCTGCCTTAGGACCAGGAACTGCGTCGCCGGACACCGGGGCGGAAGTGTTCAGGATCCCACCCTTAGGTCCTATTGGTGGCTTCTTTGTTCTCTTGCCCATCATGTCTTTTTTCTCCTTGAATGAATATGTCTCATTCTCATGACCAAAAGAGCAGTAAGTGGTACAGTACTTTGGTTCATTCTCGGTAAGAGCAAAGAAGTTCCTCGCCATCGTCAAATTCCACTGGAACTTCACGGACTATGGGCGCCGCGAAATTTATCTCAACAAGACAGCGAGCATATGAACCTCGTCGTCTTCCTTCGGGTCACTGGATCCGTGAACAAAGGATTTCCCACATGCGAGGCGAGCCGACCAAGAAGTTCCTGGGTCCAGAATTTGCGAGGAAGACCAAAGAATTTCCATCGAGCAGCCCTAGCGAACCTGAACAACAATAAGCCCTAGCGAACACGAACGACAGCTGTTGCTGCCGTTTCTTCATTCAAGAACGAGACCAGTCACCGAAACCACCGAGCAAATCGGAACTACCGAGAACGAGACCTTGATTCAAGAAAGACAACAAACCCTAAGAAGGCCTTAGAGGAGTTCCATCGAGCAAGCCCTAGCGAACGCAAACGACAGCAAGCCCTAGCGAACGCGAACGACAGCTGCTGCTGCTGCAGCTGCTGCTGCTGGTGTCACCTTAACCACCAAGAAGAGGAGGATACCGAAGCCGGGTAGTCCAAATATTTTGATCAATAGAACAATAAATCCGCCACTTACATCCTAACTCACAGCATATAGTACTAATTGCATCAGTATCCCATCGATTAAAACTTACATTCTTCCCTGTATTCAAACTAAATTGATCACAACTTTCCTAAATTGTTCACCCGAATAAATGTCTGTCCTAATTGTAATTCACATCCTTCAATATTCGAATTTCTTTCTGCAGCCGTAGAAGTAATCAATTATATCTCATCTTCGTTGTAAATCAATTCCACATTCGGTTCTTCACTACTATTGGGGCATTCATCACAAAAATTCTATACTTTTAATTGAATAAATCTATCATATCTTTCTGCATAATCTTGATCATCAACCACTACAGTCATCATTTCAAATACAAAATTCACGATCCTAAATACGAACCGACAATAGACACTAATTAAATAGAAGATAAAACATTACCTGGACAGAGCATAATCCATGGATATGGGCGGCTGAAACTAGAGAAGAAGACGCACGGCTGAAATTAGTGTGTTGAAACTACACGGGCGGGGAGTAGGTAGTAACAGCTATCTCCCCGCCATCCGAGGGAGCTTCTGTCGTCGTTCAGATCGACGGGTTTGGCGCATTTTCAGTTTCCGTCACCTTAAGTGCAGTGACGGTGCCCACAACACTTGGACCATCACGCTTGGTCGTAGGTTTATTCACGGGTACGTCGCGCACAAACTGTCCATTTGGACCACGGGGAACACTAGAGGTACCTTTCTTTCCCATGATTCACCGCAATTTCAGCAAGGGTCGGAATCCGACACGCAGAAACCAACAGCTCTGAATCTATAATCTGTAATTTGTAGTAACCAGTAGCAGCAAAACCAACGAAAACCAAACCTGAAACTATCGAAATCAGCAACACAACAGACCCCAAACCTGAACCTACCGAACCAGCAACACAGCGGCAGCATAAAAGACCAGAACCGGAGAACCAGGAGACCAGCGAACCACAGACCTGAAACCGAGAACCAACAACACAACGGCAGCACAGCAGATAACCAGGAACCGAGAACCAGCAACACAACGACAGCACAGCAGAAAACCAGCAACCGAAAACCAGCAACCGAACCCCAAACCTGCAACCGAGAACCAGCAACCGAACCAGCAACACAGCGACATCACAACAGACTAGAATCGGAGAACCAGGATACCAGCGAACCCCAGATCTGAAACCGATAACCAGCAGACCAGCAACTAGAACCCGAAAAACCGAAGATCGGAAAACGACCTCAAGAAACAAGCAGACTAGAGTTCAGGAGCAAATAGACCAAGAGACGATGNTATCGAAATCAGCAACACAACAGACCCCAAACCTGAACCTACCGAACCAGCAACACAGCGGCATCATAAAAGACCAGAACCGGAGAACTAGGAGACCAGCGAACCACAGACCTGAAACCGAGAACCAACAACACAACGGCAGCACAGCAGATAACCAGCAACCGAGAACCAGCAACACAACGACAGCACAGCAGAAAACCAGCAACCGAAAACCAGCAACCGAACCCCAAACCTGCAACCGAGAACCAGCAACCGAACCAGCAACACAGCGACATCACAACAGACTAGAATCGGAGAACCAGGATACCAGCGAACCCCAGATCTGAAACCGATAACCAGCAGACCAGCAACTAGAACCCGAAAAACCGAAGATCGGAAAACGACCTCAAGAAACAAGCAGACTAGAGTTCAGGAGCAAATAGACCAAGAGACGATGCCGAGAAACAGTAGTCCAGTAAATTGAAACCCAGCAGACCAGCTAAGAGACCTCCGATAGTACAGTGGGCTCGACTCCAACAGTAACACAAGAACCCATCACATCGGTTTCGCACTTCTTGAGGTCTTGGTCACCGGTGGTGCAGGCACAGGAACAAAGAACGAGACCAGTCATCGGTGGTGCAAGCGCAAGAACCGGCAGGAGCAGAGTTCGCCGACAGACAGAGGACCGGTCTCGGGAACCCTAAGAATGCCTTAGAAGAGTTCCATCGAGCAGCCCTAGCGTGGGCGAACGACAGTAAGCCCTAGCGAACGCGAACGATAGTTGCTGCTGCCGTTTCTTGATTCAAGAACGAGACCAGTCACCGGAACCACCAAGCACACCGGAACCACCGAGAACGAGACCTTGATTCAAGAAAGACAACAAACCCTAAGGAGGCTTTAGAGGAGTTCCATCGAGCAAGCCCTAGCGAACGCGAACGACAGCTGCTGCTGCAGCTCAAGAATCCATCCAGTCCTGTCGCCCTAACCACCAAGAAGAGGATGAGACCGACGCCGGATGGAGGAAGGAGTCGCCGCTGGATGCACCGCCGGGTAGGAGCCATTGCCGGAGGAAAGAATTAAAAGGTGTCGCCGCCCTAGAGAGAGAAAATCGCCCTAGAGAGAGAACTCTGGTATGTTGTATCTTCGTTGGCTTTATGGTAGGATCCTTTCGTAACTCATCTTCAAACATATTTGCAATCAACGCACTATTTATCAACTTACATTCTCCTTTTGGTTCACATGTATGTTCCAAAACATACGGTTTTATCGTCCAAATATTTTGATCAATTGAACAATAAATCCGCCACTTATATCCTAACTCACAACTTATAGCACTGATTGCATCGGTATCCCATCGGTTCCAAAACATACGGTTTTATCGTCCAAATATTTTGATCAATTGAACAATAAATCCGCCACTTACATCCTAACTCACAACTTATAGCACTGATTGCATCGGTATCCCATCGATTAAAACTTACATTCTTCCCCGTATTCAAAACTAAATTGATCACAACTTTCCTAAGCTGTTCACCCGAATTAAATGTATGTCCTAATTGTAATTCACATCCTTCAGTATTCTAATTTCTTTCTGCAACGGTGGAAGTAATCAATTCTATCTCATCTTCGTTGTAAATCAATTCCACATTCGATTCTTCACCACTATTGGGGCATTCATCACAAAAATTCTATACTTTCAATTGAATAAGCCTATCATATCTTTCTGCATAATCTTGATCATCAACCACTACAGTGCATCATTTCAAATACAAAATTCACAATCCTAAATACGAACCGACAATAGACACTAATTAAATAGAAGATAAAATATTACCTGGACAGAGCATAATCCATGGATATGGGCGGCTGAAACTAGAGAAGAAAACGCACGGCTGAAACTGTCGTGGTTGAAACTGCACGGGCGGCGAGCAGGAAACGAACGACAAGCTGAAACCAAACTGTAGAAGACGGCAGCGAGCAGAGGACGACGGTGAACAGAGGACGCACGACGAGCAATATAGGAAACGAACAGAGGACGACAACGAGCAAGAAACGAATAGAGGACGGCGGCGAACAGAGGACGACAGCGAACAAGGATGGCGGCGAACAGAGGACGCATGACGAGCAGTTTAGGAAACGAACAAAGGATGTCGGCGAGCAGAAAATGAACAGAGGACGGCGACGAACAGAGGATGAGCGGCGAGCAGGACACGAGCGACAAAGAGTGCAGGACACGAGCGGTGAGCAGGACACGAGCGGCGAAGAGTGTAGGACACGAGCGGTGAGCAGGACACGACGGCTATAAGGCCGAACGGTGAAACGGATGGCGGCGAGAAGGCCGAACGGTGAAAAGGACACCGACAAGAAGGGTTGGTTGAATGATGGGGATGATTCACGGTTTGCTTGAAGTCTGGGGAGGAAAAGAGGAAAAAATCAGGGTTTGTTTGGTGGTTTAATTTTTTTGGTTTGGTTTGGTTTAATTTTTTTTGTTTGATTTAATTTTTTTGGTTTATTTTAAATTGGTTTGATTAAAATCGGATTAAATTTTGGCTAAATTGGATTTAATTCGGTCAAAATCAGATTAAATTCGGTTAAATCGGATCGGTTAACAAAACTATACAATTTATATAACAGAAGGAGAAATCGGCTGAATTAATAGAGTTAAGGGGGAAATCGACTGAATTGATAGAGTTGAGAGAGAAATCAAATGGATTTTATAAAATGAGGAAGAATTGACTGTATCAAATAATTAAGAGAAGAATTGACCTAAATGATGATAGTTAGGGGGTTAGAGCTTTTTTTTTCTCTCTAATTTTTTTATTATAATCTTAACCGGGTCCTCGGGTCGGAATAAACCCGAACAAATTGTAGGCCCAGCTCGGTTAAGGCCCATAAAATATGAGCAGTCATGAGGACGACGTGGTCTAATCTGAGCCCACTGAATCATAACTTCGTCCCTGAGAAAAGCTCGTTTTTCTTCTTCTCTGCAATTCGACGCACTCGTGGCCCTCTCCCTGGCCGAAAGAACAAAGCTCTCTCTCTCTCTCTCTCTCTCTCTCTCTCTCTCTCTCTCTCTCCGAGTACGTCCTCTTTGATTTCAACGCCATGGTAAGTCTATCTTCTCTGTCTCTGTTGCCTTATGATCTTAGCTCCATTTCTAGGTTAGTGATCCTAGGAGTTGTTCTATATCCGTGCCTTTCGTTAGGATCTCGAAGTATTGGAGTTGATTTGTTTCTTATGGAGTAAAATTTTAGAAAACCGGTTGAGAAATGCGAATTCTTTGGTGGATCTAAAAATCACGTCTGATTTACTGGAAATTTCGATTCGATTTTATAATGTTCTGGACTATTCTGTTATTTTCTTCCTCCGTGATGGGTCGGTGCCTTTGGAGCAATTTGGCTCATTCTGTTTTGTTCGTTTTGTGATTGTATTGGCCTTCCTGAAGTAGCTTTCGAATTGTTCTGTGCTCCGTCTACATATGGAAGATTAATTGTTTTGTAGCAAAATCCAGAGAAATTCTATCTGTTCACTAGTTTTAGTCGTTAATTCTCTTC
Source organism: Gynandropsis gynandra (assembly GCA_036759665.1). Lineage (NCBI taxonomy): Eukaryota > Viridiplantae > Streptophyta > Magnoliopsida > Brassicales > Cleomaceae > Gynandropsis > Gynandropsis gynandra. Next base: position 2,439,805 of record CM071870.1, read on the forward strand.
AAGCTACTGAACTTAATTGTGAACCTGTTTTGCGTCAGTCTATGTTAGCCCTCTGAGTTGTGTGTTGTTTTGCTGTGTAAAACCTTTATGTTCAATTTATCTTTTACAGGCACCTGTGAGGGGAATCCTTGCGTTGCAAAGAGCAGCGTCAACTTGGAAGCAAAGTAACATGTTCTGTCCGGTGTTGAGGTCGTTCAGCACCCAAGCTGCAACCACTTCTAACACTCCACAGCCACCGCCACCTCCCCCACCTCCAGAAAAGACTCATTTTGGTGGTCTCAAGGATGAAGACAGGATCTTTACCAACCTCTATGGTCTGCATGATCCATTTCTGAAAGGGGCTATGAAAAGAGGTGATTGGTACAGGACAAAAGATTTGGTGCTCAAGGGTTCTGATTGGATTGTTAACGAAATGAAAAAGTCTGGTCTTCGTGGGCGTGGTGGTGCCGGTTTCCCTTCTGGCCTTAAGTGGTCATTCATGCCCAAAGTATCCGATGGTCGCCCATCGTATCTGGTTGTCAATGCTGATGAAAGTGAACCTGGGACTTGTAAAGATAGGGAAATCATGCGGCATGATCCCCACAAATTATTGGAAGGGTGTTTGATTGCTGGTGTGGGCATGAGAGCTAGAGCTGCATACATTTACATTAGAGGTGAATACGTGAACGAACGTAAAAATCTGGAGAAGGCCAGAAGAGAAGCCTATGAAGCTGGTCTCTTAGGGAAGAACGCGTGTGGCTCTGGTTATGACTTTGATGTTTATATCCACTTTGGTGCTGGGGCATACATTTGTGGTGAGGAGACCGCACTTATAGAAAGTCTTGAAGGGAAGCAAGGAAAGCCCAGGTTGAAGCCCCCATTCCCTGCTAATGCTGGTTTATACGGTTGTCCTACCACTGTTACCAATGTGGAAACAGTGGCTGTTTCTCCCACCATTTTAAGGCGTGGACCAGAGTGGTTTGCGAGTTTTGGTAGGAAAAATAACTCAGGAACAAAGTTGTTCTGTATATCTGGGCATGTGAACAAACCATGCACGGTTGAAGAGGAGATGAGTATACCTCTCAAAGAACTGATTGAGAGGCACTGCGGGGGTGTTAGAGGTGGATGGGACAATCTACTTGCCGTCATTCCTGGGGGTTCATCAGTCCCTTTGATTCCTAAGAACGTATGCGAGGATGTTCTGATGGATTTTGATGCACTCAAGGCTGTCCAATCAGGTCTGGGAACTGCAGCGGTCATTGTGATGGATAAGTCGACTGACGTGGTGGATGCCATTGCACGATTATCGTACTTTTACAAGCATGAAAGCTGCGGGCAGTGCACTCCTTGCAGAGAGGGCACAGGATGGCTTTGGATGATAATGGAAAGAATGAAAGTTGGGAATGCAAAGCTGGAAGAGATCGATATGCTCCAGGAAGTGACAAAACAAATAGAAGGACACACAATATGTGCATTGGGTGATGCAGCCGCATGGCCTGTGCAGGGTTTGATAAGACATTTTAGGCCAGAGCTTGAACGAAGGATCCGTGAACGTGCTGAAAGGGAGTTGCTTGAGGCTGCTGCTTAAGCAGCTCTTGTATTCAGGTTCGCTTCCATCCTTTGCTAAAAGATTTCAACTTTATTCTCTTTGTCGCCTAATTAGACGTCCCCATCATTAAGCATCTCTCTCTCTCTCGGTTTTGTTGGCTCTAAGAAAGATAGAAATGTGGGAACTTGCAGGAGGAGGAGAATAAAGTCTGAAGGCAAACTATTGGTGTTAAGTTAAACGTTGTTATGAAGTTTGTATCAGACAACTCTCAAAGGATTGCTTTGTTCATTGTTGTTTCATGATCCTCTCGGGGTAATATTGCCTTTATTTATACCCAATTCGAATAATGAGGCTCTTTTTTTATTTTATGCATATTTGATCTTTGAAATTGATAAATAAATAATATTAGTAGCTGAGATTTTATTTATTACATAAAAAAGAGTAAAAGAATAGGAGGGACCATTTTCTTTGTGCGGATAAGACATCAACATCTTCTTCTTCCCCTTCATTTTCCTCTCTCCTCAGTTATTTCCATCACAAGTCTTTGCCTTTCTTTTCTTTTCTACCTACCAATAATATTTAAATCTCACACTTCTCTCTTTTTCTCTTACGGAATCCCTTTATATTTATTTTTATATGAAAATGTAATATTTTATATATGTGTATTTGAAAAATCTTGATAGGTTTGTATATTTATTATGAGATTTTTTTAAAAAATTTATTTTTTCATAAATAATCATTGATAATATATCGAAACTATTACTATAAAATCATTAGTAAAAAACCAATAAATATACATGTCTATATATAGTTTGATCCATTAAAAATGTATATATATATATATATACAACAAAGACGCAAATGTTGACCATTTGTTTACAAATATCTCGTATTAGAACAAAAACACATGTTTACATCCAATACGACACCACCACTTAAACGTGAACCATTTGCTATATATATATATATATATATACTCACACACATATATAGGTGTACATAAAATTATTGGATCGTGAACCAATCACTATGAAAATTACAAAGCACATGGTTATGTAATTTTTTTCATCATTACAAAAAGAAAAAAAAAAACAGACGGTTAAAATGTCACAACTTGTGTCGATTAATTTTGTTTGATATAATGATAGCTTATATTTTTTTTAAAAATTAAGCAAATATTAATTTCGATGCTTTTAAAAAAATGTAATATGATGACCTCAACAACTGATTTTATGATAATTAGTTACCGTTCCAAATCGTAAAAAAGAATCCGAATTTTAATAATGATTTAATATTTTTTATTAAGCAATGATTTTGCTTCATACATTATAAACTATTTTTTTTCAATCCAAATCCAAATTGTGTTCCAAAATATTTTTATAGAAAATTGAATAATATATTGCTTATCGTTCATTCTCGTTTTTAAGCCTTTCACACCAATGTATTTTTTTTCATTTCTATATCATGTAACGTTGTTCTAATTAATATTTTTATAGAAAATTGAATACTATATAGCTTTATCGTTCATTCTCGTTTTTAAGCCTATCACACCAATGTAAATTTTTTTTTCATTTCTATATCATGTAACGTTTTTCTAATTAATATACATATACATATATATTATAATTTAAATAAATAAATATTTTTTAAAATATTGAATTTCTAAAAAAATATTTAATGAAATCCACCTTATTTATTATTTTTATATAAAATATTTATTTTAGTTATATATTTTTAAAATATTATCACATTTTTTATTCATACAAAGAATTTATAAAAAATCAAAAATTAAATATATAAATAACGAATGTAATATTATAATGTATTTTAAATTTATAAAATCTATCATTATATATTTTTTCATTACATATATTTTTCAAATCTATAAATATAAAATAAAAACCTATCCAATAGACATATTATAATCTAATTAAATAAAAGCTTAAAAACGGTTAATGTTACAAAGCTCCTTATTCAAATAAAACCATAAAAAACCCCCACGTTTTCTTAATCATTTTAATTTCAACCCAAACTTTTTATAATCGATTTGATCCCCTCTCCTCTCACCATCGTCAATCAAACACTCCCAAAAACTTGCAAGTGAATTTGTTCAACGAAATGAATTTGTTCGAGGCCTTTATTTACAATTTTCCATCATAAAGAGAACACGAACACACACACAAAAACCACATAATATCCAACGAAATTCCGGTGAATTTGGAAAAAAGATATCATAAATGATTAAACTTACAAGAAATTTTGAAAAACTTATAATTTAGTGGGGGAGATTTGGAATGACGAATAAACTTGACAAAAATAATGGTTTACACAAAATGGCAAAAAAAAAAAACAGCGGGCTGAGCTGTGAAAACTGTAGCTATCATGGAGGCGCTTATGGTTAACAACACAGTTTTTCTTGGAACTCTGGCAATGGAGATTTGATATCTCTTTCTCTCTCTCTAAGACTTCTAATTTTTTCCTCTTTTTCACTTGTCACAATCCCTAGAAACCCTCCTAAAAAAATCCCTAAGTTCCTACAAAGTCTCATTTGTCTACTTCAATCGCCATTGTTGCTTCACCTCCCCACTAGTCTTCGTGGTGCAGTTCGATATCATCTCTCACTCTCTTGCTGAGCTGATGCTCTGTCTTCTTTGTCTCTTAGTAGAGTCCAGAGAATTCTCTGAAGCTTTGAAGTTAAGGTTTGCGAAAGGCGGGGAAACACCCGATTTTATCTCTTATTCGCGTATTGAATTTTGCTGATATTTACTCTTTATTTCTTTCTTTTATTATACCCATTTACGCGGTGTAGTTTAGATTTGAATTTCTGAGGAATTTACTGGAAATCTTAGGTTCTACTCAGATTTTCTGAGACTTGATAGTTCTTGTGAGATCTGGGTTCTGGTTTCTCTTGGCTTCCGTTACTTGGTTTTTGTGAAGTTTACATTGGCCCATTTTTTATTCTTGGATAGAGAGTGAGCTCGTGGAGCTAAAAGATCGAATTTTCCGACATATTTCACGTTTGGAAGAGGTATAAGGTTGGTGGTATCTTTGGGATTTTGGTGGGTTTGATTGGAAAATGACTGTGGATGAAGTGGATGGTAGTTCTACATGGAGTAGGGAGGATGATATTGCTTTTGAGAATGCTCTTGTGAATCATCTTGATGAAAATGAGGATCGGTGGGAGAAAATTGCCGCAGATGTTCCTGGAAAAACTCCGGATCAGATCAAAGAGCATTATGAGCTTCTAGTTGATGATGTTAATAGGATTGAATCTGGGTGCGTGCCTCTTCCTGCTTATAGTTCTCCAGAGGGTTCAAATGGTCACGTGGGCGATGAAGGAGGAACTAATAAGAAGGGTGGTGGCAGTCATGGGGGTGAATTCAACCATGGAGGTAAATCAAAGCCAGAGCAAGAACGTCGAAAAGGGATTGCTTGGACTGAGGATGAACACAGGTGACATTTTCTGAAGCTTCTTCTAATTAGTACTTTATGTGTTCCTGATTATGTTACATCTTTTGTCCTAATGTCTGGAATTCATTGGTACTTTTGCTTAGATGTTAAATTTTGTGGATCCTCGGTGAGGCACAGTTGTCAACATTGTAAATTGCTTAGAAGTAAGAACCTAAGTAAGTACAAAGAGCTGCTAGTTCCCTTTCCCAGAATCTGAATGCAAAATGGAGGGTAGACTTGGTTTGGCTAGATATTAGAAGTAACTGTAGCAATCTGAATGCAGATGGAAAATGCTTCTAATTTCATGATTGATGTGAAAAGTTGAAAATTGAAGGGTATGGCACGCATGAACTTGGTTACATATCTCTCTCTCTATCTCTCTCTCTCTCTCTCTATCTCTCTCTCTCTTGCAATATCATCACTTTGGGACCATTTGACCATCTTTCTACCACTTGTTGAAAGTGAAGATAAATGGCAGTATCATGGTGGAAACCTTAGAAAGTGACCTGATATGGGCAATCTATCTGTCCACCTATATTATTGGAGAACCCTCATTTCTCTTGGATTCCCTTCCCAATGGGGAAAGAAATAAGAAGAAAATTCTTAAAAGGTTTAATTTATATTTCTCTTAATTTGTAATGTGGAAATGGTTGGGGATATTGAACAGAAGCTAAGTGAGTAGGAGTCAGTATCAAGTGAGTGATGGATGATGTCTAGTACTAAATAGCTCTTTCTTGGATAAACGGGTGAAATGCCATTCTTTCTGGGATTCACTTTGATTAGTAGAACAGTTTTTTCGAGAATATTGTTTGTATCGTCTATGTATATGCTAATTTTGCCCATTTTCATCAGATGTTATTTTCTTTATGACACTCTTGATCTATTCAAAGAGTTTGATACTTATAGATCAACCGTAGTTCTAATGGGTTACTTGTTTTGTTTCATGTTCTTGTCTGAAAACAGGTTATTTCTGTTGGGTTTGGATAAGTACGGAAAAGGTGATTGGCGAAGCATTTCTCGTAACTTTGTGGTTACAAGAACGCCAACGCAGGTCGCAAGTCATGCTCAAAAGTACTTCATTCGTCTCAACTCCATGAACAAAGACAGAAGGAGGTCAAGCATTCATGACATCACTAGTGTTGGAAATGGGGACATCTCATCTCCTCAAGGACCAATCACAGGTCAGAACAATAATGGTGGCACTGTCAGTGCAGGAGGTGGTTCCACAAAATCATCCAAGCAACCATCTCCAGGCCCTCCTCCTATGTATGGTACACCCACATTAGGCCAACCTGTAGGTGGACCACTTGTCTCAGCTGTAGGCACACCCGTGAACCTCCCAACTCAACCCCACATGGCTTATGGCGTCCGTGCTCCTCCAGTCCCAGGGTCAATGGTTCCTGGTGCACCCATGAACATGGCTCAAATGCCATATTCAATGCCTCATACACCCACTTCTCAAAGGTAACACAATGCGTGTAACACGCTTTTGGTTAGGTGTATGATGTGTAGAGGGTAGAGAGCATTGTGTTAGGTTGAATTTTAGGGTTTCAAGAACATTATTAGTTCATTCAGACATCAAAAGATTATGTTTTTATGGACAAAATAAGCCAATGGATGAGACTAAAGTAGTCGATAGATATGTAATATGCACCAAAATCTCTTGTGATGTTAAAGAAATAATCTCTGTTTAATCTTTGTTTTACTCTTCATTGAATCTCTCCATTGTCAAATCTTTGTTCATTTTCATGATAGTGGGATGATTCCTCCCACAAAGCTGTTTTTTTAATACATCATTATTAAAAATTTATGAAAATAAATTATTTTTTAATAAAATATGATCCATGTTTAAAAACATATAAGCACAAACATTGAGAAAGAAAGTAGTCAAATGGTAAAACAAAAATATATAGGCATTTTTTGTAAATAGTAAAAAAGGTTAGGGGGAAAAGAAAACATTAAACTTGAAACTTCTTACGAGCGTCTGCGTTATGAAAACGCCGGTCGCAGTTTTTGATAATCGCTCTGACCACTGCGAATAAATAAAACAACGCCATCGGATGGGCGAGTGAGAAACACGCGTACCGGAACACAGACGTAATTGGAGAAAGAGAAAAACCTCAGCCGTCGTGAAGAAGCCGGAGGAGAAAATCTCGAGTTCCGCTACGACCTCCCTTTCGATCACTCCGTTATTGATTTGATATCCTTAGCATGTGATAAGAATTCCTAATCTGAATCTGTTCGTGCACTTCATCGAATCTCAGGTTTGTCTCTTTCTTTCTTAGATCCGTTTTGATTTCTGCTTTTCTGATGATTAAAGATTTGATAAAAATTGGCATTGGCTCCTTCCTTCAAGATCTTAATCAGATACGAAATCCAATTTCGGTCTCGATTAGTTTACAAGGTTAAATGGTTTAAGTGATTGACTTATGCTGACTGCCCCGGAAATGGGCTGAGAGGAGGTTATCATCTGCTGCTTCCAATACATTTACGCCGCTTTTGGTCGATGTTGTAGTTCAATAACCAAATACCTGCTCGAATGCGTGAATTTGATATATTCTGTATCAATTTGTCGTCTGGCGCTAAGTATTCATGGAGCCGAGGAAATTTCTGAAGCTTTGTAGCCCGTCAGTTTATCTTTTTGGGAGTTCCTGTCTTTGCTGTATTGTCTTCATGGGTTTTGGTTACTATTCTGCAACTGGAATGTGGTTTTCCTTGGTGCAGAATCGAGGAATTTAGACGACTGGGGGTGAGCTAGGAGTTATTTTAAGATGTCGAGCTTTCATGTTGGAGGGAAGGTGGTGGAGAAAGTTGATTTACTGAGGAAGAAACACTGGGCATGGCGCTTGGATGTTTGGCCATTTGCTATTCTGTATGTTGTATGGTTGACAACGATTTTGCCTAGCTTAGACTTTGTAGACGCTGCCATCGCATTTGGTGGTCTTGTTGCCCTTCATATCTTAGTCTTGCTTTTTACGGCGTGGTCAGTGGATTTCAAGTGCTTTGTCCAGTATAGCAAGGTATTGGGTGTGGCCTAACAGCTTTGTTAATTTTGCGTGCGATAATAGTTTTCTAGGAGCATTTTGGCGTGGTTGCGATGATTCACTGTTTTGGTTCTCAGGTTAACAATATTTACCAGGCAGATGCTTGTAAAGTTACCCCAGCCAAATTTTCTGGTTCCAAAGAAGTTGTACCTCTTCATTTTCGTAACCAAGTAAGTCCACGATCGATGTGAAATAATAACTATAGCTAAGTTGATGTATCTGGTTAAACCTGAAAATGCTTGTTTTGTTTGTCCTCTTTCTCGTGTTCCTATTAGTGAATCTCGTTCGTTTTTCCAGGTGACTAGTTTGGCATCCTCAGGAGACACAGAAGAAATTTACTTTGATTTTAGGAAACAGTGTTTCATATATTCGAAAGAGCGGGAAACTTTTTCTAAGCTTCTTTACCCGACAAAGGAAAGATTTGGTCAGTATCTGAAAAGTACTGGTCACGGCACTGAAGCTAAAGTTGCCACTGCCACTGAAAATTGGGGACGGAATGTGTAAGTTGCCTTGCAAATGTTCCTTTTCAAATGCTTATCTATTGTAATTTCAGTGTAAGGTTAAATTGTATTATATTTGGTCCTTGGCTTGGGTATTTGGTTTTTTTTTTTTTTTTGTGTTTTAAAATATATTCTGAAGTGTCTATTGGATCTTTTATTGCATTCCTTGTTTTGAATGTATTCTAACAGTCAAATTAATCTGCTTTTGATATTTTATTTCTGCATCTTGCAGATTTGATTATCCACAACCTACATTCCAGAAACTAATGAAAGAACACTGCATGGAACCATTCTTCGTATTTCAGGTGTTATTTTGACAATGCATGTCTGTTGTTTAAGTTTTCTTTGTTTCCGATTCTATTTGACTTAATCTCTGTATACCTAATTCTCTGTAGGTGTTCTGTGTGGGTCTTTGGTGCCTGGATGAATACTGGTATTACAGTGTGTTCACTCTATTCATGCTGTTCATGTTTGAGTCAACAATGGCAAAGAGTCGATTAAAGACTCTAACCGAACTAAGGCGTGTCAGGGTGGACAGTCAGACTTTAATGGTGTACCGATGTGGGAAGTATGTCCTCAAAAGTCTCCTAAGTCTCCTTAAAGATTTGTTTTGGTAATACTGCTATGTCTGAATAAGGTAAATTTTAGGTGGGTGAAGCTCTCTGGTACAGAGCTGCTTCCAGGGGACGTTGTGTCCATTGGAAGACCTTCTGCTCAGACAGGAGATGATAAGACAGTACCAGCAGACATGCTTTTACTGGCCGGAAGTGCTATTGTAAATGAAGCCATCTTGACGGGGGAGTCGACTCCCCAGTGGAAGGTAACCTTTTTGTCTTTTAATTCTTGTCTTAGTTGTGTTAGTTATATCTGAGTTATCAAGGTACACATTCTCAAGACTTATGGGTTTGGGACTCAGGAGTTCAGAATGTGAACCTTGCGTATTATATTAGTTCCTTTTTTCTGACAAATCATGCTATAGTGATTCCAGTTTTCCTACTTATTGGTAATAGTATTTAGTGCATCACCTATGTTATTGTTGCCTTGTGACCTATCTGTCACTCACTGAGATAGTTTAATGTGGCTATATCTAGGTATCAATTGCTGGTAGAGGAGGTGATGAGAAGTTATCTATCAAACGGGATAAAAATCATGTTTTGTTTGGCGGGACTAAAATCTTGCAACATACAGCAGACAAGGTAATTCTACATCATTGGTATCAGTCATTTTCTCTGTCCCAATGTTTTCTAAATTTCCTTTAACTTATTCTTAAATGTTTGGGCTCAGTCCTTCCCTCTGAAAACCCCTGATGGTGGCTGTATAGCTGTTGTTCTCCGAACTGGTTTTGAAACAAGCCAAGGAAAACTGATGAGGACAATTTTATTTTCTACAGAGAGGGTGAGTAATTGATTTTCCTGTTCTCTTTAAGTTGTGTCTTGTTTGGCGTGTTGGTAATGCTAACTGTTTGGTAAAACTTTTAGGTTACTGCAAACAGCTGGGAGAGTGGTCTGTTCATATTGTTTTTAGTCGTATTTGCAGTTATAGCTGCGGGTTATGTTCTTGTCAAGGTATGCTAGTACTTAAATTGGTGTTTATCCAGAGAAATAGGTTTGTGGTAGTGATGTGGGAACTCCTTTTCAGGGTCTAGAGGATCCCACCAGGAGCAAATACAAACTTTTGCTAAGTTGTTCACTGATTATTACTTCAGTTATTCCTCCCGAATTGCCTATGGAATTATCCATTGCAGTCAATACCTCTTTAATTGCTCTGGCCCGTCGTGGGATATTTTGCACGGAGCCTTTCCGGATTCCTTTTGCAGGGAAGGTAAGTTTCCATTGCGCAGGAATCCTTTTAGCCTCACCTGGTTATTTAACAGGCTTCTTGAAATCCATAAGATAAGGAATTGATAATTTGCTTGATTATCTTATTTACTGACTAATGTCCTACTTTTCCTCTGCCAACAGGTTGATTTGTGTTGCTTTGATAAGACCGGAACCCTAACATCAGATGACATGGTATGTTCCTGTGAAAGTGTTGGTTACGAGACTTGCCTGGTTATGCTTTCTGTACAAACTGTCCCATTGCTGCTGTACAGGAGTTCCGGGGAGTTGGGGGCTTTTCTGATGGTGAAGAATTGGAGACTGATATGAGTAAGGTTCCTGCTCGCACCCTGGAGATTCTGGCTTCATGTCATGCCTTGGTGTTTGTGGACAACAAGCTGGTATGTACTTTGTGGGACCCCTACTTAAGTGGCTCTACTTTGTGGGAGTTTTGAACTATGTATGATAAACCATGTTTGCATATGTTTATTTATTATACCGATATTCCCTTGATTACCAACAAAGCATATTTTTCTGTTACCTTGGAAAGGTGGAATTAGACTATGTATAACTATGCATATGAGTGAGGATACATCTGTTCCATCATTGTTCTGAAATGTCTGTTCATTGCTTTTTGTATTATGAATAAGTACTAAGAAAATCTGTCACATGTCTGCTCTGTTCTGTATTCTTATAGGTTGGTGATCCTCTTGAGAAGGCTGCACTTAAAGGAATTGACTGGAGTTACAAATCTGATGAAAAAGCCCTGCCGAAAAGGTCAGTGTTGCAGTTTTATCGATCTTTTTGTCCTATAGCTATGATCCTTTGCATTTGGACGCTTATTTCAATCCAGTTGAGTTCTATTCATTATTTTTTAAATTAGTATCTGTCTAGACTGTGCGTATAAATTTGGAGAATTAGGTTATGCTAGGTTTGGAGAATTGCTAGGTTATGCTTTGAGACTCATCTCTCACGTCATTCCTTCTTCACCATTGGCGTCTTAATTCCACATCACTACCTTAGTTTTGTATCATCTACACCACTTAGCTCACCCAATCTAGATGACTAATATTATAATCCTTCAGATACAATGCAGTATGTTTATAAGCTTCGTAATTGATTAAATCTCTTGTTTGGCTTGTTGGCATGAGGTCATAGTGCAGACGCCTTGTGCCAGCAAAGCATTAAAAGTTTATTGTAAGTAGGATGTATGCCAAGAGCTTTTCACCTGCATATCAATAAGCTGTTGCATTTGTTATCTGTTCTACTGCAGAGGAAATGGCAATGCTGTGCAGATTGTGCAGAGACACCATTTTGCTTCCCACTTGAAAAGAATGTCGGTTATTGTTCGTATTCAGGAGGAATATTTTGCTTTTGTGAAGGTCTGCTTTAAGCATCAATCTTCTGTGCACTTCATTACATTACGAAATACCTCACAGTGTTTGGATGTTTATACTTTAATTTTCTTTGCTGATATGTTAGGGAGCACCGGAAACAATCCAAGATAGGCTTGTGGATGTACCAGCAACATATGTTGAAACCTATAAGAGATATACTCGCCAAGGATCTCGCGTTCTAGCACTTGCATTTAAGTCACTTCCTGATATGATGGTATTTACTCATGGACCTAGTGGCATTGCAAAAAAATAACTTGATCATGTTGATTCGCTTCGAGTTGCAATCTTCGAAATAATTGTCAGTGATTTACTCTGGTCTCAAATCTTACAATGTCACCAATGGCTTTAAATTATTTTTATCTCCCAGTGGTGCCAAATCTTTGGTCCATCTAGGTTTATGTGTAATCACTAGATGTGGACATCAAACTAGGGGTTAGAAATCTGAACTCTTTAGTTATGTAGCCAGAATAGGTTGTCAGTGCTTCAGTGACAACCTATTTTTAAGTTTGAGTTAAAAATATGGAACTCTTTGGTCTACCCTAGTTAACAATATGAATATGCCTGCATTTTTAAGTTTGAGTTATGCGATATCTCTTTACTTGCTAGCTTAAGTTGTTACCTTACACATATTTTATATAAAATGACCAGGTCAGTGAAGCTAGAAACATGGACAGAGATGCGGTTGAGAGTGGCCTTACATTTGCCGGATTTGCTGTAATGACAAAATGTTTAATGTTTTTATGCAGCTATGTTTACTTTTGTGCATTTGAACAGCAACAGTCTGGCTTTGAAGATTTACTGCTTTTACTGAATCGGGTTTTTCTATGCATCTTAGGTCTTCAACTGCCCCATTAGATCCGATTCTGCTACCGTTCTGTTGGAGTTGAAGAATTCATCGCATGATTTGGTAATTATAATATCGTCTCTTTTCTGGTACATGTGCATGCATATTTTAGTAGTCATCCTTTCATATTTATTGAAATAAGCAACATATCTCTCATGGATATAATACCTCCCTCATGAGCTGCTTTAGTGGAAGTCCTTATACATTTTTTCTGTTCCCGTTGTATGGGGAAGATGTGGAATATGGGTGTATTACGACTTGAGCTAAGAATCAAGCTCTACTAATCCGTGTCAATTATTTTGGCTATTGGGGTCATTTTGCTTGGTATTTTGCAGCTATGCTCGATCGTTATTCAGTTAGAAAAATGAAAACAACAATGAAATTTAGATTGGTTTCTTCAGTTACCCTTCCTCGGTCCTTTTGTTGGGTGTTCATCCTTCTCAAATAGGTGATAAGATTATTAGTTAATGGAACTGGAAGGCTCTTCTGAAAACTCTTTTGGTTTCTTGATTCCAGGCAATGATAACAGGTGACCAAGCGTTGACAGCTTGTCATGTTGCTAGTCAAGTGCATATAGTATCAAAGCCAGTACTAATTCTTGGCACATCAAGTTCTGGTGATGGGTATAAATGGATGTCACCTGATGAGAGAGAGATCATACCCTACAGGTTACTCTTTTAAAGCCCAGTTGCTTTAGAATTAGAGCAAAATTCATCACTCATCTTGTACTCGCGTTCAGTTTTTTTATGTGACACTAACGTTGTGGATTATGGTTATTTGAGTCTTGTAGTCGTCCCCTTTTTTGTTTGTCCACTATATGTGTGTTTGAATTTTCATGATTGAAGTAGGAAAAACAACTCTACACTGACCTGCTCTTTTGATATCCTTTGTTCTTTGCATTATCTGCATTTTGCTGACAAAATTTGGCATGGTTTTCATTTTCAGTGACAAAGAAGTCGACGTCCTCGCTGAAACCCATGATTTATGCATTGGAGGCGACAGCATTGAGATGCTACAGGCAACTTCTGCTGTTCTGCGAGTCATTCCATTTGTTAAAGTAAAAAGACCTTATAATCTATCTCTCGTGATTTATTTACACCTATAAACTACTTAGGTAACCAATTTCCGAATCAGGTTTTTGCAAGAGTTGCTCCGCAGCAAAAAGAGCTGATCTTGACCACCTTCAAAACAGTAGGAAGGGTAACTTTGATGTGCGGTGATGGGACAAATGACGTTGGAGCTTTGAAGCAGGTAATAAGCATGGGATAAATCTCTGAAAAAACTTAGCTTTAAGTTATGGTAGATGCAAACCTGATTACAAGTGAAGCCATGGTTTTGTTTTTTTTCTTTTCATTTCTTTCATTGGATTCATGATTTTAGGCACATGTTGGTGTTGCCTTGCTGAATGCTATTCCTCCCTCTCCAAGTGGAAGCTCTCCATCAGAATCATCTAAAGATGATAACACCAAGTCAAAATCCAGAAAACCCAGAGTGGCCATGGAACCAGCAGCCAAACCTCCAAACCAAAGTGGAGAAGGATCATCTAAGGGAAAGACGGTCACACCCCAAAACCGACATTTGACTGCTGCAGAAATGCAAAGACAAAAGCTAAAGAAGATGATGGATGAATTGAATGAAGAAGGAGATGGGCGTGCAGCTCCTATTGTGAAGCTTGGGGATGCATCAATGGCATCCCCTTTCACAGCTAAGCATGCATCAGTTGCCCCAACCACAGACATAATCCGTCAGGGTCGTAGTACTCTAGTGACCACTCTTCAGATGTTTAAGATTCTCGGTCTCAACTGTCTTGCCACAGCTTATGTCCTAAGTGTTATGTACTTGGATGGCGTCAAGCTTGGGGATGTCCAGGCTACAATCAGCGGAGTGTTCACCGCTGCCTTTTTCCTCTTCATCTCTCATGCTCGTCCGCTTCCAACTCTCTCAGCTGAGCGACCCCACCCGAGCGTCTTCTCTCTGTACCTCTTTCTCTCCCTTCTTGGGCAGTTTGCGGTTCACTTAATTTTCTTGATGTTCTCCGTGAAAGAAGCAGAGAAATACATGCCTGAAGAGTGCATAGAACCGGACGCCAGTTTCCACCCAAACCTTGTAAACACTGTCTCATACATGGTAAGCATGATGCTTCAGGTGGCTACATTTGCCGTGAACTACATGGGCCATCCATTTAACCAGAGCATCATGGAGAACAGACCATTCTTCTACGCCCTCATGGGCGGTGTGGGTTTCTTCACCGTGATCGCCTCTGATCTATTCAGGGACCTCAACGATTCACTCAAGCTGGTTCCTTTACCTGAGGGTCTGAGGGATAAGCTCTTGCTTTGGGCAGCTCTTATGTTTGTAATCTGTTACTCTTGGGAATGGTTTCTCAGGTGGGCATTTCCTGGTAAGATCCCTGCTTGGAAGCAACGTCAACGAGCTGCCGCGGCTAATCTGGACAAGCAAAACAAGAAGAAGAAGAACGTCTAGACTTGGCACAACTGACCAACAATGACGTCATCATTCAACGAGGTTAGTTTCAGCCTTTTATCCCTTTTGTTTTAGGCTCTTAGAAGCTTTGGATTGGAATTTGTAACCCTTCTTTCCTTCTTTTTTTTGTTGCAATAACTTCATTACTTAGAATTTTTTTTTACAATTATATTTCATTTTTAGTTTTGTTTATTTTTTCCCTCATTTTATTTATATAATTCTCTCTATACACACTGCAAATTTGTGGAGTGGAACAAGCATTGTGTTACAATTTATATGAGCATTGAGATATGTATGTATGTGCTGTGTGCCAATGTAAACACATTTCTTGTCGGAAGTTACACTGCGAGAAATGCATTTGACAAGATATATCACCCATAAATATAATTAAGGAATCGCGTTTAAGACATGAAAACGATCAAGATATTAATTATCTTAATTCCGTTAATTAAATTTTGATTCTACTTTAGGTCCACCGGGTATCCAGAAGATATGCCTACGTGTCATGACACCAGTGGTATAAGTCCCCCGCAATATTTGAAATTTTCCGAAAAATAATAAAATAATGTTTAAATTTAAGGGAAAGGGGTTTAGGGATTTTGGCGGCTTAGCTAGCTAGGGTTCTAGTTCCAGCGACAGATCGTGACTTCGTTGTATGTTTTTTGTTTTCCTGCTCATAATAGTCAGCTTCGCCTGTTCCCCTAATCCTAGAAGCTTTCCCAGGTTTGTGTTTTACAATTTCATTTCTTCTTTGTGATTTTTCCGTTTGTCCGTGTTTAATCTTCATGGTGATCGTTTCAATCTTTGTCCTTTGATCGTAGTAGTACTGTGAAAAAGTGTTCATTTTGCCTCCTGTATTTTACTGGAGCGCGAATAAAACCCTAACTGTGGGATTTTCTCTCTTGGGTTCTGGGGTTTTTTCTGTTTCTGCGTTATTTATCTTCTCCATGGAAGTATGAATTTGTTGTTTTGTTGTATCACTCGGTTTATTAGTTATCATCCTCTGTTGGTTCGTGAATGTTCCAGCGGAACCGAGAGACTGGATGAGATTTTCAAGCAACAGCTACGTATGATCGAACTGAAAGATTCTAGTATGCCTGAGTTGGCGATCATCAAGCAAATCTCGTTAGGTGGTGGGAAAGAAGATGAAACTGTTCAAAGTTCATCTTTCCAAGTTGAAAAACGAGAGATAAAGAAGGAAGAAAGTGCACTGCTCGATGTAAAGTTAGAGAAGGATATTGAGTCTCTTGTCACCTTTGGCGCTCAGAAAAGGAAACGTCTGACTCGAAGTCAGCCTAAAGGAACAAAACTCGGAAGAACTGCGGGACATAGGAAAAACGGCACAGATGGGAAGAATAAGCTTCCAAATTATGCGGTGAGATGGTCTGCTGAAAGGTAGGGACTGAATCTGTCTTGTCTTCCTTGAATTTTTACCTCTATGGTTCTTTCTTAAATAAAGTACATATATTCTGCAGGTTTAAGTCCGCAGAGCAGAACATGTTGGATATTATGACAGCGAAAGGGGCTTCTTTTGATAAGCGAATTTCAAGGCTGGAGCTAAGAACTGCAGCACGCCAGCAGATTGGTGACACTGGCCTCTTGGACCACCTACTGAAGCACATTGATGGTAAAGTGACGCCAAATGGTGTTGAAAGATTTAGAAGGTGTTACAACACAGATGGGATATTGGAATATTGGCTAGAGCGTGCCGATCTTGTCAAAATTAAACAAGAAGCTGGGATTCCAGATCCGAATTGGGTTCCTCCATCTTGGTGGAAGGAAGCACCCCAAGAATCTGCAGAGTTGAAGCTGCTTAAGGAAGACGTTGCAAAAATGAAGAGGTTATGTGCTAAGTCTATATTGAGTTTCAAGATACTTTCCTTGATTTAGGATGCACCTAAAACTCCAACTGATTTCTGGTTGTCAGTGAAATTGAAGAACTCTCGTCCATGCAAAAATTACAAGACCATGCCGATGCAACTGAGGTGACTTTTGAGAATAAACTTTTTTTCTAGAAGGAATAGGTTTAGATAAAAGTGTCCTTGATTCTCTGTTTACCCTTTTCCTGCAGAAAATGTACAAGGATATGGTTAGCTGGAGAGCAAAGACTGATCAACAAATTATGGAGATCTCAAATTCTTTGACTTCAACTCAGGTACCCGCAGTTCTAAGATCTAGCTATCTAGGGTTGGGAATCCAAACATGTGTTCTAGACTAGAATGAAATCTATGTTTAAAGAGGCGGAATGCAGAATTAATTTAACTTGATCAATCTATCTTCCTCTTTTTTCCTTTTCGGTAGGACATGTTCAAGGAACTGATTTCGTGGAAAAATAAAGCAGAGCAGCAGTTATTGGGAATTTCAAACTCACTGAGCAATCTACGAGCTGTAAATGACTGCACTACCTTTAGCCCTGCTCCTGAAAGATGGGAAGATTGGTTTCAGAATACCAACTTGGGTGATCTTATAGGGGATGGTTTTGAACCATTGTTTGGTAATTTTGATCTTATCAATGCTCTACCAGAAGCTGCCGTGCAGGATCCCTACTCAGTGACGCAAAAGCCTTGTAAAAGCTCTTTTCAAGATCTTATTTGCTTTGAAGAACAGACGTGGGTAAAATGTGAAGTACAACCGACTAAGAGGTTAGTCTAGGCAACTCTAGCTTTTGTCTAAGGGTAAGACTAGTTTTGTATTTGTCTATCTAACTGCCTGCTTTCGTTTTAACTGCACAACCAGAGATGTGTCTGGAGCGTCCAGCCAGGATAATGCTAACAGGACTCCAGATTCCTCAGCCACTACTAACCCAAAATCAGAGATCGACATCTCGGTTAATCTTTCTCAGGTGAGGCAGATAAATCTTCAAGGCCTTGGTTAATGTTAGATTGAAAACTATGGGAAGTTGTCTAGGTCCTAGCTCCTCACTCGAACAGGCTTTACTTCCATGTGAAATAAGACTACTCCCAGATTGTAGCAGCTTCATATCATCGTTGCCTCTAATCTCCTTTGTTATATTATGCCTCTGTTGTCCCTTTGAACTGTTTACTCAATGCATCAATGAAAGTAGATTTCATATGCAAATCCCAATTTCTAGGCTGTTTTAGTCTACGGTTTCACGCAGCAGTGCACATATTGGTTACATGATCTTGAGGAGTCATCTATCTCATTCATTTAACTTTTAACGCTTCTCCTCCGCTACATTAACAGGAAATGCTGAAGGAGTTTGTTACTTGGAAAGCCAAAGTGGAACAGCAGCTAACCGAAATGTCAAATGCTGTCATCGCTCTTCAAGGAAAGTGTTAATCTGATCCCTTTAACCCATGAAGACAGAAACAGCAGCCCAGGTTGTGAGTAAATCATTTCTAACCATCCATCTATTACAACTACATGGAACATTCCCTTTAGAGACCTGTACAGGGCAGCTTCTGTAGCCAAAAAAAAAAAAACAAATCTAGAAAGTAAAGTGAAAGAACAGGTAGGGATTTGACTATTAGGTCATAGAAAAGTTGTCTAAGTTATCTTCTTGGATTCCCAATTCAGCTGCTACAAACTCTTGGGAGTAAAAAAGAAAAGTTCTAAAGGTGGTTTTGTTGGGAAGGGTGTATATTCCTTTCTATGTAGAGAAATGATCTGCATCTCCATGGGACACTCTTTTAGTATTATTATTACCAGTGAACTTTTGAGCATATATATATATATATATGTATGTATGTATAATCATATATCTAGTGATGATCTGACTCTGAACCTCCCCACTTAGCTTTTTGTCCTCTTAAAATGAGAAAGAAAAAAAGATAGTTGCAGAATAAGTCATCAGGTCCATTGATTTTCACTTGGATCCCAACATAAAGTTTACTTTATACTGCACATGTTATTGTGTGATTTCCTTTACAAAATATATTTCCCAATGAAAAGGGATATTCGTTACGGAGATTTGATAATAAATTTAAATAAAAGTCAGTATCATGATATAATGCAAAGCAAGCATAAGGATGATAATGTTTTTGTGTTGAAAATATTAAATAAATAAAGCACATGGTACGTGCATTGGACGGACCCTTACAAAGACATAGAAAGGCTTAGACAAAGACAACCCTTTGTGTTTTACCCATCTCTTCTTCTTTTTTGATAAATAATAAAATATATATACCTTTTTTTCATACATATGAAATTGCTTTGGGATATGAAATATTATCATTTAAACTTAAATTATCTTTGTGGAATGTAAAGTTTTGTGTAACGTTAAAAGTTCCTTCGCGACTGTATAATTCTTATCATTTTAAAATTAAAATTAAAATAGAAAGTATTTAAAATTAAAATTGA
Source organism: Gynandropsis gynandra (assembly GCA_036759665.1). Taxonomy (NCBI): domain Eukaryota; kingdom Viridiplantae; phylum Streptophyta; class Magnoliopsida; order Brassicales; family Cleomaceae; genus Gynandropsis; species Gynandropsis gynandra. The sequence continues at coordinate 2,459,189 of CM071870.1, forward strand.
AGTTAAAGAAGCGAAAATGATAGAGAGAGAAATATTATTTCATGGGCAGAAGAGAAACAAAACAGAGGAAGTAAGTAATTTCTCATATTATCCATTCGAGAGAGAGAGAGAGAGAGAGAGAGAATCAATGGTTTCAGCCACCATTAATGGCAAAGAGTCAGTTTTATTTCTCTCCCAACAGTTATTTTATTCTTCTTTAATATCTTCTTCAGTTCTGTGTGTATTATAAGGTAAAAAGCAGGAAAGATCAAAGCTGAAGAAGAGGAGGAAGAATGAATAAGCAAGCAAGAAGCAAGTGTGTTCTTCCGTACGAAACCCAGAACCTCCAAGACCATTACTGTCTGGGTCAAGAACTCGGCCAGGGCCAATTCGGTACCACTTTCCTCTGCACCCATAACCAGACTGGTCGAAAACTCGCCTGCAAATCCATCCCCAAGCGGAAACTCCTTTGCCAGGAGGACTACGACGATGTTCTCAGAGAGATCCAGATAATGCACCACTTGTCCGAGCATCCAAACGTTGTCCGAATCCAGGGAGCGTACGAGGATGACCAAACTGTTCATCTGGTCATGGAGCTCTGTGAAGGTGGTGAGCTTTTCGACAGGATCGTGAAGAAGGGGCATTACAGCGAGAGAGAGGCTGCTAAGCTTATGAAGACCATTGTTGGGGTTGTGGAGGCTTGTCATTCTCTGGGGGTTATGCATAGAGATCTAAAGCCTGAGAATTTCTTGTTCGGTGGTATTCATGATGATGCTGCTCTTAAAGCTACTGACTTTGGCCTCTCTCTTCCATGAGATCATATAGATTTATATTTCCATGTTGATCATCCATCCGCTTAATCTGCTGATTCCTGTCATGAGGTTTCTGAAATGCCTCTTCCAAGTAATAGCTCTACATTGTTAAACTCTTGATTTTCTGTCTGCAATTTTGATTTCCTCTGATCACGATGGAAGAAATGTTTCTGTATTTGACTCAATCTGCTGTTTTGATTCAAAAAGACTATGTTTATAGCTTAAGATACCTTGAGTTGAACCTTTGGTAGGACATTTTTTGTGTGCAGATATGTTCTGTGATGTCATGAGTTCCTCATAAAGAGCATTGTTAATATGTGTTTCAGGCGAAACTTTCTCAGAAGTTGTTGGGAGTCCTTACTATGTGGCGCCTGAGGTTTTACGCAAACATTACGGGCCTGAATCTGATGTATGGAGTGCTGGAGTTATCCTTTACATTCTCTTAAGCGGCGTTCCTCCTTTCTGGGCTGGTAGCTTTCCCTTCCCTGCTTCGTTCGAATGAGTTAACAGTGTACTTCATATGCTTACACTCGGTCTTTCTTCCGTTGTTTACAATATCCAGAAAGTGAGATGGGAATCTTCAGACAGATTTTACAGGGAAAGCTGGATTTCGAGTCTAATCCGTGGCCTACCATTTCAGAGAGTGCCAAGGATCTTATTCAGAAAATGCTTGACAGGAATCCAAGAAGGAGGCTGACCGCTCATCAAGTACTTTGTAAGTTAGTTTATGATCATAGCCTGAATAGAAGCTGCACTTACAATAAATGGCTCATATTGTGTCCCACCATGGCCTGAATAGTAGCTGCACTGACATTCGATCCTTTGTCAGGTCACCCGTGGATTGTAGATGACACGGTTGCTCCAGACAAGCCTCTGGATTGTGCAGTATTGTCCCGCCTGAAACAGTTCTCTGCAATGAACAAACTTAAAAAGATGGCCTTGCGGGTAAACAGGATAATGATCACCATCAAGAACCTCTTTCCATGTATAAACGATCATAATTCTTAGATGGTTCATTCTGATGATTCTAGGTAATAGCAGAGAGACTGTCAGAGGAGGAAATCAGTGGTCTCAAAGAGCTGTTCAAAATGATAGACACAGATAACAGCGGAACCATTACGTTTGATGAATTAAAAGACGGTCTGAATCGTGTTGGATCAGAACTCATGGAATCCGAGATCAAAGAACTGATGCGAGCAGTAACATTCAACCTCATTTTCCATCTTTTTTTTTTCCAGATCCAAAAGGAAATCCAACTTTGAGTTCGTTGATCACTCATGCAGGCTGATATTGACAACAGTGGAACAATTGACTATGGAGAATTCCTTGCTGCTACCATTCACTTAAATAAGCTGGAGAGAGAGGAGAATCTTGTGACTGCCTTCTCTTTCTTTGACAAAGATGGGAGTGGTTATATAACCATTGATGAACTTCAACAGGCCTGCAAAGATTTCGGTTTGAATGACACCCATCTTGACGAAATTATCAAAGATATTGATCAAGATAATGTGAGTATGAGTATGAATGAACCTGTCTTTATCCACTTTTTCAACCCATTTTCATACATCTTGAATGCTTCTTACTTCGTAGGATGGACAAATCGACTACGGGGAATTCGTGGCGATGATGAGAAAAGGAAACGGCGGTGGTGGTGCAATCGGACGGAGAACAATGAGAAATACACTCAACTTGGGAACTGCTTTTGGCTTGACTCTCAGTGATTCATCCTCCTGAGTTAATGTTCTTAAAATTATTTCTCTCTTTTTTGTTTGCTACAAACAATTTATTTGATTTTACTCAGCTTTCTCTCCATCTTATTATCAAAGGCCAAATCTCAAGAGGCTGTATAGTTTCAGAACCAAAACATAAGCAAATCAAAGGACTAAAGAAAAAGAGAAACCTGCAAAATTCATGCTCCCATGATCATAGTTGTTCAAGTTTGAGTTTGAAGTCAGATGGAACATGTTCTTCAGAAGCCTTTTATGATTCTTTAACTCTCTTCATCCTGTTCTTCAGCCTACATCTCATTAGTAGTGTAGCCATTCGTCACGATCACTCATTACCATAACTCTCGACTCCATAGGAATTGTTTTTATGAGATCATAAGCTTCTCGCAGCTTCCCAGCATGCCTAAGGAGATCAATCATGCAGCCATAGTGCTTTAGCTTTACGGAAATATTGGAAGTTTGATCCATAGTCTTGAACACTACTCTCGCCTTGAAGACCATCCCGCGGTGCACACATGCCATGCCCAAGGAGATCTATAGCAGCGTTCATATCTCGGTTTCTCGAGTAACCCATATTCAAGTGTCTCTTTCTAGGCATGAAGAACTTTAGCAATCTCCCTTCTTTGGATTGATGAGTTCCTAAAAACCCCTTGAGGTTCATCTATTTGAGTTGCAGCGACTGTTTAACCTGCAGACCTAAAGTAGTAAGAGCAGAGAAAATATCATTTCTTTGAGGGTGAGAAGAGTCTCCAGCTACAAAGATATTCCTTTTGCCCTCCACTTCAATCCAACTACATCCTGCTGGCTTTCTCAAATCCCTTTCCTTCATTAGCTTTCTCAACTCCACAACACCTTCCCATCTTTCATCTGCAGCATACAGATTTGACATCAGAACGTAGTTCCCGATATTGTTCGATTCAGCTTCCAAAAGATGATCTGCAACTGCACGCCCCAACTCCACCTTATGATATGTTGTACACGCCCCTAACAGTGTTCCCCATATATTCGCATTAGGTTCAATTGGCATCCCCGTGACCAAGGAATATGCATCATCAATTCGACCAGCTCGAGCAAGTAGATCCACTATGCAATTATACTGTTCCATGGTAGGCGTCATACCGTGAACTGTCCCTATTGAATAGAATATCTGCAAACCCTCATCTATTAATCCAGAATGACCACATGCTGACAATACAGTTGTCAACATAACATGATCAGGCTTTAAACCGATATCAAGCATATGAGAGTAGATCATAAGTGCTTCTTTACCCATACCATGTACGGCATACCCACCAATCATAGCAGTGAACATAACCAAATCTTTGTGAGGGTCAGACTGAAAAAGGAAAGAAGCACTCTTCAAGTTGCCACATTTCGCATATACATCTAACAATGCCCCCTTCAAACGAATATCACCGAGTCCTCCTCTGAGAATGTATGCATGGCATTGACTCACCAGATGCAGAGAGGCTATTTGAGCACATACCGGAAGGATACTCATGATTGTCATTGCGTCGGGCCTCATTCCCCGTGCTTGTATCTGATGGAAAAGTTCGATGGCTTCATCAGGACAGCTACTTTCAGCATAAACACGGACCATTAGACTCCAAGTGGTAAGATCGGCGGTAGACATCTCATTAAACAGTGTCCGTGCATCATCATGACATCCACTACTAACATATCCTGAAATCATTGAATTATAGGTAACCACATTTCTCCTCTCTGATAAACTCAGGAACATTTTATGAGCATATTCCACATTACCACATTTGGCATACGCATCAAGCAACGAATTGCCAACTATAGGTTCTGCTTCATTGAGTAAAAGACTGGCCTTAACTGAGTAGCAATGAACTTCTTTCACTTTTTCAACTCTCTGAAATTTTGTGCAAAATCTAACTATGCTTAATATAGTAATCGAGTCGGGAGTGATTGCTCCCCAAAAGAATTGGTGCAACAGGTCTAGAAACCAGGAATAGTATGGACTGTCTGCAAATGCATCAAGTATAGAATTCCAAGATATTACGTCTTTCTTCGATATCAGAGAAAACGCCCAGTATGCTGCACTAGTATCACCAAATCTTGTGTAGAAACTGATGAGAGCATTCCCAACTGATGTATCCCCTAAAAGACACGAATGCCGTAAAACATAACTGTGGATCTCTCTGCCCAAAGACAGGTCTTTTAAGTGTGCACAGACAGGAAGGATACTGACAAGAGTCACTGAATCAGGGAAAATATTCCCCTTATGAACCAATTCGCGAAATAATTGTAAGGCTTTAAACCACTCACAGTTTGATGCATAACCAGATATGACAGCATTCCACGAGACGAGATCTTTGGAAGGCATCCTCCTAAACAGTGATGCTGCATCTTTAATCTGTCCCACTCTCAAATAGAAACTCATCAAAGCATTGCAAACAAATACATCGGTTTGCAACCAAGACCTCTGCACGGCAAAACTATGAATCTGCCTACCACTTGGGTATGCAATATTCTTGTCTAGAGCGGCACAAACTGGCAAAATATTTGCAACTGTTGCATAATTTGGTTCTGTGGGTTCCTTCAGCATTAGACAAAACAATCTAAATGCATCATTGATCATCTGGTTCTCAGAAAAACCAGCAATAATTGCATTCCAGGAGACAACGTCTTTGTCAGCAATGCTATCAAACGCAGTATATGCTTCAAGGGAAACCAATCCGCATTTGGCATACATGGAAACCAAAGCATTACCAACTAGAGTATCTCCATCTAAACCAGTTTTAATAATGTAGGAATGCAAACTCTTCCCGGTGTATGAATCCCTAAGACGAGCACACAAAGGAAGCACAATCGCAAAGGTAACCGCGCTGGGTTTAGGTTCATCTTCTAGAAGCATGGCTTTGAATATCCTCGCTGTCTCGATCTCATGACCACATGAACCAGCAAATCCAGACAAGACAATGTTCCAAACAACAGGATCAGAGCTACCCATTTGCTTGAATAGTTTCTGGCAATCATCCATGCTCCCACATTTGGCATACATGTTGAGTAGTGACTTCGAAACAACTTGGCAAGCTAAATGACCTAGCTTGGCCATGCACCCATGCAAAGCCCTCCCAGAACCAAACTCAGACATTACAACACATGACTTGATAACATCCGCAAGAACTTTGTGGTCGCTTCTAAAACTAGAACAAGTTCGAAAGCTGTAAACAAATTTCCGTAAAGCTTCCATCTTGCGCCTAGATATTCCTTCAACAACCGTTTTATCAAGCAAAACCCAAGCTTTAAAGATTTCATTCGGTCATTTTAACAAACAATGGAAGTGCAACAGAGGTTTCCTCCAGCTTCTGAGCCAATGAATAAACAAACCCATCTCAAAACTATGATTGGTAGGAATGTCATCACTTTCCATGTTCATCAAAAGCAGAGCATAGCGTCATCCTTGTATTATCCTCGTAAACCCCTATATGAATTCTGAGAAATGCTAAAAAAAAAAGTGCTCGCAGCAAAAATGAAAACCAATTCACCCATGCAAAGCCCTCCCAGAACCAAACTCAGACATTACAACACATGACTTGATAACATCCGCAAGAACTTTGTGGTCGCTTCTAAAACTAGAACAAGTTCGAAAGCTGTAAACAAATTTCCGTAAAGCTTCCATCTTGCGCCTAGATATTCCTTCAACAACCGTTTTATCAAGCAAAACCCAAGCTTTAAAGATTTCATTCGGTCATTTTAACAAACAATGGAAGTGCAACAGAGGTTTCCTCCAGCTTCTGAGCCAATGAATAAACAAACCCATCTCAAAACTATGATTGGTAGGAATGTCATCACTTTCCATGTTCATCAAAAGCAGAGCATAGCGTCATCCTTGTATTATCCTCGAAAACCCCTATATGAATTCTGAGAAATGCTAAAAAAAAAAGTGCTCGCAGCAAAAATGAACCAACCAATTCAAAGCACTGGAGATATATATATATATATATATTTCTGGGAAAAGTTACTGAGAAAGCTGAAAATTTTCCCGGAAAACGAACGATTTTGTCGTCGCAGCAACTCATGGTAATGGAAAATAAGGGGAAGAAAACGGGCGGGCGCACATGATCCGGGTTGACCCGGATTCCGTACCGGGAAAAAATAACATGGAAACGCACCCAGATTAAAAGTGGGGCATTTGTGAAATATCGGGTTTATGCTATGTTGATTATTTGATTTCCTTAAAATATGGTGGTCTTATTGAAATTTTATTTTTCAGATATTTGGGGAAGTTGTTTTGAAATGTCTAAAATTTTGCAAATATTTTATTCCGTTTAGGAAATCACATAAATATCTCTCATCGCCTCTGCTTTTTCTACTCATCGAATCTACATCTCTCTGTGCTTGAATCTCCCGTGCAAAAGGGTTTATTCGTTTGCAATTATGGCGCCGCCGGCGGGAGAAACAGCGGTGGCGGCGGGTGGTGGAGGAAACGGAGGTCAGGCGCAACGTAGGCAACAGCAGCAAGGCGGTGGATTTGGGCAGACTATTACCGGTATCATTAGGATCGCCGTATTTTGGTATTTTGCTTCGAAGTTCTTTTCTCCGAAACGACCGGCGGATACTTCCCAGCTTATGTCCAACATCTTCCAGAAGGGTGAACCCTTGGTAATTATCCGGCGGAATCTTTGTTTTCGATTAATATTTTGGCTTTTCTCAACCAGTTTTTGCTTGATACAATCGAGAAGTTTGATTCTTTTTTTGCGGGTTCTTCAGGATATGTCCGTTGTGTGAATACTTTCGAATTACCTCTTTGGTATATCTTATGCATTTAGAGTTCGTCTTTTATATAGACTCAAGCGATGTAATCGTGTGATAATTCCGTAGTTTTGTATGGTTCTGGAATGTGGTTGGTATGTTATTGCCAATTCTAAACTATGTTCATGTTTTCCTTAGGACATGTGGTTGTATCTCTCGGAAGACAAGAAATTCAACGACTTTGGTAATGAAGGTGCTCTTGTTTGGCATGAAACAAACATTCCTTATGCTGTGTGGAAGCCCGAGAGTACCAGGACACTCTCAATGAAATACCATCCATCAGAGGTAATTTCTTTTCTAGTGTGTAATATATATAACGAGTTTCTTCTTGAGCTTTCTCTATGTTTGTTCTAGGGGTCTGGTTTTTGCCTGTTTTTATCAGATCCATTGACCTCTTAGCTTGTTTCTTTTCAGGCACTGAAGCATAATGGGAGTTTATATGCTCATGTCTTCTTTGCTCGATCTGGTTACCCAATAGATCCTAGCGATCCTGAGTATCAACCTCTTAATAGCTTTGGCAAGACACAATGTAAGAATTCTTTTTTCCTAAGCAAACAAATAGCTAATCACCGGATTCCCCTATTCGCTGACTTTACTCATTTTTACTATGTCAGCTGTTGTGACTTACTTGCCAAAGCCAAAATCAGATAAAAAGAAGAGCCTTTTGGGAAAACCCACAGATTTTACTGAATCCAAAACAGAAGTTGAGGTATGCACCTGGAGAATCCCCCAGGAAAATTAGCTTGAAAGACAAAGTTGTATTTTATGTTTTTTCAGTGTTTGAAGTAGATTTCTTTGCATTTGATGTTGTCTAGTTGAACTACTTTATTTCTGGTAAGGTCTTATAATGTTATTATAGGTCTGTAAGGTTTGAAGTTCTTGTCTGGTCCTGTGATGATCTATATACTAATGGAAACCACACTTCACAGGAGGTGGATAATAATAATTCGGAATTCAAGGACGAGGGCCCTGTGGAATGGGTATCCTATTGGAAACCAAATGTCACAATTAGCCTGGTTGATGATTTTACTCAGTAAGTTGGCTTTGACTTGGGTGTTAAATACTGTCAGAATGAATATCTGACAAACAGATAAAGCAGACTGAGATTGTTTGATTGTTGTCTTTACAGTGGCTATCTGCATATGCCCTTGCTCCTTTCTAATTACTTTCAATTTCCTTGCAGCTACTCAAGAAATGGTGTACCGCCAAATATTGCTCCTTGTATCCTTCAATTACTTTTTACAGAAAAATGTATAATGATGTAACTTTGGTCATTTGCATTTGCTGTTCTATTGATTTTTGGAATGTGGAATTTTTTATAAGATTTCGATTTGGATTTCGATTTTGGCAAGAAACAGTGTTACTGTAAATTGTATATTTGCTCTTTGTTTTACTTAACTTCAGATTTGCAGACTTGCTTGTGGAACCCCTCTCGGGAAATTATTACCCGACACTTTTCTTCAATGACTTTTGGCTGCTAAAGGATAAGCTGCTCCAAATCAATGAGACTGTCTCAGAACTACCGCTTAATCTGGAAGTGAGCCCCATAAGCATGACTAAGTGGCAGCTATTTCTGCAAATTGATCAGTCTTTCCAGCTTCAACGTAGCTATGGAAGCATGCTTGATGGTGAATCCGATGAGCTCAAGGTACTTGTGATCCCTACAGTTATTTATGACTCGGCAAACTGAATCTTTGTAGTTTGATGGATAATAAATATTGCAGAGGGTATTTCTGGAAGGAAATCCTTACTTGCTAGTCATCACAATGGTAGTTTCAGTACTTCACTCAGTCTTCGACTTCCTGGCGTTCAAAAATGGTAACTATCTTCCACATAATAACATGACTGATTTGCTAATGCTCATTGGAATTATGTGTACCGATCTTTTTCTTTCCCCTGCAGACATTCAGTTTTGGAACAAAAATAAATCTATGGAAGGACTGTCTGCAAAGTCTGTTGTTCTAAATTTCATATGTCAACTCATTATTTTCCTCTACCTGCTCGACAACGACACTTCATGGATGATTCTGGGCAGTTCTGGAATCGGCGTCTGTATTGAGTTTTGGAAAATAGGGAAAGCAATGCGCATAGAGGTATGTCTATTTATCACATTTGATGTATTCATTAGGGAATATAGCATAAAAAATATCAAACTATTTTATTTTAGTGTATAAAACATGTATTATTATCTTTAACCTAAAAAATCCCAAACTTATTTTTTTTGAGTTAAAAACATTAACTTTAGTAATATAATGTAGAAAATACCAAACCTTTTAATTTTTGCCTATAAAACACAAATTATTACTTTGAACCTAAAAATTTTGAATTTTTACATTTTGTCTAAAAAGACACAAACTTATCGAATTAATCATATCCATACACAAACAAAACCACTAAATCATATTTTAACTCTTTGAATTTTTAAGTGTTATCTAAAAAAACATAAATTTATCAAATTGATCATATCTTAAAGTTAGTGTTTTTAAGGAAAAAAAAATATAAGTTTGGGTTTTTTAGGTTGAAAATAATAATTCATGTTTTATAGGCTAAAATAAAATAGTTGGATATTTTTTTATGCTATATTCCCTATTCATTATCCTTCATGAAAGCTGGTAAAGAGATATTTTGCTGTCCAATTCAGATATCTGACAGAAAAGTCTGGTAGATTTGCAATTTCAATTGCGGTATCTTTCATTCCATACACAAAAACACCATTTATGTTTGTTAAACATTTAAATTTGCCAGGTTGATCGAAGTGGAAGGATTCCAATGCTGAGATTCCACGACCGTGAATCATATGCAAAGAACAAGACCAAGGAGTACGATGATATGGCGATGAAATACTTGTCCTATGTGGTCTTCATCCTTGTCGCTTGTTTTGCTGTATATTCGCTCATGTACGAACGCCACAAGAGCTGGTATTCCTGGATCCTATCTTCCCTAACAAGCTGTGTTTACATGTTCGGTAAGCCTAAATGTCCTCAAGCTGAATCATTGCGATATCTTTACCGTTACAAACGAGAGATGTTCGTGTTATATTACAGGTTTTATAATGATGTGCCCTCAGTTATTCATCAACTATAAGCTGAAATCAGTGGCACATCTACCATGGAGACAGATGACATACAAGTTCCTCAACACCATTATCGACGATCTATTCGCCTTTGTAATCAAAATGCCAATGTTGCATCGCCTTTCAGTCTTCAGAGATGGTGAGTTAATTCAATTGATTGCCATTGCCATTGCCATTGCCATTGACATTGCCTTAATGGATGAATGATTGTGAAGGGTTTATTTATAAGAGGGGGGCTAATCAAAGGTGTGGTCTTGCAGATGTAATATTTTTGATATATTTGTACCAAAGATGGGTTTACCCTGTGGACAAGACTCGAGTCAACGAATTTGGTTTTGGAGGTGAGGATGATGAGACCGCAGAGAAGATCACTGACAAGGAAGATGACAAAAAAACCAACTAAAACATTTTTGTTCTTTCCACTTCCTTCATAAACCATTCTCACTGTAACTTGTTTCATTACATTTCGTTTAATAATAACTTAATTCGTTTTTCCCTTTCAAAATTTTGAACTTTTTGTGAATATTCAATCAATAATTACACGATTATTTACCAAAAATTATTAGAAGAAAAAAGGGAAAAACACAACACACACGTACAAGTATTGTTGTTGTGTAAGACTCACTACAGTTTTTCTTGATACTTTTATTTATAATTACAACTGTAAGAACGTGTTCTACTCTTCTACTATTTCTTAAATAATAGTTCGATCCACAAAATTAAGTCAAACTAAAAATAGACATTATACACAAAAGAAAAATAAGCATGACAAGTTATTCTAATATTTCTCCTTTTAAGTTTGGTGTGTTATATTTTCTAAACTTCAAGTAGACCAATCATGTTGCAGAGATCTTGGAATTTGGTTTTGCATAGAGACTTCGTGACAATATGTCTTAATTACTCTTCAATTCTAATGAATTGCACCTTAATCTGCCAATTCTCTGCGTATTTTCGAATAAGATGTATCTTGTATCAATTTGTTTACTTCGGTTATGATGCACTGGATTCTTGATCAGAGAAATAGCAGACTTGTTGTCCACTCTCAGCACCGATTTTCTTAGTTCCGAGTTTATAAACTCAGCGAATAACCGATCCAACCAAACAGCTTGGCAGGCAGCAGTTGCATCAATGATAAACTCACCCTCGCAGCTAGATAGCGCCACTACTTTCTATTTTGTAGACTGCCAGCTGATTGGACTATTGTAAAGGAAGAAAATGATTCCCGATGTATTCCTCCTAGTGTCGACATCACCAGCTAGATCGTTATCATTTAATACTCTCAAACAGGTTTGTTCCTTTCCTTCCTTGCGTAAAATATACCAAACTTGTTGTTCCAGCAATGTATCACAAGATATGCTTCACTGGCTCCTCCATGAACCGACTTACATAACCAACAAAAAAACGAGATCTGGACGAGTGTGAACGAAGTACCTGAGACTTCCAACAATGCTCCGGTACATGGTCTCATCCACCAATGGGTGTGTGCTCTCTTTGCTTAGCCTTAGACGTGGTTCCATCGGTGTTTGACAAAGATTACAACCAACCATCCCTCTTTTTTTTCAAAATCTTGACTGTACAAGCTCTTTGACTCAGTGATATACCACCATCGTGTTGCTTCACTTGAATAGCCAAATAAGAATGTAACATCCCCAAATCACTCGTTTTGAACAAATCAGTCATTTCTTTTTTGAAACTCAAAATTTTCTTCTTGTTGGCACTGGTAATCACCAAGTCATCGACGTATACACCTAACACCATTCTCTCAGCTCCTTCCCCTCGCCTATAAAACGCATGTTCTGATGGACACTTCTTGAATTCGAGAGATGCCAAGCTTTCATCTAGCTTCTGATTCTAGGCTTGTGGAGCCTAATGCAAACCGTATAAAGCTTTGTGAAGTTCAAGTACCTTAGATTTGCTACCCTTGCTAACTGTACCCAGTGGTTCCTTCACATAGATCTCCTCTTGAAGGTCCCCATTCAGAAACACATATTTGACGTCCATGTGAGGACTTCTCATCCTTCATGTTCGGCCAATGCAAGGAGAAGACGTACGACCTCCATACGTGCCACCGGAGCAAAGACCTCATTGTAGTCAATGTCGTAGCATTGTGTGTATCCTTTCACTACGCTTGCTTTGTGTCTTACCACCGTGCCTTGCTCATCTGTTTTTACCTTGAACACCCACTTGAGGCATATTTCTTTACGGCCTCGAGGAAGATCGGTGAGTGTCCAAATTTGGTTCTCTACGATTGCTCGCAGCTCCTCACTCATTGCATTTCGCCAACTTGGGTGTCATACCGCCTCGTCCAACAATGTAGGCTCATCCGCAGTCACCACATGCAACTTCCCCTGCTCCAAATCAAGCATCGCATAACCTGGTGTTGGCGTTGGTCCGAGTATGTCACCCAATGCACGGTATCACAACTATTCACCTTCATGATCTGAATCTAACTCATCTCCTTAAACAGCCGGCGGTGACACAAACTCCGCTTCTCATGTTGTGATCGGGGACTGTGTCCTCGAGGCTGTCGCGTCGGGTTCATTAGAAATAGTGGGTGGTGACACAGATTGGTTGGTTATGGGGTGGTCTGTGCACTTTCTGTGTCTGTACATCACTGTAGGTTGCAGAATCCAATGCAAACTGCCCATCTTACTCCACATCCTTCCTTTATTCGCTGCTCCACCTCCATTGAACCGATTCATCAAATACCATATCTCGCGTCACATGAATCATTTTATAGTAGGATTGTAGGCTCGATATGCCTTTGATCCCGGTTCATATCCAATAAAGATCATCGGGTGACTCCTATCTTCCAACTTCTTATGATTCGGAGTCGTTGTCTTGACGTGGAAAATGCACAAAGTTCGAAGATGATGAACGACGAGCTTCTTCCCATACTAGGCCTCATATGGAGTCATTCCATCGACACTCTTCGTTGGTGAGCGGTTTAGGAGGTAAACAGTTGTGGTGACCGCCTCTCCCCAAAACCACTCAGGTAACCCTTTCGCCTTGAGCATGCTGCGAGCAATCCCAACTACTGTGGTATTTCTCCACTCGACTGTGTCGTTTTGTTGCGGAGAATACGGCACGGTCAGCTGTCGATGTACCCCACGATCTGCATAATACTCTATGAAATCTGCGAAGGTGAACTCTCCTCCCAGATCTCTATGAAGCGTTCCTAGCTTCTCTCCTGTCTCGGCCGCTACTACAGCCTTGAAATGCTTGATGGCGTTCCGGCTTGATCCTTAGACGGTAATAGGTGTATCCAAATAAAACGGATGTAATCATCAACGAGGAGAAGAAAATACTTCTTCTCACTCAGAGTTACAGGTGAGATCGGCCCGCAGATGTCACCGTGAACCAGCTCCAAACGACATTCGGCTTGAAACTTGGCATGCTCTGGGAACGACGTTCGTCAATGTTTACACGCGACGCATCCTACGCAAATCTGATCCACCTGTTCTATTGGCGGCAAACCTTGTACCATCTCTTCCCGTGCCATCCTTCTCAACGTCGGGAAGTTTAAGTGCCCAAATTTCACGTGTCATCTCCATGCGTCCTCCACACTCCCGTGCCACCAAGCACACCGGTTGTACGACTCTGATGTAAAGCACATACAGGCGAATTGGTGCACGTTTGACCTTCGCGAATAGACGTTGCCGAGGCTCGCGAATCTGCATAATCACGCCATTGATCAACACTTGATACCCAACTTCATCGAGTTGTCCCATACTTATGATGTTGGTGGTCAGTTGAGGAATGGATGTTCGCCCATCTTACAAGCAAACAACATAGTGCCACAACCCTCAATCCGCACAACAAAGTCATCGTTGAACCTTATTGTCCCTCTCACCGTCTTGTCCAGATTCGCGAAAGATTCTTGAGAGCTCATCGTGTGATTGGTTGCTCAGGTGTCGAGGATCCATTTTTCTGCATCGTTCTTCTCTTCTCGACCGAGATGAACTAGAACTTTCTCCTCCATTAGATGAACAATCTTAGCTGGTTGTTTCGTCTCCTGATCTGCAAGTTTTGACGGTGAGCCATCGAGTTTCACCGGAGCATGCATGCATGGCGGATGCGATTATCTGCGAGGTTCCAAAGGTGTTGTACAAAATGTCGGTGAAGGAGCACTGATGGCGCATGGTGGGGTCTGGTGAGTGGAGGAGGAACACATGAGAAAAGAATCTAGGGTTGTCTCCAACATGAAAAGGGTTTTTTCTTCTTGCTGGACCACATGGGTCTTTCACCGGCAATCTTTTGTTCAGTGACCATTTTCCCACAGTTTCGACATTTATCTTTCGATTTGTCCCTACTTCCACCGTTAGACGCATTGTTGTCACGTCCTTTGCCCTTTTATACCCTGACATCGTCCAATTTTCCCATTGCCGGTGTAATCTTCTTCGTCACTTAGTTTCCGTCTACAGGAGTAATGGGGAGATGAAGAGTCCCGCCTTGAAAAAATCACATGAATGAACCCATGTATATAATGGGTTATTCAATAGTCATGTCCAAATGGATTATAGGACCATGGGCATGGGCTTTTTAATGGGCATGGTTTCTTCATGGACTTCTTCATGGGCTTCGTATCCTAATATTAATGGGTCAAGATAAGGCCTTGGGCTCTTGGGCTCAATAGATAATTCCGAATTTAATTTAAATTTTTTCGGTTTAGTTTTCCGAAATCAATTTTAAATTCGGTTTACAATGGTTCTGAAGCCAACAGTCACACCTCTCCATTTTGAACGAATTGGCTCCTTTACAACCATTGCAATGGTTCAATCAAAACCATTTTTTGGCTCCTCAAGGCTCCAGAAAGTGATGATGGTTGAAAACCTATAAATAGGAGGTCAATTGTTCTGAAAATAGATCCCGTTTTCTGAGATAAACACTTACAAAGTAGATTCATCAAGAAATCACGAATTTCTTGAGATCGTTGCATCCTCTAGGCAGAAGCGAGGACAAATTTCTGTCTAAGGACACTGCTCATCGCAGGCCTCGATCAATTCACGTTCGGTAACCACGTTTACTGTCTCATTTACTCATTGTTAGTCGAATTGTTTCATAGATTTTGGTTTTT
>CM071870.1:2482375-2509339 GCA_036759665.1 Gynandropsis gynandra
GAAGAAAAAGAAGCAGATAGATGGGAACGGGAGAAGATGGATCAGAAGGATCGGGATAGACTAAAAGAGAGAGAGAAGGATCACAACAAAAGAGAGGCATGGGCTGGTGCTGAGAGAGAGGGCACACAGAATGAGAAAGAGTTGGGAGAAGCATCTGTGAAACTCCCGGAGCAGGAAAATATGACAATAGAACAGAAGAAGCCAGAAGATGCAGATAACTGGAAAGGTGGCGTCGAACGAGAATCTAAGGACAAAAGGAGGGAGAGAGACGCCATTGAAGAAGCAGAGAGAGCTGAAAAGCGTAGCAGAATCAATGAAAAAGAATTCGAAGAGGGATTGGTGGAGGGTGAAGGGGCAACAGAGAGGGACAAGGATGTCTTCAATTATGGAGTCCAGCAGCGAAAGAGGATGCTTCGGCCAAGAGGCAGCCCACAAATGACCAACCGCGACCGTTTCCGTTCACGGGCTCAGGATAATGAAGGGTGCGTTTCCTTTTCTTGGCTTTTCTGTTCAGTCTCCTCTATATTTTTCTAGTGATTCCCTGTGCATTGGCTTTTAGAAATTATGAGTATGAACCATTTAGAGAGATATGAACATACTTGATCAAACCTAGTTACTAATATTCTGAAACTGTAGCATTCTAAAATTGTTTGATTTGGTGGAAAAGTTGGAATTTGGAGGTTGACTGGCAAAGTATACACTTTTCATGAAGATGAAGTTTCTAGGTGCAATTGAAGTATATGTGCTTCTTAGCAAAAACTAAACTGATGCAGAGAAGTCAAGCATCACAAATTTAGCATCAAAAGACTCTCTCTTATGACAGTTACATGAGTCAATAAATGGATTTGATCGGTGTCAGTTTCTTGCTTTTTCGAAAGTTAACGGGATACCATTTTTTTGGTGTTCTCTTCCCCAAATTAGATGATTTTTTCCATCCATGATAAACTCATTATTTTGGATGGGCGAGGACGTTGATTTTTCTTCAGCTTGAATCTCACCTTATGTTCATTTGTTGCGAATATGAGATTCAGTTTCATTAAAATTTTAGAAATCATTTCTCATGTTGGAAAGTGTTAAATGGGTAGCTTATAATGCCAAAGGTTCACAGTCTAATGGTAAAACCGAAGGCAAGGGTCTACCTAGAATCACTGATACTTTGAAGGGCTGGCGAATCTCCAAAGTTTTCCGAACTGACAAATCTCCAATTTTTACTTCAGAAACATTTTGGGATACTTTATTCTTTTGTACCCTCTTTTTTATAGAGGTCAAAGTTACAAAGCCAACCCCCTTTTGATATGGTTCATTATCGATTCTATTTCTTTTGCTTTTAATTGCCTGCTCATATATATTTTTATTTATGTATTTTTTGCAGATCTCAAGGTAGGCAGTCCTCTCTTGTTATCATCGGGCAGGGGTCTTGTTCTCACTGCCTGGAGAGCTGCAAGTCATAAGAGTTTGATTTCACTGGAAATGATTTTCTTATCATTTGTACTTCAGCTAATATGCATGACTTCATAACTATTTATAACCTTATTTTAGGTTTGTGGATCATCTTTTGAGATACTTATTAGGTCTGTCCTTAGGTTGCATTTCCTTCTTTTCATATTAACATGTCAAATATGAACAAGAATTTAAGTATCTGCCTTAAGAATTGAACGAAAGGACCGAGAGATCAGTTGATCCTCAATTCTAATCTGATTCAGATAAATAGGATCACGTGAGCATCTGCTGTTTCCAGAATTCGTCTAAAGTCTGGTTAAGTGAAATTTTGTTCAGTGTCTGCTGATCGACTTATAGGATCTCCTCGGTTGTTTAAATTTTTCGATAACGCATATTTTAATGTCTATTTTCCAGTATGCATGTCAAAGTCTGATTTCCATTTTTCTGTTATTATTGGTTGCTTGATGTATTATCTTTATATGGAGGCAACATTTTCTTAGTTGTGAGATTGCGGTGAGTACCTGTTTATGTAATGAATCTGCTTGTTGAATTTCATTCTGCTGGTGAATTCAGGCAAATCAGAAGTGTTGACTGTTGTTTACAAAGTTGGAGAGTGTATGCAAGAATTGATTAAGCTATGGAAGGAATATGAATCGTCTCATCCGGATAAAAGTGGGGATTTCACAAATAATGGGCCGACTATTGAAGTTCGAATTTCCGCTGAACATGTTACTGCCACCAATCGTCAAGTAAGATTGAAGATTCATCAGAATGTCCTTATTGATCTTCTTAATTTTTTCACTTAACATTGCTTGTTTTTCGGTACTTTGTTTGTATGTTTCGTTCGATTTAATCATCGTTTTTCCATAGCTATCCATTTTTCTGGCAGTAAAGTGATGGCTATAGGGTAGTTGATCTTTCTAAAAGTTTTGGATCCCTCATGTGCAGGTAAGAGGTGGGCAACTATGGGGAACAGATATATACACAGATGATTCTGATCTTGTTGCTGGTATATGTTGAGAATAATCTCTTTTTTTTCTTTTTTCGGTTAAATATCTTTTGAACTCGTAATGTACATTTGGTTACTTACAACTGATTGGTATTTTTCTTTTCGTCTAGTTCTCATGCATACAGGTTACTGTCGGCCGACAGCGTCTCCTCCTCCACCTACAATTCAAGAGTTACGAGCTACTATCAGGGTGCTACCGCCACAAGATTGTAAGTTCGCTTAAGCGCTATCGTGATTTTAATGCTTTATCTGAACGCATTTTCCTTCGTTTGCCTGCCTGTCACTGCTAGTTATCTTCGCTGATTGACAAGGATGGTCATAATTGCATTAAGTACACTTGATTCTTTTGTTTTACAGAGCTGTTAATAATAGTGTTCTAAATATCGGCATTATGTGTCCCGATTTTCTCTAGGCGTTTCTTTTAGATGTTTGATGATCATTAGGTGGTCTAGGCAGCCTAGGCGGTCATCTAAACGATCTAGACAGTCTAAGGGTATTTTTAGACGATCTAAACATTTCTAAGTGTATATTCTTTCAATAAATGAGGCTAGTTTTGTACAACAAGAAAGTTGTATGACTAAATTCATTATTTTATCTAATTTTTATGAATTATAATGTAATATTTTAATTAATAGATAAAAATATGATTAATTAAAGAATAATAGCCTTTGCTAGTGTTTATATGTTACTCTTTATTTTGTATATATATGGCCTAGTCCGCTTAGACACCGTCTAAACACTTTAGGTGCTAGGCGCTGGGTCACGTGTTTAGAACAACAAGCGGATTGTGGTCACGTAAGCAATGACTTTCCGAAGTTCTCAGATCTTATTGGACTTGAGTTTCTTATAAGATTAGGATGTAGCAGGCAGAACATTTTGAGCTCTTTCTAGATTAAATTTCCTTTGTAGTTGCTATATTATCCAATGTTTAATATATCGGAGCCTTTTTAAGGCTATACATCGAAGCTGAGGAACAATGTCCGTTCTCGAGCATGGGGAGCTGGAATCGGATGCAGTTATAGGGTCGAGCGGTGCTATATTGTGAAGGTGATTATATTTCCGCTTGTTTTTTTCTGTATCCAGTTGGGCAAGTGTTTTTGCAAGATTAGTACGGAATCATCGAATTCTTCTTCTTCTTGCTATATCCCTTTGTTTCATTGCAGAAAGGCGGTGGAACTATTGAACTTGACCCGTGTCTCACACAGTCTTCAACAGTTGAGCCTACACTTGCTCCCATGGCTGTTGAGAGATCTATGACAACCAGAGCTGCTGCTTCGGTATTTCTTAAAACTTTGAATGAAAAATTGTTTTGGATGAGATTGTTGAACAGAATTTGATGACTTTGTTTTCGATTTGTTTAGAATGCTTTGCGGCAACAAAGATTTGTACGCGAAGTTACAATACAGTACAACCTCTGCAACGAACCTTGGTACTCTTCGATATCTCTACTTTACGTCTGATCATCGTTTTCGTTCCCCGTAAATGATTCTGATCATCGTTTTTGAGATATGGGTTTTGATTTCTTCAGTGATGACTGTATTTTGTGATTCTGATCATCGTTTTCGTTGCCCCGTAAACGATTCTTCCTTGAAATGTCATTTGATAGGATAAAGTACAGCATAAGCATGGTTGCTGATAAGGGTCTGAAGAAGCCTCTCTTCACCTCTGCACGCTTGAAGAAGGGAGAAGTTCTCTACTTAGAAACACATTCATGCAGGTATTCTCTCTTATCAATTGAGTTTTCCGCCATGATCATAACCATCACGTATTTATGCATCATATAATCTCTCTCCCTCGGTATTGATACTAGGGGTTGACATTTCGGTTCGGTTATATAAAACCGAACCGAATTATGGTCATTCGGTTCGGTTTGGGTGTAGATAAAATTACCGTTTGGGTATGAAAGTTAAAAAACCGAATAGATTCGGTTCAGTTCGGTTATTAACCGAATAACCGTGGATAGCCGCTTGGTTACATAAAAATATAAAAAAATATACAGATAATTAATATTTATCGAATGAATATTTATCTAATATAATTAAAAATTAAAATTAAATATCAATTTAAACGATAATATATTATATTATATTTTTTAAATATATGAATTATTTGGAATATTCCGAAAAGCATCATTATTTGTAATTTTATATGATAAAATACTTGGTAAAATTGAAATAATCGAATAATAACCGAACAAATTAGAGTTCGAGTTTTACGTTGGTTATAATATTTTATTGATATAATCGAACCGAACCGATTTAAATTCAGTTATTGTTTGGTTATTGTTTTCTAAAACTCGAATAATCTGTACTTATATCCGAATCGAAACCCGAAACGGCCAGGCCTAATTGATACTGATATTGTGTAACCTTTTGATGGAAAGGTACGAGCTTTGTTTTGCGGGAGAGAAGAGTATGAAAGCTTTACAAGCATCGCATTCTCATGAAGTAGAGACAGAGAAGTCTCAGAATCATCACTCTCATCTCGCAAATGGCGATAAAATAGATTCGGATAACGTTGTAATTGATGTATTTCGATGGTCACGATGCAAGAAGCCTCTCCCGCAGAAGGTCATGCGTTCTATCGGGGTTCCACTCCCTCCCGACCATATTGAGGTAATTTGTCTCAAACATATACTTAAGAACATAACTTAGAACTCTTAAAAGTCTCATTCCTAAGTATATAGACATCAAAGTACGAGGTAGTCTCTTAAGGTTAGTTTTCGAGAAAGAGTGAGGTAACGGTGGAATTACCCGAGTTTATTCGCTCTCGTAAAGGAATCGAGAAAAGGGTTTCGACTCTCGATCGAAGAAAATGACAATGAGTGTGTGTATGTGTATGTATATGTGTATGTGAATGTGTATGTGTGGGGATGAATGGACAGGTGATAGAGGAGAACTTGGACTGGGAAGACGTACAGTGGTCTCAGACGGGTGTTTGGATCGGCGGCAAAGAGTATACACTTGCTCGTCTTCATTTCCTTTCTCCCAACTAAATCAAATATACTTCACAATAAATGGCTTATTTACACATTTTGTAAAATTTCTTTTTTTTTTCTTAATATTTTTTTTCTTTATGTTTTCTAATGTTGGATGAGGATTCAAGTGGATTTTATTGTTAATTTGGTACCTTAAAGATACATTTGTTGAAATTAATCTGTCTGAGAGACTATTAATGATAGAGAAAGTCTATGTGAAAAATTTGTTTTATGTTTGTCATAATTCGAACCTATTTAGAGTTTATTGGTAGAAATGTTGCATTTGCATTTATCGGCGTTTCAATCAGCGATTGGTGGTTTTTGTTTTATTTTGTCTGAATGGTGGAAGCGATGCGTTTGCGAGCGATTGCGATTAGAAATAAATGATAGAAAATTATTGCGATTATATTCTGAGTAAATTATTAAAATAGACAATGATTAAGAAAATAATATATTTAAAATAAATTAAAAAATTAAAAAATATTAAAGTATTTAATATACAATGCATATATAAATATATTTACGATTAATATAAATTATAATAGAAATTTAAAATAATTTTATCAGAACATACACCCATATTTACATATTTATATATATTTTAATTTACGATAAATATAAATTATAATAAACCATTAAAACAAAATTTGAAATACATATAAAGTATAAAACATAATATCTAAAAAATAGAGAAGGATATTTTCGTAATTTTATTACAAAACACACCGAAATGGAAACGTAACACAACATAATGTTTCAATATTTTTCTAAAATTATCTTTGAAGTTTGGTGGTTGACGGATTGGAGAAAAAACTTGATTGGAGAAAAAAAATGGTGTGGCTGGAAAGAGATTCTTCGTGGCTAACAATTTGGAAAGAGAGTCTTGATGACTAATAATCTAGAAAGAGAATAACAAAGATAACGATGCTTCACTTCACATTTCTTGAATCCCATAACACCTCCCCTCAAGTTGAGCGTGTATATTACAAATGTCAACTTGCTAATAAAAACTGCAAATTCCTTTTGTTCTAGTGCTTTGGTGAAGTTGTCGCTCCTTTTGTCCTAGTGCTTTGGTGAACATGTCAGGAGTTGTAGTCGAGTGAAAACATGTTGAGTATGATGATATTTTCAAGAACTTCAGCATGAATAAATGACAGTCAACTTCGATATTTTTGTACGTTCGTAAACACCGGATTCGAACAAATGTGAAGTGTCGCCTGACTGTCCGAGCATAGCCACATAGGTCGAGAGAGCACAACATCCATGTCGGTGAGCAAAGCATTGAGCCAAATAAGTTCACAAGTAGTCATGACTATAACACGATATTCTGCTTCTGTGGATGAACGAGACACAACATGTTGCTTTTCGTCTTCCAAAAGATCGGAGAGGAGCCTAACTGAATAAACTAGCCCGTCAGCGATCGTCGACTCAAAGGGCAACCTGCCCAATCTAAATCACACCATCCGTAAATATGAAGATCCGAGTCAGATCAAAGAAGAATTCTTTGACTAGGATTGCCTTTGAGGTATCATACAATTTTGAGAGCTGGATTCCAATGATAATTCCAAACGACATGCATGAATTAGGATAAAATCTAAATAGAGTAAGAGAGTTATGGTCGTGTAACTACGAGATAAATATGTCGTCCCACCAAACGTCGATATGCCGCAGGATCTTCATAGAAATTACTCGCCGAGGTCATCAAGTGATGGTTTTGATCCATCAGAAATGTAATTGGCTTAGCACCAAGAAGTCCAGTTTCAAAGATAATATCCAATGCATATTTTCTTTGACATATATATATCCGTTGGATTGCGTGAAACATTCCCAATAAATACTTGGTATGCCGAGATCTTTTATGAAAAAACAAGAGCTTAAATACTTCTTAAAATCTTGAATAGCAACAGAGGAGTTTCCAATAAAAATCAAATCGTCGACGTAAATAAACACATGTAGACGAATCCCATCAACTGAGAATGTGAACAAAGAGCGATGCGAAGGCGACTGTCGAAACTCGTAGGTCTTTATATATGATGTGAGCTTCGCAAACCAACAACGAGGAGTTTGTTTCAATCCATAGAGAAACTTTCGTAATCGGCACACAAGAGTTGGAAGGTTGAAAACCTAAAGGAACGTTCATATAAACCTTTTCGTGAAGATCACCATGAAGAGACGCATTGTGAACGTCCATTTGATGAACCTCCCAGTCACGTGTTGATGCATGCCTTGCTCGACGATAGAAGAGATATTGAGAGCTGCCGATTCTCGATCTAATCTGGTTGAGGATCGAGTCGGCGTCAAATCTGGTTGCTGAGCGGGTTCACATTTTTTGAATCCCATAACACAACCGTCACACACGTGGGTTATGTTACCATTGCAATGAATATTACACCGCAGTACATGGTTGTAAGAACCACAGACTACAAGTCCCCATTGTCCAAGGCGTCGACTCCACTGACATCACACCATCACAGAATGATCTCTTCAACATGCCATATCAACCGCCAATTTCCGAGTTTGATGAGCTCTCTCTCAATGCGGTGGTTGGTTTGAAGGCACCCTCCACCATCGAGCTCAAGGGTAAATTAAAACAACATGATGTTGTTTTTATGATCTGACTGCGACGCGTCCCACAATTTTATCTCGTGGGATTTCATTCGGTGCCATTCCATTCTGATAGAAGGGACATTCGGCTATGAAGTGCTAAAGGTAATGGTCTTGTGGTAAGAGGGCATGGCCTTTGTCGCAATATCCGAGTTCATTTGTCACAACTTGAATTCAAAGTGAATTTCCTTCCACTAGATCTTGGCAACGCCGATTGCATATTGGGGATGCAGTGGTTGGAAACCTTAGGGAATATCGAGGTGAATTGGAAAGACCAAACCATTCGCCTTCATTTCAAGGGCGCTTCCATTGTGCTACGGGGCGATCCTTCATTAGGCCAGTCGACACTCTCGCTAAAACTGGTATGGGATTCATTCCAGGAACCGAGCAACGCCTCTACAAATATCACCTATATGCACGTTACTCCTACTGATGGACCAGCTACCACAGTAATTCCTAAGCCACCCGACTCCGAAATCTCATTAATTTTCACTTTTGGACCCACTGCAGGTCAAGTTCGTCGAGGAGATGCATCCATGTTGACGACATTCACCTCACAGCTCACAACCGGATAACATTCCAGAATCTATGGTTTTCATCAATCTTTGCGTCGTAAAACCCTCTCACCGCACTTTGAGGACAAAGAGTGTTTCGATCGAATGAGTATTGTTACGTACAAGGGCAATAGGTAGGTTTTAAGGTTAGGGGAATTGGCATAAAGTTAGGAGACATAATAGGGGCAATTCGATCATGGTGTTTTTAACGATTTTTAGAGATAGATCGGGTAGTTTGGAAAATATACATATATATTTTTTAAAAATACCAACATATGTAGTTCTCTTCTTGTTAATAGCCATACAATATCGATATTTGAGTGTTTTGGTGTTTGTTGTAGTGAAAAACATATCCAGCTCATAACACAACTTATGAGACTTCACTCTTTGGTACAGAAATTCAGCTTTAATACTAAACAAGCAAGACCCAAAACTGCAGTGACTTATCTCAGAGAAGTCTTTTGTACTCACGAGCGTTTGGATTTCTTCTTGGCAGGTTTATCCACTGGTCCAGCTATATACTCCTCTGCATTCACACTCTCACGTTCCTTCTTCTGCTTCTTCAACTCCTTTGCTTTTTTCTGCCATTCGTTATGGAACATAATCAATCCATTGCCTTTGAGGGCATATAGATAGATAGATAGATAGATATAACAATCCGTGATTACCTTCAGGGACTTTGTCATTTCCGCCAGATCTTTCTTGTCTTCCTCTGATTTGTTTGAATCCTGCTTCACCAGTTCCTGCAACAGCCATTATCATATCTTTTGTTAAGAGTTTCATATTCGAATGAAGCAAATATGATTATTCGATGTAATGAGACAAACCTCAGGTGGGATGAAGGCAGCGTCTCTCTTCCTCTTGTTCTCAGCACTCTTCTCTGCCTGCTTGTCCAGTTTCTCATGCCATTTTTTCTCTGACTTCTTCTTCTCGCTCAGGAAGTATTCTCCCGATTCCAATTGCAAATCAATCTGCAGATATTCAATACGATACCAGTCAAACCACGCTTGAAAGAAACCCTGTCGAATCTAAGTATTCAGGGAGTCTGAATTTTCCACAGCATGTGGTTCCTCTGCATGCAAGAGGTAGAGAGAGAGAGAGAGAGAGAGAGAGAAAAGATCGAATGCAGAGACTCCTTAGGGACATTTCAAGTAATGGGTGGCACATTGTAGGACCAAAGTACTTGCCTTGCTAGGCTGTTGCGGAGGAGGGAAAGGAGTATATGGTTTCTTCTCTTTGCTTTTGGGCTTCTTTTGCTTAACATTTTTCCTGGAAAATCAACATTAAGATAGGTACACACATGTTGTTAGTATAACAATAAAGAGAGAGGGGATCCAACTCATAGAGCGTAAAATATAACCGAGGATGGTTCATACTTCTTGAATTTCGGAAGAAACCTATCCCAGTTTTCATTTGCAAGAGCCGGATCCTTCTCCAGTTCCTTTTTCATCATAAGAATCTACATGGCCAAAGGTGAGAATTTGTTAACCAATTTTATGTAGTCCCATGATAAAGCTCCTCTAACACCATCTAAGGTGTAAATGTAGCATAGAACTATTCTAGGCATACCTTTATGTGGTATACCGGATGCATTTTATTCTGTACGCAATCTTCAACAATCCTTCTGACTTGTTTTAAACCTTTAAATGAACCCATTGCAGCTACTGTATTTCCCTGTTAGATGCAGGTAAACCACAAGAAGAAAAACATATCAAAATCCAAACTTGAAAGTTCGAGTTAGAAAGAGATTTGGCAAAGAACTATTCAATTACCTGGACTAGAATGTAGCAGCCAGTTAATATTTCCAATGCCTGCAGCAAACACCATCATCATTGATCCACAAAACCGAATATACAGACTACAAACATGCACCGAATTAGTCTCAGGAGTTCGTAAAGATTTTATCTCGGTAATGATGCAGTGTCATTGTAACAGTACAGAAAGAATTCCAAAGCTTTAGATTGCTTCATCATGTTAAACTTCGGTATCCCCAAGATTATTTGAAAATTGTCTCTATTCATTTATACCTTCAAAGTGGAGGAATTAGGACCAACAAGTCGCTGCCTTCTTTTGACGAATCTTTCCTGCATACATATGATATGTTATATAAAACCTTATTGAAAGTAAATGACTTCTCATGTAGGATGCTAACGCAACCTTTCAGGTGATTCTTCATTCCATATTGTCATTAAACATGTATAAACAAAGGGGGTATTCTGTCTGCATTTGGTTTAAATGCAGTGAACATAGGCAGAATGGATACGGCATACGGAAAAGCATGCACATCGATATGCTACGTAATTAAAACTAGACCGATAAGAAATGCCAAGAAAAGCAATGAAAGGCGACATTTTTATATATTTGATTGAATTTCTTACAGCAAGCCATTTCGAGAGAAAATATAAATTCCTTCCCTTTGCATTCCCATATTGAACACTCAAACATTAAGCACTAAGCACAGGGAGAACAAATATCTGAAGAGGAATAGCCACCTTCATCCATGAATATCTTTATCTTATTGATAGCATCACTATATTCACTCGATTGTCTTAACAGATAAGACAATTCTAATAGAAAAAAATTCAAAAATTCAGAAGTAATTAAGACTGGATGCCTACCTTATTGCGAACCAAGCTGCCGATCTTGATTATATCACATTGCACTTCATCATCAAGAATCTTAATAGCCTGTATGCAAGATCATATTCAGGAAGCAACATAACGCAAACACCCAAAACATCAATATAAAAAATCCCCCCATAAACGTAATCCCCAGAGAACAAAGCAATATTAGGGTTTTTGAATCCAATACAGCTCATAAATTTTCTCAGATGCTACGATACCAAAGATTACAGATATTGAAGTTTTCTTATAAACAAATTCAACATTTAACATTTCAGCTAAAGCTCTAAAATGACATGAAAAATACCTGAGGAGCAGGAACACTTCTTGATAAAAGCTTAATCAAATCCCTGGCTTTGATAATGATGTAAGGATCTCGAGTCTTCAGAGTCGTTGAAACAGTCATAGATCCTTCATTCTAAACATCACAAGCACCAAAATTGATATATAAGAAAAGGAAACCAAAACAAAAAGAAACAGGTAATGTCTATGCTAAACCCTAAACCCTAGACCCTAAACTTTTTCTGCAGAGAAGAGCGAAGAGGCGCAGCACCAGGTTGAGCTTGCAGGCGATACCGAACTCCTTGAGTGCAGATTCAACAGTCGGCCAAGCTTCCTGAAGATACTTCTCTCTATACTGAGGAAAGAGAGTGGAGAAGGAACTTGTCTCGAGCATACCGGTAGGGTTCCATGAAGGGTCGAACTTCTCGACCTTCCATCGATCGATGTTGGGATCGTCGTCCCATGGCTTGGGCTTGTCATGCTTTCCCTTCTTCTTAACCTTGGTTTCCACGTAGGGTTCATCTTCCGCCATTTTCGTTGCTTCAATCAATTCGATGGAACAGAGCAACTTTATAGAGGTCGACGACGGCGTCGAACTGCTTTGTACCGGAGAAAGGGTTTGCAACACAATCTTTATATTTTGTTGTGTAATAAATATTGACGCTCTTTGCAGCTTATTTCTAGAAAATTATTATTAGACCCTAAACTTTTAATAATACCAAAATAAATCCTAACATTTTAGTTATCACAAAAAAATCACCCTTTTTGTTTGCATTATTACATTCATAATAATCACTAATATTAGTTTCGACTGTTATTGGTAATTGTAGAATTAGATATAGAGAAAAAAACAAAAAGATAACAGAAATTTAAAATGTAGAAATTATATCAAATACATATTTGAATTTAAATCTAATGTAATTTAATGCGTCTTCAATTCAAATCCACAAAAAAGGACGGATTTTGATTTATTATCATCGACCCAAAAAATATATTGAGCTCATTCGACTCTCATATTAAATAAAAAAATTCGTTTAAGATTTTTGTACGAATATTGTAAAAATCATTTGTATTATATTTTTTACAATTAAAAACAATTTTTTTTATCAAAAGTGGAGGGGTGGGTTAGTTAATATTATAATATAATAAAAATTAATTAGGATTCTTGCAAATGAAAAATACAGGAGATAAATACATAACAATTTTCTAAATTTAGTATAACTGTTGTTGACTTTGGTTAATCTTCGTTTATTTTTTTATAACCATATACTAATAATTGCATTCCGAAATATTAAAATATAGGAATTGATAAAAAAGTGATGTGAAAAAGGTAAATTTTATGATAAATATTAAATAATAAATGATAAAATAAATTAATAATAAATAGAGATTAGAAGACCAAAAAGATCTTGTAATGGAAATAACCCCGAAAAAGCAGGGGCCTTGCGTATCTGCTCCTGTCGAACCCAATCGATTCCAAATCCACTCACCTCTCCCATTCTCTCTCTCCGCGTCACTTCTCCAAGTTCTCTTCAATTCCGGCGATCTTTTGATCCGGCGGCGTCAGTCTTGCTGCTGTTCTTGCGGCCGAGAGGCTGAGGTAATGACCGATTGCTGAACGAGTTCTTGTTTTCCGCTCCTTTCGCGTTGCGAAGATTCCATTTCAGATTTCTTTCTATGTTTCCCTGTTTCTACTGTTTTTGGTCTATTTCATCGAATTCCGCGCGATCGGTGGAGCTTCCGTAGGTTTCTTGATTGAATTGCGTAGTTTGATCTCTCGCAGGATATTTAATCGGAAAGTTTGGGCGGCCGATCCTGAGTATTTTTGGATTGTGTAGGCGGATCTAATCTGTAGTTGCGGGGGTTTATTCGTTGGATTAAGATTATTGTATTTTCCGTAATTGGCCCCCGAAATCTTGATCATAGATCAGCTGGAGTGAAGGGGTTTCGCCAAGAACGT
This sequence comes from Gynandropsis gynandra, assembly GCA_036759665.1. Lineage (NCBI taxonomy): Eukaryota > Viridiplantae > Streptophyta > Magnoliopsida > Brassicales > Cleomaceae > Gynandropsis > Gynandropsis gynandra. The sequence continues at coordinate 2,495,823 of CM071870.1, forward strand.
ATATTCTTGTTGAGTTGTTTGTGCTCATCAAGAACTAGGGTTTTTGGTTGTGTATGTCTTTTTATCCTGCCAGTCTGTTCTATAATTTGAATCGCTATGCAGAAGAGTGGCAGGGTTAATCGAAATTCTTCTTTAAGAGTAGCGATCCCCAAGGCGCAGCAGTCACTGAGGCGCTTGGGGTTTTGTTCCCAAATAGCCACTGGTGGACCTCAGCAGTCATCACCAGTCGTATTCCCTGAGAAGCGTAGCAAAAATGTTAAGGCTTCTTCTAAACGCACCGAGGTCATAAATGATCCCCAAGTGAAACCAACAGTTGATGAGCATCGTATTGATATTGGTGGAGGGGATGAGAAATCAGATTTGTTAGGTTGTCTTGTTTACTCTGGGAAGCTTCTTCTGGACAAGAGAAAGTCTGTGAGTGGGAAAAATACGACAGACATCCAGCAACCATGTGCCACCGACATCTCGAACAAACAATCTGTGGATGCCAAGCTTACAAGCAAGGCTCTTTGTTGGGGTTCTCACATGCTACAACTTGATGACGTTGTGTCGGTAATTATTTACTCTTTCGAGTAATCAACCATTAGATTCCGTTTATGTAGTGAAGAGTAATTAACAAACATAGCTATGTCCTCTGATCTTGATAGGTGACATACAATGTTGGTGTCAGGCATTTCACCATTCATGCTTATCCTATTGGAAAGGGTTCTTGTGCCCTCTCTTGTTTTTCAAAACCAAAGAGAAGTCGCAAAGATTTCCGCTTTGTGGCACCTACAATAGAAGAAGCAGTCCAATGGGTAGCAAGTTTTGCAGATCAACAGTGTTTTATTAACTGTTTACCGCATCCATTAGTCTCCTCAAAGAAACAGGCTTCATCTGAGCTACTTCCTGTCCCCATTGATACTCCTCCCGAACTGATCTTCAGGTGTAAGAGTCCACCCAAAATGCTTGTCATATTGAACCCTCGGTCAGGACATGGACGATCTTCCAAAGTTTTCCATGACATAGTAGAGCCAATTTTCAAGGTATTATTGTTGTAATTTTATTAGTTTGATCATGCTGATTTCCATGTACATATTACAGCTCTTACATGGACATAATAGTTCATTATTGTGACATAGTTGCACAACGAAGTTATTCATACCCTTGAGAAACTTCGTTCCTTCCTTCCTTCCTTCCAAACACTTCCTTAAATTACTGTCATTAGTTTCTTACAATTGTGTATGGGCACAGCTCGCAGGATTTAAGTTGGAGGTGGTAAAAACAACAAAAGCGGGTCATGCAAGAGAGCTGGCTTCCTCCATTGACATCAGCGCATGCCCAGATGGTATCGCAGCTCTTTACATAACTAGCTTCTAATATGATTATCTTTTTTTTGTCTTCATCATTTCTGTTATGCCTTATCAAATTTTGTTTATTCTTCCAGGAATAATTTGTGTCGGAGGTGACGGGATCATTAATGAGGTATGATAGTTAGCTTTCCTTACATACTGAGGTCTTCTTTTAGGCTCTATATTGAAGGAATGATGTTGTGTATATTCTTGTAGGTTCTATATGTTTTGCTTAATCAACGAACCGACGTTCATATTGAAAAAAAAAAAATTTGTATAGGCTCAGTTTAGTCGGTGTTCTACACTTCACTGTGGAAGAATGCCAATTTAAATATCCCTGTACTTTGATCGTGAACTTGTTCTAAACTAACCTGTAAAAGTCATGAGAGCTCTGTGTGCTTGTTTTCCTTTGATATAGAGCTGATTGGTAGGATAAGATGCAAAACAGCATCTAATGTTAACCTCTCACATTTTCAATTTTTATCGAAAGAGCCTCTTAGTTCCTTAATGGTTCCCTATGTCGCAGGTTCTTAATGGTCTACTCTCCCGAAGCAACCAGAAAGAAGGAATTTCCATCCCAATTGGAATAATACCGGCTGGTTCTGACAACTCGTTAGTTTGGACTGTTCTTGGTGTTAGAGATCCTATTTCTGCAGCAATTTCTATTGTGAAGGTACTCTGGCCTTACCTTGCATGTATTGCCTGTGCTTGTAATTTTTCTTTGTTGTTCTGCAATTCATTTTCTGTATTTCCATTTAATTGTCGACATCCGTGTTGTGGTATTGAATATCAATTGTTTATTGGAGGAACAAGTTACTTTATATGAAAATATGTTATATGTTTTATTGGAAAGTTAAATCATAACATGCTAATAAATTTAGCTTTTTGTTCATTGAGTGAGATATGCGTCTATCTTTCCACCTTTGTACAATCTGTGCTGGTTATTAATTGTAATCAGCAGATCAACTAATGTAGTGTATCTTCAAAATCATTGGTTGGACTACTGATCGTTCTGTCTGAAATATTAAACTACAACCCCACATTTTACCCAAAAAGAAATGTCTTAAACTGTTAATCAATTTGTTTGATTTAAAAAGGAACTTAGCCAAATGTGTTGTTACATTGTACTCAGTTTATTTTACTCAGCATGAAAAGATTTTTTTATTTGTTTGTGTAGGGTGGTCTAACAGCTACTGATGTCTTCGCTGTTGAGTGGATTCAAACGGGTGTTATTCACTTTGGAATGACAGTCTCCTACTATGGTTTTGTTAGCGATGGTAAGTGAGAATGCTCGGGTGCGTTATCCAAAAATACAGTTTCTCATGTCTGGGTTTGATGCTTTTCTGGCTTTTTGGCTCTTTCCTTTCCCTTCCTGATTGTTTGCTTTGTTATTTCGTGCCATTTTGAGTAAAAAAGTTGTTGAATATTCCTTGAAGGTCGGTGTTATTATTGTCATTATTGTTTTTACTTGCAATTTTGCTACATCAACTATCACTACATTAGCTTTATGTTAACCTCGATTCGTGGGGCGTTCTTTGTAGCATTATCTTGTCATGATGAGTTTGACAGTTGAAACAAACCTGGTAATTGGTACATATTATGGATGACTCCATAATAAGTGACATGTTAACTATTTGTTGACTCCATATTATGTGATGTGTTTTCATGTATGTTAGCATTAGGCTGTTTATAGTTCTTTATCCTTTGAGTTCATTACTTCCAACATGTGTCAATAGTTCTTGTTGATCTCTTGCCCTCTTAACCGATGCCTACAATTGTGTTGTTATCATCCTTTTGCAGTTTTGGAGCTCTCTGAAAAGTACCAAAAGCGATTTGGTCCTTTGCGTTACTTTGTTGCTGGATTTCTCAAGTTCTTGTGTTTACCAAAGTATAGTTATGAAGTGGAATATCTTGCTGCACAAAAAGAGGATGAAGGGAATAATGGACCTGAGGAAGTTGTTGACATGCAAGATCTTTACACAGATATAATGAGGAGATCAAGCAAAGAAGGAATGCCTAGAGCGTCCAGTTTATCGAGTATTGACTCGATCATGACCCCTAGTAGAATGTCTGGAGGTGAATTAGACAAGGGTAGCAGCACTCATGCAAGCACCGAGCCATCGGAATATGTCCGTGGAATAGATCCAAAGGCCAAACGTCTCTCATCTGGCAGAAGCAGTGTTACAGCTGCTGAGCCAGAGGTTATACACCCTCAGTTACCTCTGTCAACAACCCCTAATTGGCCGAGGACAAGGTCAAAGTCAAGGACAGATAAAGGATGGGCCGGGTTAACTACCGTGCAGGATCCGTCCACTCGATGTTCTTGGGGGAATGCAGGTGCTAATGATAGAGAGGATATATCTTCTACCTTATCGGATCCAGGTCCAATCTGGGATGCTGAACCAAAATGGGATACTGAGCCGAATGCATGGGATGTGGAACATTCGATTGAACTGCCTGGGCCTCCAGTGGATGTAGAAAAAGGGTTGAAGAAGGAGAGTCAAAGATTTGAAGAGAAATGGGTTACTAAGAAGGGGCATTTTCTTGGCATTCTGGTCTGCAACCATGCTTGTCGGACTGTGCAGAGTTCGCAAGTGGTGGCACCCAAAGCTGAACATGATGACAACTGCATGGACATGCTGTTGGTTCATGGGAGTGGGCGACTGAGGTTGATGAGGTTCTTTGTGCTTTTGCAATTGGGTCGTCATCTTTCTCTTCCTTATGTGGAGTATGTAAAGGTAAGAGCTTCTTCTCTTTTGCTCTTTATTTTATGTGACTAACTGAACTCGGGATAAGTAGAAGGATAATTTAGATAGAGGCCCAAAAGGATGAATCTTTACAAGGTGAAAATGGAGCTTCTTTTATTGGAGGAAAGTGTTGATGGCAGGTGAAAGCAGTGAAGATAAGGGGAGGGAGCAAGAGGCATAATGGGTGTGGAATAGACGGAGAGTTATTTGCGTTGAACGGAGAGGTGATGTCGTCTATGCTCCCGGAACAATGCAGATTGATCGGCCACCATCCTGGGCCACGTATATAAGCCCAACCCAACCCAACCCCCGAGGTACTTTTTTTTTTATTTTTGTCGGCTTCGGACAAATATTACATTAGAGTTTGGAGTGTGTTGAGGATGAGAGCTTTTTGTTCCCACATTATTAGTTCTCTTTCTATGTATATCCTTTCGTCTCTTTGTCGTTATTGAGTTTTATCCATATATGATCTCTGTCGTATTTACTCGTAAATTGATACCATACCTTCAATTATCAATATTTATATCTTTACATTTTCGTTATTCGATTCTCTTTTTTTTTATAATTTGATACAGTATTAATGTATCTTTGAAGTTTTTTTAAATATTTAATTGAGTTTCGTCATATTTATCATTGAAAAATAATTTAACGTATCATCTAAATTTCAAGATTTTTTTAGATACTCATATTAGTAAGAGTTCAAACTATGCAAATATAACAAATGGGAAAAACTATGTATATTGTTTGGGAAATGTCTAAATTTTATAGGAAGAGTTATATTGAATATTAGTACGAGTTCAAACTATGCAAATATAACAAATGGGAAAAACTATGTATATTGTTTGGGAAAAAATATATATCATACTCTTCTTGTGATGTATAATAAAGAGAACATCTCGGGTCATCATCACTAATTTATCAGACGTACAAAAAGAAAAACCTCAGCTTCTTGTAAGTCGTATCTAATAAATACGAGGGATAATTTTAAAAATTGGTGGGAAATTAATATTAGACAATATTATTATAATTATAAAAATTAATAATTATATAAATTGTAAATATTTTATTACTTTTTAAATTAATTTTATTTTCAATCTTTTTCTTCATTATATATATCATATATAAACATATTTATAATATGTTTATAATATGTGTTTGTCATTGATAAATATATAAACATATTTATAATATGCTTATAATATGATATATCATATATATTATATATTATATACATACATATCATATATCATGTTACTAACATCTATATATATAGATATTAGTTATTTATTTTTAATATATTATCAACACGATCATCTTTAACAAATTATATATAAAAACCATATATTTTACATCGTAAAAAAAATTACGTAGTAAACAAATTTACTGTAAAAAATCTTTAAAATTATTTATTTTTCAATCATTTTTAGTTTTTAGTTTGGACTCGGTTTAGAAAGATGTTTATATGAACATCATGGACTAAATATTGGACATAATCGGACTCTCACCGGTTGTTCATCAGTAAATGAAGGGTAGCGGTGAGGTTAGGGTTAGGAATTTCTCAACGAGAAAGGTGTGGTTGGAGGAAATTCTCTATTCAGATATGAACGAGTTTGTCTCTTTTTATTAAATTTTATCATAATTTTATTTATTTTGGGTCACCTGAATAAATGACATATGAGCTAGATGTTTGTCTCGGTTTTAAAGGTAATTATTTACAGTTTTTGATCTTTTTTAACAATTGTCATGTTATTTTATTTTATGGTTAGTGTATAAATTATTAAAAAAATTTCTTTTAAATGCATGTTATTTGAATTCATATATTAATACGAACAAAATGATAACATGAGAAAGCCTATCGCCAAAAATCATGAAAAATATAGAATTTGGTTAAAATTCAAATGCTATATTTAACGGTAAATCAATATAAATGTGTTTGTCATTGATATATCAATTTCAATAATGTTGATCCCTTTTTAATATTCGTGGATTTATGATATTCATTTTGGCTAATGGCAACAGATTGCACACCTTGGTTTTCCCACAAATATGTGTGACATGTGAAAATTATAAAAACATATGTCGAACATGATTTGGAGAACAAAGGTTTAAAATTTCACTTATTTATTTATACGAAACACTTTTTTCATGTCTAATTTAGAAAAAAATATGTTCAATTTTTTGTTAAAGTGTTATGTTAGAAAACTGCAAGTATGCGCGTAGATTAAGAAAAGTCGTGCTGCTGAAAAAAATGTTAATCCAACAAATAAGAGGTATGGTGATCATGATAGCCTTCTTTTAATTTATATAAATATGATTATCATTATGAAAGAACAAAAAACTTTCGTCTAAAACTTTAGTGTTACCAAATTCATTGCAGTTGTAATAACAAGACCATCTATTAGAGGCTCGACAGGACGACAAAGAGGTTTTCCCCAAAACTAAAAAAAGTTCACCTTAGAGTATAAATCATAAATTTATATGATAATTTCTTAAAAAAATATGTAAGTTATTGTCGTTTGGCTCATTAGGATCAACTGACAAGAAACTTCATTTTGACGAGGCTATCTTTAGTTGCAAACACTGTGATGCATTAGTATGTCGTTCTGAATGTGTTAGAGGGGATTCAACTAATGATAATTTGATCTTTAGTTTATGTTGCAAGCAAGGACACATCTGTTTGCCTAGGGTCCCCGGTCCTCCATCATTGCTACACAAGCTCTATAAGAATTCACTTTCACTTCGCATAAACATTAGAGCTTTTAATTCTATATTAGCATTCACATCAATTGGTGCTAAGATAGATCATTATGTTACATCCGACAGTGGTCCTTTCACCTTCAGAATCCATGGCCAAAATCACCACCAGATAGGATCCCTATTACCAATTCAAGGAGACACGCCTAAGTTTGCCCAACTCTACATATATGATACTGAAAATGAGATACACAACTGTATAAGTACACTAAGTCATACTGTTGGCGCTAGCAAACTTGATGAAAAAATTGTTGTTGCTCTAATAGAAATGGTTGATAATCATAACCACCTAGCAAAGATTTTTCGAAACACGCATGACCGGTATGAATCAGGAGAGTACACTAACTTCTCATTACGATTGATAAAGCCACGTAAAAAAGGAAAACAATATGAGTTGCCTATAGGAGACGAAGTTACTGGTTTGATTGTTGGAGATCTTTCAACCACAATAGGAGAAAGAGATGTCGTTTTACAGTTGAACCCATCAGGCCAACTTTAGAGAATCAATTATCTTCATCCATTGCATATGAGCTTGCAATATCCTTTGTTGTCAGACGGGGTTCAACGAAGAGATTCCATATTATGATTCTCATAATAAGACTAAACGATAATTCGTGACAATAGGATAATTTTATTCTTATCAACTCTAAACACGTCTGTCTGAAGGCAAAACGCTCATCAAAGGATGTCGGCTCTTGCAATAATATGTTGTCGATGCATACACTCCCATTGAAAAAAACGAATCCGTTGGGCTAGAAACAATCAAAAGAAGCTTAGATCTAATCTTTATAATAATATTTTTGATGTTGTTGGAAAGGGTGACAAATGTGGGAAAGTTATAAGGAAGCATATTATATTGCGCTCTTCATTTACCGGAGGACCAAGGTACATGGTTGAAAATTACCATGATGTTATGGCTATATATAGATAGTATGGTAACCCGGACCTTTTTGTGAAAATGATTGTAAATCCAAAGTGGAAAGAGATTATGAATCATGTCGAGATATACGATGGAAGAATACCAAGTGATCGGCCTGACATAAAATTTCGAATGTTCAAGATGAAATTAGATGCTCTCCTGGAAGATGTCAATGTTGGTGTTTTCTTCCCAAAACCTATTTCATGTTCGGATTTTAGTTCTCTTACTAATATTTTGATAACATTAATACATAATCAACCGACTAACACAGCTTTGTAATTTTTTGTCACAGTTATTTATACTATAGAGTTCCAAAAACTCGGTTTACCCCATGCTCATATTCTAATATGGCTACAACCCATGTTCAAGAATCCTTCAGCAACAAACATTGATAAGTTAATTCAAGCAAAGTTGTCTGATAAAGTTATCGACCTTGAATGATACAATTTGGTTTCACAATATTAGATGCAGGATCCATGTGGTTTAGACAGACCACATAAATTTAAAAAAAATAAAAAAATGAAAATTAAAAATTGAAATTTCATTTATATATTTTAAATGTTTTTAAATAACGATAATTAAATAGAAACTTGAGACGGTCGCGAAACTTAGGACGATATTTCGGGACAATATTTCGGAATCGTCGTTGCAAGTATTTCAGAATCGTCATTATCAGAACTCGAGACAGCCGACGGAACTCAAGATGGTTAGTGGAATTCGGGATAGTCAGCAGAACTCGGGACAGCCATCGAAACTCGGTACGGCTGCCGAAACTCGGGACGACCGCTGGAACTCAGAAGAGAAAGGAGTATGCGAGAGAGAAAATGAACAATGGGGGTGGGATGGAATTGATAGATTTTTTTCTGGACATTCGAGAAAAACCGTCCACAATTGTATACGGAAAGAAAACGACAGTATGCAATTGTGGCCTGAAAGAAAATGTTCGTCCGCAATTGCGGTAGGAAAAAAACAATTACAGATGACCCGTGTTCTTCCGCAATTGCAGACCACTCAACCATCCATAAATTTGTGGACCGCCTGGCCCGGGCTTTCTCCATCCATGACTCGACACCGTCCGTACGTTCCGAGCCTTCTCCGTTCGTGACCTGACACCGTCACTACTAGAAAATTTAATTTTAGGGACGGAATTTGGGGACTGACACTTCCGTCCCTAAATTTAGAAACGGATTAGACACGGATTAGGGACGAAAAATGAAATCCGTCACTAATCCGTCCCCAAATTTGGGTACAGAAGAGTCGTGTCTAATCCGTTTCTAAATGCGGACCAATTAGACACGACAGGTCATCCGTCTCCAAATTTGGAGACAACAGGTATTCCGTTTCCAAATTTGGAGACGGATGACATGCTCGTCTCTAAATTTGGAGACGGATAACATGCCCGTCTCCAAATTTGGAGACGGATTTGAGACCATCCCTAAATTTAGGACTTCAAAAACCGTTTTAGGGACGGTTTCGGGACGATTTTTCGGAAAATTAATCTCTTAGTCTCTAACCCGTTCCTAATTCGTGTATAAATAATCTATTTAATCCCTCAACCATTGATCCGTTTTTCATAAGCAACTCTCATATTTTTCACCCCATATCTTTTATAGTGTTTGCGATATAATGACATCTTCATCAAGATCGAACATTTTCGATTTTAGACAATGGATGTACAGAAGAATTGATCCAGAATCTCAAAGCGTATCGAAAGAGTTTATAGAAGGCGTCACACAGTTTATGACAATGGCGACGAATCAACAAGTTTACAAAGAAACGGGTACGTTGGTTTGTCCATGTGTGAAATGCAAGAATGAAAAATTTGTTAATGAGAGAACTGTTTGGAAGCATCTTTATTTAAGAGGATTTACCCCGAATTATTTCATGTGGTTATGTCATGGAGAAAAATTTGCACCACGATCTAGTAATGTTGTGGAAAACTTTAGGGGCACTATACATCATGATGAATTTGAGTCTTCTCAAGATGTAGAAATGAACCCCTATGTGGAAATGGTGCAAAATGTATTCCGTGAAAGAAAATGAAAATATTGAAGAAGATCCTTATGAAGAAGCAAAAAGTTTTTTTGAAATGCTAGAAAGTGCTAGGAATCCACTTTATGATGGTTGTAGGAGTGGTTTATCACAGTTATCTCTGTCTGCACGTTTGATGAATTTGAAGACAGAAAATAATATGTCTGAGAATTGCATGGATTCGAGTTTGATGAATTTGAAGACTGAAAATAATTTGTCTGAGAATTGCATGGATTCGATATTGCAATTAGTAAGAGATTATTTGCCAGAAGATAATAATGCAGTAGACTCCTATTATGAGACAAAGAAGATGATGCGATCTTTGGGTTTATTGCCATATCAAAAGATTGATGTTTGTCAAGACAATTGCATGATTTTTTGGAGAGAGACATCGGAGATGAGTAATTGTCTATTTTGTGGAAAAGATCGGTTTTATTTAACAAAGAATGGAAAATCGGTTCCATATCGTCGTATGTGGTACTTACCAATTACAGACAGATTAAAAAGATTGTATCAATCTGTGGAGACCGCAAGCGACATGAGATGGCATGCTGAGCATTCAAGTCAGGAAGGAGAGATGTGTCATCCCTCAGATGGTGAGGCGTGGAAACACTTTAACAAGGTATACCCTGATTTTGCGGCTGAGAGTCGAAATGTCTATTTAGGTCTTTGTACGGATGGTTTTAATCCATTTGGGATGTCTGGAAAGAATTATTCATTGTGGCCAGTTATAGTGACACCTTACAACTTACCACCGGATATGTGCATGAAACTGGAATTTTTGTTCTTAACAATAATGATTCCCGGGTCTAATCATCCGAAAAGAAGTTTGGATATATTTTTTCAACCACTTATTGAAGAATTAAAAGAATTATGGGATGGAGTTCAAGCGTACGATGTCTCGAGGAAACAAAATTTTATGTTACGAGGTGCTCTCATGTGGATAATAAGTGATTTTCCAGCTTATAGTATGTTATCTGGATGGACAACGCATGGTCGATTGGCTTGTCCATATTGCCTGGAGGAAACAGATGCTTTTTAGTTGAAAAATGGGAGAAAGACGAGTTGGTTTGATTGTCATCGTCGTTTTCTTCCTGTTGATGATGCATTACGGCGCAACAAGAGAAATTTTAAAAGGAATGTAGTTGTGCGGAAATCTCCTCCTCCGGTTTTGACCGGCGAAGAGATTTTGTATGAATGACTTCTTGCTTTGGGTATTCCGAGGAGTATAGATTGCGGAGGGAACAATCATCCGAGAATTGGTGGTTATGGAATTACTCATAACTGGTACAAGAAGAGCATATTTTGGGATTTGCCGTATTGGAAAAATCTAAAACTTCGCCACAATCTTGATGTGATGCACATAGAGAAGATTTTTTTTGATAACATCATCAATACAGTACTGAATGTCACGGGGAAGATGAAAGACAATATTAAATCACGCAAGGATCTAGAAGAATATTGCTCACGAAGGGAGTTACATAAAGGTGATGACGGTAAAGCGCCAGTCCCGATATTCTGATTTTCAAATGATACGAAATATAAATTGTTGAAATGGTTGAAAGAAGATGTGAAATTTTCCGGTGGCTATGCGTCTAACATTGGAAGGTGCGTTGACATTCAAGGAGGAAAGTTATTAGGGATGAAAAGTCACGATTGTCATGTATTCATGCAAAGACTACTTCTGATATGTTTTCTGAATTGATGGACAAACATGCATACAAAGCAATTGGAGGTATGTGGTTGATTTTATATTAATATGTAGTGTGAATATTTGTTAAATACACTAATAATACTTTAATGTTACAGGTATTGGCCTATTCTTCCGAGATTTATGTTCGAGAAATCTGAGTATGGATGTAGTTCGTCGACTGCAAAATAACATAGTTACTGTACTATGTAATTTGGAGAAGATTTTTCCACCATCATTCTTCGATGTTATGGAGCACTTGACAGTTCATTTACCGCACGAAGCCGCACTAGGAGGTCCAGTTCAATTTCGTTGGATGTATCCGTTCGAGCGATTTATGTTTCATCTGAAGAAAAAAAACCAAACAAAAAGCTCGACCGGAGGGTTCAATTGTGGAACAATACATCAATGAGGAAATATCGTTCTTCACTTCATACTACTTCGAGCCACATGTTCAAACGCGGAGTAGAAATCCAGACAGATATTTTGATGGTGGTGTGGCGTATTCATATCCAGTACCAGATGTTCCGGACATATTTTGCGGAATTGGTCGAGCTGCTGGTAAGGCGAAAGATATATGGTTATCACAACGAGATCTTCATATCGCACATACATATGTTTTATTGAACTGCGAATATCTACAACCTTTTGAAAGGTAAAATCCCATAATTAACAATGGTTATCACAATGACAATTTTGTTTATTGTTATAATATTTGTAGAATTTTGTTTCTTTTTATAGGACATTTGAGGATATGTTGTGGCTATGAGATCTTGTCAAAGGACCGATTGTGAAAGTTATGAGTTGGCCTATGTATTTTACACATGGTTATAATTTTCACACTTGCGATCATGGGAAATTGAAGTCGACGATGAATTATGGTGTATGTGTGAAAGGTGAAAGCTATTGTGCATCGGTTGATGAACCAGATTTTTATGGGATTTTAAAGGAAATTTTGCAATTGGAATATCCAGGTATAGAAAACAAGTTTAAAACAATGTTATCCTTACCACATATGTCATTTTGAATATTGACTCATATTTTGATATTTTTTGTAGGTTATGTCGGTTTAAAAGTGTTGTTATTTCGATGTGATTGGTTCGATCCAGTAATCTGTCGCGGAACAAGAGTAAACAAACTAGGCGTTGTAGAAGTTAACTCCACATGAAGATATGCAAAATACGAGCCTTTTATTCTTGCGTCACAAGCCGATCAAGTTTGTTACGTTTCCTATCCGCATATTAGAAGATCTTCAGGTTGGCGTGTCGCAATGAAGATACTTCCGAGGGGCAAATTTATCGACAACACAGAACAACAACAATTGCCAATGCAACAACAAATGACCGAGATTATTGCTATTGACGATGTACGCGTTGAAGAACTTACGCACGGTGAAATGGAGGAACTCGAAACAAATGAAGATGATATTCATGAAGATATAGAAGAAGATGTGGAATTTGAATAAGATACAGAAGATGTGACGAAACATTTGTGTGACTCTGATGATGAATCATGTTAAAACGTTTACGAATTGTTTTTTATATACTTTTTAATGATAGTTTCTATTTTCTCAATGATTATATGTTTACGAATTGTTTCTCAATACGTTTTTTGATGATTATCGTTCCGATCTATCGTCCTGATCTATCGTCCCGATTTTAATTTTTATTTAAATAAAAATTGGAGACGAGCTTTAGCCGTCTCCAATTGGGAACCGATGTTATCCTGCCGTCTCTAATTGGAGACAGAACTTATATGCCCGACTCCAATTGGAGACGGAACTTATACACCCGTCTCCAATTGGAGACGGAACTTGTAAGCCCGTCTCCAATTGGAGACGAAACTTATACGCCGTCTCCAAATTTTTTTAAAAATTCTCGCTCGAATCCCCTTCCTCCTCACGCTGGAATCCATCCCATCTCCTTCCTAAGGCTTCGTCGCCGTTCGCTTCTCTCGTCGTTCGCCTCGCCCATTCGTCGCCGCCGTTCAATTCTCTCGTCGTTCGCCTCGCCCATCCGTCGCTGTCGTTCGCCTCGTTCCCCTCC
>CM071870.1:2510101-2537604 GCA_036759665.1 Gynandropsis gynandra
GAAAAACCGGCGCACTATGGTACGTATACTCAATTTCAAATCTCAACTATAAATAATTAACTAAATGCTAATTTATTTGTCATTGTGATTTGTAGGTTTGGCTATGAGCAACTTAATCGTCAAATAACACTTACGATAAAAGCTGATTATGATCGGTTCTGTTACAATTGGACACATACCGATCCAGATATTAAGCAACGATGGTGGAAATCATTTGTGGTATGTTTTAAACATTTTTTTAATTTTATCAAGAATTTAAATTCAATTTAATTATAATAAGCTTATTATTATTGCAGCAAAAATTTTATTGGAATCTCGCCATTACCGGACTAGTAAAGTCCGAATTTGATAAAAATGCGGCAAAGCGTCTCAAGTCTATCGTAGGTAAATTTTATATAAAATTTACATTTTATTAAACTCTGTCTTTTTTATTTTTTTCAGGCGAAAGAGCAGGGATACGAACCATCGTATATAGAATTGTTGGAATGTACACACGTTAGGAAGTCAGATGGTTCGTGGGTGGATCCTAAGGCGAAAACCATTCACGATGAAATTCAAAACATTGCATCGGAGCGAGTATCGCAAATTCCCCGAGAGAAGACGGCTCACAAACTACTTTTAGTCAGGAAGAGTACAACGAGTTGTATCTCGAGGTAATAATTACATTCTACTATGATCTAATTTCATTATTTAGAAATGTTATTAATTCTCGGTATTTGTTTTATAGCAAGTTACGCCATACAAAGGTCGTATTTTCGGACTTGGAGCAATGTCCTCAAAACATTCAACTTCATCCAAAGGTAAAGAAAAAGTGGATTACGAGCTCCGACATCAAATGGACGAAAGGTTCCAAGAATCCGACAGGCGCGTTGAACAAGCACTAAAGGAGGCTGAAATATTAAGAAAAGAGGCTGAACTATCAAAAAAGCATGCTGAACGATCAGATAGGCGTATGGAGAAGCTTCTGCGCATGATGAAAGCGCAAATGCCTAATATCGATTGGGATGCAGTTCAGTACAGTGATTCAGGAGTAATCGGAACGACTTAGGAGTATATGTAATCGGAATGTAATGTAATCGAACTTTTAAAAATATGTAATCGGAATGTAATGTAATCGGAATGTAATGTAATCGAACTCTTAAAAATATGTAATCGAAATGTAATGTATACTAATATTTATCTTTTAATGTAATCGATTAAATTTAAAAATTTTAATTTTTTTTATTTAAAAAAAATTGGAAACGGCTAGTTCTCGTCTCCAAATTTGGAAACGGCAGCAACCAGCCGTTTCCATATTTGTAAACGACAATCAGCCGTTTCCAAATATGGAGACGGGCGTATAAGTTCTGTCTCCAAACTTTAGACACCGAAACCAACCATCCCTAATCCAGGGACTGATTGGGTACTACTTTTTCGGTCCCTAATTAGGGACGGATTGGGGACTGAAATTTTCGTCCCTAATTAGGAACGGATTGGGGACGGAAAAAATTTGGAGTCGCGCGATTAGATACTATCATTGGTCGTCTCTAATCCGTCCCTAAACTGGTTTAGGGGCGGATTGGGAACCGATTTTTCGGTCCCTAAAACCTGATTTTCTTGTAGTGCGTCCATCAGTATCGAGCCTTCTCCATCTGTGACCCAACATCGTCTATCTGTCCCGAGCCTTCTTCATCTGTGACCCGACACCATCTGTTCGTCCCGAGCCTACGTTTACAATGTCTAATTTGTTTATTCTTGTTACGCGATCGATTATTGGACATGCAATATGGACAAGCCAATCGATTAACAAGAATAAAAGTATTCTTTCAAGTAACTCCACATGGATGTACGGTGTTAGATCGCGGATCGAGAAGGGTCGAGATGGAGAAGGGTATGCATGATTTGTGGATCTGTGATATTCAAGATCTATGATATACATGATTTGTGAATCTCTGATATGATTGATTTTCGATGATGTTTTCCATGGAGGGAAAGTGAAAATTTTGAGAATTTTTCGCTGACGGGGCGGAATACAATGCAATATCTATCGATTCTCGGTGAATCGAGATATGTGAATGCTCGTAACCGAATAAATGTTACCCAAGTTAGTTCTGACTAAGGACAAGAGGTTATATAATTATGCGCTCTTATGAGTTGGCTCCCTCTTACCTGGGAATTACTTAACTAACACTTAAGATTATCAATTGCATCGTAAATAATGGGATCTAACAATAGTATGTCTCCGGATGTTAATTCTTTTCTCGATTATGTTTATTTTTTATGAAATATGTTTGATTGCGGTGAAAATCTCTCATGTGATTAAGTCAAGTTAACCTACCAATAAATGCCTACCTTAGATCGATGTGTATATAATTGCCAAAGTGAATTGCCACATAATTTAAGATAGTGATTGGTTACGCAATTTGCTTATGTAGTAGGATGTTGGTTGATTGAGATAAGGATTTGTCTATATAATAGGAGTGGTGTCAGGAGCTCACAGATTGAACTACATGAGTATGATAGAAGAATATTTCTTCAACAATCTTGCTCTTGCATATCCCATTCATAAACACATAGACGTTTTGACTCTTTCACTTTGCCATCAAGAATTCTTTAGTAAAATAGATAAGGAAATCGAGCCAAGGACATACAAAGAAGTGCAAGGAAAGGAAGAATGGGAATAAGCTCTAAATACTGATGAGTCGTCTCGAAGCCATCCCTAAGAGGATATATGGATATCCCGGATTAAGGACCGCAAAATCCGTTTGCAATCTTCAAATTTCTAGTAGTGTACGGACTAAGACAAATAGTTGTCGACGAGCCGTCCCAAATCTGTCCCTAAATAGATATGTGGTCGTCCCAGTTTAGGGACGACCGCTGAAGGGTGTCCTTGATTTGCGGATGGCTCCTTATCCATCTGCAAGCTACAATCGTCTGCAAATTAAGGATGCCTTTCAGCAGTCGTCCCTAATCTGGGACGCCCTCCTGATCCGTTTTGAATCCGTCTACAACTACAGACGACTTAGGGACTGTTTATTCGTTCGAAAATTTTCGGATGGATTAGGGACGGATTTCTTTTCCGGTTCCTATTCTGTCTGTAATCCGTCCCCAAATTTAGGGACAGACTGGTCAGTTTGCAAGTTTAAAGAATGGATGAAGATGAATAGAATATCAGAGGATGTTAGAAGATTAACTTATGTTGAATTCCCAACCATGTTTGTCTGGCATACCTGAGATAAGTTTTGGTCTCGTAGGAAAAAAGGTTTCTCACTTGGTAGAATTGTCAACATCCATCCTGCATCCGAGAATATTACTGAACATTGTAAAAGGACCTACCAGTAATGAATGCTTAAAGATGGTTGATGATATTATGTATAATAGCTATAAAAAGGCATGTATTGCTAGAGGTTTGTTGGATGGAGATAACGAGTGGCGACAAATGATGAATGAGGAAGCTAAATGGGCAATGCCAACATAACTACGACGTCTGTTTGTTACTCTTTTGCTATAGTGTGAAGTCAGTGAGCCATCTGAAATTTGGCACGGTTGTTGGAAATTTCTTGCTGATGATATACTTCTTATGAAAAAAGGGAGTTTAGGTTCAACAATCTCCAATTGTCGGATAATCAAATTCAACAATACACTTTTATAGAGCTTGAGAAACTTCTGAGGGAAAATGAAAAGTCATTGTCTGATTATCCAACCATACCTACACCTGATCAAAGTATTCTTGATGAAATCACAAATACCCTTTTAAGGCAGAAAATGTAGTTCAATCAGGAATTAGAAAAAGAAGAGCATATAAAATTGTTTGGATCATTACTAATGAACAACGATTGATTTATACTTCAATTATGAAATCAGTGGAGCTATAAGAAGGAAAGCTTTTTTTGTTTATGGACCATGAGACATGGGAAAAACATATATGTATAGAACTATTATTTCTAAGATTCACTCAAAAGGACGAGCTGTACTACTTGTTGCATCATCGAGTATAAAGTTTTACTTCTTCTAGGAGGTAAAACTGCACATTCTCGCTTCGAAATTCTTATTAAATTTCCATGAAGGGTCTACGTGTGACATAAAAAAGGAAACATGTTAGTTGGTCTTTTAAAAAAACATATTTGATTATATGGGATGAAGCGCCAATGGCGCATCGTCATACGTTTGAAACGTTGGATTGACCGCTAAAAGATATTATGACTATGTCTAATGAGAACGCATGTCCTTCTATATGTTCGAGTACCTCAACTCTCTTGATTTTCCTGGTTTTCCAAAACATGTCATTTATTTGAAGGTTGGTGCCCCAATAATAATGCTCAGAAATATCAATAAAAAAGAAGGTCTTTGTAACGACACACGTTTGGTTGTCACTCAACTAGCATCAAGAGTCTTGGAAGCAGAGATTATCATAGGCACCCATGTTGGCAACAAGGTTCTCATACCACAAATTATCCTATCTCCAAATAAAACTGCTCTTCTGTTTACTCGACGTAGGAGACAATTTTCAATTTGAGTATGCTATGCGATGATTAATAAAAGGGCAAAGTTTAAAATAAGTCGGTTTATATCTTTCCAAACCTGTATTCCACCATGGGCAATTGTATGTGACGCTTTCATGAGTAACTTCATCCAACAGACTTAGAATTTATCTAAATGGAGAAGGCACAAGAGATTTATCCATAACAAATGTTGTTTAAAATGAAATAAATATGTAAATAATTATTATATTTGATACTCTTATTATATATGCAAATTTAATTTACTAATATCAGCTAAATTTTAAAGATCAACGTTACATAGACATCAACATTTTCGGAAATTTTTATCAACAATTGGATCATGTACATCATCAACGTAAACAATATATTTGCTAAAATTCCATCATATTACATTTCAATTACTATATCTTTTTTTTTCATTTATTTTACCTAACCAATCAAATGTCATTTAATTATGATATAATTTCATTTTGTTATCCTAAATTTATATAGAGAAAACAACCTATTACCCTCTAAACTTTACCACTTTAATTCTAACCCCCTGAACTTTTATGCTCATTCTATTCCCCTTAAACTATCATTACTCATTCTATTCCCCCTGAACTTTAAAAATCCATCCTATTCCCCCTCCGTTAATTTTCTGCTAATTTTTCTGTTAAATATTTTAAAAACAGACTATTCCCCCCTCCCCCCAAACTATATGATTTCCAGCCTATTCCCTCCCGAACTCTATGAATTTCAGCTTATTCCCTCCGAACTATATGAATTCCAGCATATTCCTCCCCGAACTATATAAATTCTAGCTTATTCCCCCAAACTATATAAACTATAGCCTATTTCCCCCTAACTATATAACCTATAGCCTATTTCCCCCCGAACTATATAACTTATAGCCTATTTCCCCCCGAACTATATAAACTCTAGCCTATTCCCTCGAACTATATGATTTCTCTAAAAGTAACATATTTTCTTTAATTTTAATGTATTATTAAACTTTTTATACTACAAAATATTAAAATAAAAAAATACTTTAAATTCTAACAATTACAAAAAATTTTATATGATTTCTCTAATAATAACATAATTTTAACATAACCATATTCCACCCAATTTTTACCCGATTTCACCGAATTTCAACCCGATTTAACCGATTTTCAATCTATTTCACTCAAATTTAACACATTTTCACCCAATTTTGACCTAATTTCGCACAAATTTTATTCGATTTCACCGAATTTCAACCCGACGAATTTTCATGACCTAATTTCGCACAAATTTTATTCGATTTCACCGAATTTCAACCCGATTTAACCGAATTTTCACTCTATTTCACTCAAATTTAACACAATTTCACCAAATTTTGACCCAATTTCACCCAAATTCTAAAAATTCATCCTATTCACCCAATTTCACCGAATTAAAATTTGGTTAAATTGGGTTAAAATTCGGTAAAATCGAGTAAAAATTAGGTGAAATCGAGTTAAGTTTTTGTGAAATTAGGTGAAATCGGATTAAATATGAGTGAAATAGAGTTAAAATTCAGTTAAATCGAGTTGAAATTCGTTGAAATCGAGTAAAATCTAGGTGAAATCGAGTTAAATTTTGGTGAAATTGGGTGAAATCGGATTAAATATGAGTGAAATAGAGTTAAAATTCGGAAATTTTGGTGAAATTGGGTGAAATCGGATTAAATATGAGTGAAATAGAGTTAAAATTCGGTTAAATCGGGTTGAAATTCGGTGAAATCGAGTAAAATCTAGGTGAAATCGAGTTAATTTTTGGAAATTTTGGGAAATAAATTCGATTAAATCGGGTTGAAATTCCGTGAAATCGAGTAAAATCTAGGTGAAATCGAGTTAAATTTTGGTGAAATTGGATGAAATCGGATTAAATATGAGTGAAATAGAGTTAAAATTCGGTTATATCGGGTTGAACTTCGGTGAAATCGAGTAAAATCTAGGTGAAATCGAGTTAAATTTTGGTGAAATTCGGTGAAATCGAGTAAAATCTAGGTGAAATCGAGTTAAATTTTGGTGAAATTTTGGGAAATCAGATTAAATATGAGTGAAATAGAGTTAAAATTCGGTTAAATCGGATTGAAATTCGGTGAAATCGAGTAAAATCTAGGTGAAATCAAGTTAATTTTTGGTGAAATTGGGTGAAATCGGATTAAATATGAGTGAAATAGAGTTAAAATTCGCTTATGTCAGGTTGAAATTCGGTGAAATCGAGTAAAATTTGGGTGAAATTGGGTTAAAATTTGGCGAAATTGTGTTAAATTTGAGTGAAATAGAGTGAAAATTCGATTAAATCGGGTTGAAATTCGGTGAAATCGAATAGAAATTGGGTGTACTGGGTGAAAACGTGTTAAATTTGAAATCGGATTAAATATGAGTGAAATAGAGTTAAAATTCGGTTAAATCGGGTTGAAATTCTTTGAAATCGAGTTAAATTTGGGTGAAATTGAGTCAAAATTTGGTGAAATTGTGTTAAATTTGAGTGAAAATTCGGTTAAATCGGGTTGGAATTCGGTGAAATCGAATAGAAATTGGGTGAAATTGGGTGAAAACGTGTTAAATTTGAGTGAAATAGAGTGAAAAAATTCGGTTAAATCGAGTTAAAATTCGTTGAAATCGAGTAAAAATTGGGTGAAATATGGTTATGTTAAAATTATGTTACTATTAGAGAAATCATATAGAATTTTTTGTAATTGTTAGAATTTAAAATATTTTTTATTTTAATATTTTGTAATATAAAAAGTTTAATAATACATTGAAATTAAAGAAAATATGTTACTTTTAGAGAAATCATATGGTTCGGGGGAATATGTTAGAGTTTATATAGTTCGGAGGGAAATAGGCTATAGGTTATATAGTTCGTGGGGAAATAGGCTATAGTTTATATAGTTTGGGGGGAATAGGCTAGAATTTATATAGTTCGGGGATGAATAGGGGGGGGGGGAGAATAGACTGTTTTAAAAATATTTAACAGAAAAATTAACAGAAAATTAACGAAGGGGGGAATAGGATGGATTTTGAAAGTTCAGGGGGGAATAGACTAAAATTCATAGAGTGAGGGGGAGGGGGAAATAGGCTGAAAATCATATAGTTTGGGGGAGGGGGAATATGCTGTTTTAAAAAATTAACGGATAGGGGAATATGATGAATTTTTAAAGTTCAGGGGGAAATAGGATGGGTAATGATAGTTTAGGGGGAAATAGGATGAGTATAAAAAGTTCAGAGGGAATATGATTAAAGTGGTAAAGTTTAGAGGGAATAGACTGTTTTTCCATTTATATATTACAGACTTTTAAAATATTTTTTCAATAAAACTATAAAAAAAAATATATAGAGCGGCTACATCCTAGTTAGGCCTGGCCAAATCGGTTTTCGGTTCGGTTATGGTGGGTACGGATTATTTGGATTTCTATAAATAATAATAAAATTGTGATCAAATTTAAATCGGTTCGGTTGGGTTCGATTTTATAATAATTTGGTTCGGTTATATGTATAAAAAAGATACCAAAATAAAACTTGAACTCTAATTAAGTCAGTTTGGTTCGGTTATTATTTGGATATTGGTTTAGTTTCTTCAAATCTAAGATGAAATCACTCTTGTGTAATAAAAAAAAGTTATATATAAAAATAGAAAAAATGAATATAATTGAATATAACAGTGACAACAACTTGAAAAATTTTAACTAAGTTAAAAAATTTATCATTTATTAAAAATAATTCTAAAATTTCTCCACAATTATATGAAAAAAATAAGCGAAGATGTCACAACCTTGAAAAATAACCACCAAAGGATTTGAAGTTTCTTTGAAAAAATGGATGGGTAAAACGGAGGAGAAATCCAACGAAAAAAAATCATGTGAAGAGAATAGACAAATGGAAGGTAGAATTTTTTTAATAATATATTTCAATAACCATTCGGTTAATCCATATATTTCGATTATTAATCAAACTGAACTAAAACCAATAAATTTTATATATTTATACCTAATCAAATATTTTAATTATATCTAAATCTAATCGAATACTGTAATTGAGTCGTTTTTGTTAAAAACGGAACCATAATGTGTAGGCCTAATCCTAGTATTAATTAATTGGAAATTAATTGAGAATATAGAGGAGGCGGGATCTCGGCTGGAGGCGGGCGGATATATCAAACTGGAGACTTGAGAGAGCATCTCCATTGTCGCGACAAAATGATTTTATCAGTCCTCCATTCCCAAACCCTCCTTCGCTGCTTCATTCTTCATCCACAAGCACCCTTCCTTCTCCTCTCCCGATTTGGCTTTTCCCTTCTCCATCCGATGTCAATCCTCCGATGCCAAGTCCAAGATTCCCACAGATCCGAATATGGGACCCTTCACGGGAAGACACCCCAACGTTAAGAAACCTCCTTGGTTGAGGCAGAAGGCACCACAGGGCGAGAGGTTTCAAGAGGTCAAGGACTCCCTCTCTCGCCTCAATCTGAACACCGTTTGCCAGGAGGCTCAGTGCCCCAACATCGGCGAGGTTTACTCTCTGAAATCCTCCTTTTCCTTCTATATGTTGTCTTAGCGTTTATGTTGTTTACACATACATCTGCATTGCGTTTCCCTGATCCTATGAACCCTTGAGTCGCCGACTGAAAATGAGGTATTTTTATGGGGTTTTAAGGGTTTTGAGTCTTAACTTTTTATCTTGCAATGATTTCGGCTGTAACCTGTACTGTCATTTTAGCTGCGTGTGTATGATATATGTATTTTATTGGAGATCTGTGCTTGTTCTGTGTAGTGTTGGAATGGTGATGGTATAGCTACTGCGACCATCATGGTTCTTGGGGATACGTGTACCCGTGGCTGTAGATTTTGTGCGGTTAATACCAGTAGAAATCCTGCTCCACCTGACCCAAATGAACCAGAGAACACTGACAAGGTGAGTGGCATTGTATTCTTTTACAATCATTAGAACCTTGTTTCCTCTTCATATTTCGAGGATCAATCTGTTTGAAAGGCCAATTCTCTTTTACTTGTATGAGTATGTATGTAAACACGCCACTAGGTTCGATGACTCACTTTCTCATTCACTCTTGCTCCTGTTGTCGCCGAGGCTGACTATCTTTCTCTTCTTCTTCCTCCTTCGATTCCTAAAACCTTAGTGTAACGGATTGTTGTGTTTATTGTTAAATGAAGATGTTTCATTCGGGTGTGTTTCGAAATTTTTTTGGATGAGATGTGTTCATTGACAAAATGTGATGAAGATGTGTTCACTGTCAAATTGGAATCCTTATAATCCTTGTAACTGTTTTTGCATTTGCAGTTTCAATTGCCAATGAAACGAGAAAATCTTCTATCAGTGAAAGTTCCGAAGAGCCTCCTTCGTCGCAAAGATTGGTTTCAATTGATGAATCCATAAGAAATGAGGATAAATCTAACCAAGTCGAACCATCTTCAAATAGCGAGGTACTAAAAACATCCTCTAAAGTTTGGGTACATTTTAAGAGAACAAAAGACAATAAAAGAGCTACTTGCAACCATTATGATATATCTATTAGTTGCATATCACAAATGAGTATTTCAATTAGTGCGATTTTGAAACATTCAAGGATATGCAAAAATTTACCTTGAGATGATGATGAAATTACTTGTAGTAAAAATCTAAAACAAATAACCTTGCATCATAGGTTGAGTAAAAATGATGGTACAAAGTTGTTTCGTCATTTGTATCATTGCTCAAGATGCTTCTCGAAAAGCTTTAGTGAGGATGAACCTCGTTATTATGGATTATGGATTAATTGCCTTTTAGGTTTGTTGAAAAGGAAGGGTTTCGATACTATATGATTGTGGGTCAACCTCGTTTTGTCATTCCTTCGTGTAGGACAATCACTATAGATTGTATAGATAAAAGAATAAATTTCGCAAATCTTTTAAGAAACACAAAGGTAGTGTTTCTCTCACTACGGATCCTTGGACATCCGTGCAGAATATTAATTATATGTGTTTAACCCCCATTTTATTGATAGTGATTGGAATTTTCATAAAAAGATCAACTTTTATCTGATACCTAATCATGCGGGAGAAAAAATTGGCAAGATAGTGGGGAAATGTTTAATTCATTGGAGAATTGACAAAGTTTTCATTGTGACGTTTGATAATTTAAATTCGAATGATCTAGAAATTAAGTACTTGAAGAGAAAGTTTATATCTTGGGAACAATTATCTTAGACGATGCATTTCTTCATATGAGATGTGATCTCATGTTCTGGGGTTGGTTGTCAAGGATGGTTTGCAAGATATGCATGAATCAATTTTGTGAATTCGTGTAACTGATCATTACGTAAAATTTTCTAATAGTGGAGCTAAGAAATTTAAGGAATGTTAGGAATATCAAAAGCTTTTTTTTACAAAAGCTTCTTTGTTTAGATGTTGAAACGAGGTAAAATTCTACATATTTGATGTTGGAAACGGTTTTTAAAACTCAACCAAAATTTTGATATGCTTGAGATAAAAGATGAGAATTATGTGAAACACCTTATAAAAAATCGATTAGTTCCACCAAGACTTGGTGATTGGACTTATGCAAGGTCGATGTTGCTAATTTTGAAATGTTTTTATGATTCTATATTAAAAATCTCTGGATCACTTACTAGGAATGAGTACATGCAGAAAATATTTGGTGTGGGTTAGAAAAACCAGCAAATGATTATTTACATGGCACATGTTTCAATGGCCGAAAAAATGAAAAAGCTGTTTGATAAGTATTGGCATTTTTATAGCGTGAATGTGATTATTGACGTGGCACATGTTTTGGATTTTCGATACAAGTTGAAGTATATGAGTTGGATAATTCGAGAGAGTTACAATGATGATGATAAAGCTAATGAAGTGATTGTAGAGATTGTTTAAGCATTATGAATCGATGTGTTCTCGTAATATAGAATCATCTAGTAGTCGAGTGGAAAACAATGTTGAGTTTGGGAATGATGATATGAATTCTCGTGATTATATGCTTGAGAAGTATGAAAAAGATGGAGAAAAGTCATTGAAGAATGAGTCAGAATAATATTTGTCGGATATATGTGAGAAAGGAACAGATGAAAACTTTAACGTTTCGTGGTGGTGGAAAGCAATTGGTGCTAAGTATTCTATTCTCTCTCAAATGGTAAAATACATTTTGGTTATACCAGTATCTACTATTGCATCTGAGTTTGCTTTTAATAGGGATGGTTGTGTTGTAGATTCATTTTGTAGTTCTCTAACACCACAACTAGTTGAAGCATTTGTTTGTACCCAAGATTGGCTTCGAAGTTATTTGAGTACTACGAAATGAATTTACAATATGACCACTCGTACTAAAAGCAAATTTAGATGCAACAACTGATATTTGTATAACCAAAATGTTTTTACATTTGAGAGATAATAGGATACTTAGCACATTTGGTCTTCACCACCACAAAACGTTAAAGCTTTCATTTGTTCTTTTCTCACGTATATCCGATAAATATTATTTTAACTCATTCTTCAATGACTCGTCTCCATCTTTTTCATACTTCTCAAACATATAATCACGAGAATTCATATCATCATTCGCACTCAACATTGTTTCCACTCGACTACTAGATGACTCTATATTACGAGAACACATTGATTCATAACGCATAAACAATCTCTATAAAGCACCATCAAGCTTATTAATCACTTTATTAGTTTTATCATCATCATTGTAACTCTCTCGAATCATCCAACTCATATACTTCAGCTTGTATCGAGAATCCAAAACATGTGCCACGTCAATAATCATATTCACGTTATAAGAATGCCAATACTTATCAAACTGCTTCTTTATTCTCAGCCATTGACCTTTTACTTTCCTCACATGAAACAATCATTTGCTTAATTTTCCAACCCACACCAAATATTTTCTGCATGTACTCATTCCCAGTAACATATCGTGATCCAGAGATTTTTAATGTAGAATCATAAAAACATTTCAAAATCGGCAACATCTTGCATAAGTCCAATCACCAAGTCTTGGTGGACCTAATCGATTTTATACGAGGTCTTGCACATATTTCTCATCTTCTATCTCAAGCATATCAAACTTCGGTTGAGTTTTAAAACCGATTCCAACATCAAATATGTAGAATGTAACCTCGTTTCAACATCTAAATTAAGATAAGCTTTTGATGTTTTTAAATTTCTTAGCTCTACTATTAGAAAATCTTACGTAATGAACAGTTGCACGAATTCGCAAAATTGATTCATGCATATCTTGCAAACCATCATTAACAACCAACTCCATCATATCTCATATGAAGAAATTCATCGTCTAAGATAATTGTTCTCAAGATCTAAACTTTCTCTTCAAGTACTTAGTTTCTAGATCATTCGAGCTTTAAATTATCAACCGTCACAATTAAAACTTTGTCAATTCTCCAATGAATTAAACATTTCCCCATTATCAGCCAATTTTTTCTCCCGCATGATTAGGTATTGGATAAAAATTGATCTTTTATACAAATTCCAATCACTATCAATAAAGTGGGCGGTTAAACACATATAATTAATATTTTGCACGAATGTTCAAGGATCCATAGTGAGAGAAACACTACCTTTGTGTTTCTTAAAAAAACTTGCATAAGTTATTCTTTTCCTCCAAAAACAAATCTATACAATCTCTAGTGATTGTCCGGAATTACAAAACGAGGTTGACCCACAATCATATAGTATGGAAACCCTTCATTTTCAACAAACCTAAAAGACAATTAATCCATAATAATCATCCTCATTAAAGCATTTTGAGCAAATGACGGAATAACTTTGTACCATCATTTTTACTCAACCTATGATGCAAGGTTATTTGTTTTAGATTGTTACTACAAGTAATTTCATCATCTCGAGGTAAATTTTTGCATATCCTTAAATGTTTCAAAATCGCACTAGTTGAAATACTCGTTTGTGATATGCAACTAATAGATATATCATAATGGTTGCAAGTAGCTCTTTTGTTCCCTTAAAATGTATCCAAACTTTAGAGATGTTTTTGGTACCTCGCTAATTGAAGATGATTAGATTTATCCTCATTTGTTGTTGTTTCATCAATTGAAACTAGTGTTGGCGACAAAGAAAGATCATCGGAACTTTCACCGCTCGTTTAGTTGGCAATTAAAACTGCAAATGCAAAAACAGTTACAAAGATTCCAAAATAATTTCGAGAGTGAACACATCTTCATCCCATTTTGACAGTGATCATCTCATCCAAAAAAATTTCAAAACGCACCCGAATGAAACACCAAAATAATTTATACAATGCATTCCCTATCTATTTTGATTCATATAACATATGCAATAACAGTTTAGTTTTCTGTTTATATATAGTAGAGTGCGTCATAGAAGATATTTGCTTCGGTTTAGAAAATGGCTTCAAAATATCTCTCGTGGGTCTTTTTTTTTCTTGTCATTAAACGCGAGCTATTCTCATTGACAAAAAAATGTATGGATCTAATTATCGTGGCCTGAAAAAATACAATCTTTCAAACAAATTCTTTCGGTTAAAAAACACCAACTTTCAGAAAAAATATAATCTTTTACTAAGGTTTTAATGAGAAATAAAAAAGTAATTTTGAAGGTTTTTTTTCCGTTGATAGTTATAGTATAGAGAAGCCTTTGAGCCGCACGTTCCTCATCCATGGAAGCCTTTTTAATGGTGTTAAGAATAACAAAAGAGAGAGTGACACTTGTCTATTTTCCTCTCTCCCCTTATTCATTCTTATCCCCTTTGATATTTCTCCACTTCATTAAGAAGATAAATCTTTAAAATTCTTTAATTATCATTTTCTTTTTGCCTTATTTAACTTGTACATTTGCAAAATAAATATAGATATGATTTTTTCAAAAAAAAAATATCATACTGACAATAATTTGTAATTATCATTTACTATTGTTGTAGTGACAAAAAGTATCAAACAAAAGTTTAATCTAGCTCTAAATATTTAACAATGACACCAATTTAAGAATTTTCTAAACTGAAATTAACAAAATAATTATCATTATTATTGGATATTTTTGGAAAATATTATAATAATATAAGAGTAAAAAAATTGTTCTTATGCATTTATTAATCGAATAATATAACAATGTGTTGTTGTACATAAAAGTTGAGAATCTGTTTGAGACTCAGAGTCTCGATCCCGATTTCGTCTTTCGGATTCTTTTCCCCAAGTCGCAGATGAGTACTGCTTTCGCGTTGTCTCCGGCGACCTTCGCCGCCGTTCGTTCTTTGGCGTCTCACGACTGTCACTCCGTCTTGGTCTCCTCCGGACCGATGGCGCTCAAGTCTTCTGTGTTCGCGCCCCTATCACTTTCTGCTTCTCGTGCTCGAAGCGAATGCGCGTCTGCGATCTCGAGCTCGAGGAAAACCTCGAGGATGAAGATTCGTTGCGACGTGGCCGTGAAATCGGCGGCGTCCGTGGACGCAGACGCCGATCCATCATCGTCTTCGTCGTCGGAGATTGATGCGGAAGAGAAGGCTAAGGTTGGGGCTAGGGTTAGGGTGAGTGTGCCGTTGAAGGTGTATCATGTGGTTCGCGTGCCGGAGGTGGATTTGACGGGCATGGAAGGTGTGATCAAGGACTACGTGGCTGTTTGGAAAGGAAAGCGAATATCCGCAAATATGCCGTATAAGGTTGAATTCGTGAAGGAGATCGAGGGACGTGGGCCTGTCAAATTCTTCGCTCATCTCAAGGAAGACGAGTTCGAGTTCGTCGATCAGTGATCAATAAGGCAATTTTCCCTTTCCTCTTCTGTCTATCACTGATATCTACGAATGCATATTCGTTGGCTGTGAATCGACTGTATTGACTTTGTATACCTCTAGTATAATACGTATGTTTTACTCATTTCGTGCCTTTGGATTTCTGCTGTTCTTGAATTCCACACGGTCAGCTAAAATCTTCCTCTTTCGGAGGGGAGAAGCAAAGGTTGCATCTGGATAATGATGATAACGGGAAGAACTATCCCTGGGGAGAGAGTCTACTAGATTCTGGTTTGGTCCATCCATTGAGTTGTTGGTCTTAGACGTCTATGGAGTATCCACTTTCAGAATGTCTCATCTTCTGGGGCTAGGAAATAAGTATACAACTTAGCGAATCATACTAACTATTGCAGTACATTTCCCCCCTTACCTTCTTGTGGTTAGAACTGAGTGAGCCTACACGAGGCCTCAAGCTGCCTCATTTGTTTTTGTGTCTTATACTCTTAGTGCATGGCCAGGTACTACAGCAATCCATGTGAAGTATCCGACCTCGTTTGTTCTGTTTTATCCCTTTTTTTTTCCAATAATTGTTAGGACGAGTGTGGCAATAGTATAGTACAAGAGAAGTAATGAGATGCAACACCTAAAATCCACTCCGGCTGTCGTTATCCATAGTGTCATAGGTGATCGATTGCTTTTTGACATAGGTTTGTCTTATGTTGGCATCCTGGTAGTTCTTATCATAAATGCTTGTTATATAAGTTATCTCATATCGGTTAGAACATGAACTTTAAACTTATATATAAATTATTGGATAATCTTAAATTCTTGAGCTAGTTTTTGAGATTAGTTAGACCCAAAAAAATCCATATTTGACATGTTATGAGAGCCTAATTCGTCCCGATTTGAATATATCGATGTTGGGTTTCCGATTATGTTGTCCACGCTCCAGGATCGAATCTGGGCGTGAGGGAAAGTGTTATGATAAGTTGTTCTATCTTTTGAAATTAGTTAGGTCCAAGCTCATATTTGTCAATGCTCTGGCCTTTAATTCGCATATTTTTTATGTAACGAGTCTATGGATAAAGATGCGATGGCCTCCATCCCTTGTATTGAGCTAGATATTATGGCAAGTAAAAGTCATGAACTATAAGCATGGTATAATATGTGCAATGGTCATGAAGTAGACATGATTTCGTATAAGCTTGTGGTTCCCTTGTGTCCAAAAGAGTTTAGAGGCATGTGAGATGAAGAAGTCTTCTTCTTGTTATGGTTAATGTCGGTGTCGGTGTCTGTCCGTGTCGGTGTCATAACGCCTGCGTACTCTATTCTCTAACATGTTAATGTTAAGACTCCAAATTATTACAGATAATTAATTAAGTATTTATTAGTTTGATCTTTGATCGACTATATACATGTTTTATTTAGTTTTCTTCATTCCCATTAACATTACCTTTGTGCCAATAATGTTTCCTATTGTGGTTTAACAATCTAATTAACTTCTACCATTCAAATTGTGCATGATTCTTGGTCCGATGGAAGAAATATACAACCCCATTATTGCAATCAATAATTAATGGTCGTTAGTGATGGTTAAAAATAGTAAGAAATACATTTTGATTTTATTTATTGAGTTTTTACTTATTAATAATTAAAATTTTCGAGTAATTTTGAAATGTGGAAGAGGGAGACGTGTGATCTTCCATCCCTTCTTTTTCTCTAATCCTTTAAACACTTTGATTAGTCCTCTTAATCTCACTCATGATTTCATATTTTATGTCTTTTCCCATTTTTCGTAATAAAAATTATACACTTGTTACTCATTATTTCTTTTTGAAGTAAAATCTCATTTACAATAACTTCATACTTTTCTTAAAAAACATTGTATCCCATAATACTAAATTCTATTAATGTATACATGTGTCTAATCTATCTTAATCACTTTTCTAATAGCGTGACTCATATATTTTCCCAATGAAATTATAGTAAAGTATATACATAAATCGAGATTATTCGGAATTAAATTCAGTGATGATCAAATCACATGAAAACAAATTTAATTTTTTTTATTTTTCAAATTTGAAAATCCGAAAGTTCCAAGAGTTGTTCAACACACTGTGATTCCTTTTGTTGCCTTTCTCTTTCTCTCTCTCTCTCTCTCCTTCCTTCTTCCTTCCTTCTCCTTCTGTGTCATTCGTTTTTACTTCGCCATTGAAGAAACTCTTAATTATACGCTTCAACTTCAACTACTCCTCGTATTTTCTTCATCTCCAAGAGAAGAAGGACGTTTTCTCCTACTTTTTTACCTGCATTTTCTTCCTACTCTTTCGTTTAATCCCATCTCTTCTCCGTCCCCACCGCTCGTGATTCCGCCAACCCCAGGCAAGAGGAGTGAGATTGCCATTCTGGGTTTCTCTGGGTTTCTGGAGAAGAACCTCATACTTTCTGGGTATGGCGCCTTTTCGTCTTTCTGGGTATGTGATTAGCTTTCGGTTTCTCTAATTTTCTGGGTTTCTGATCTATGCCCTGTTTCGAATTTCAGATTGCGACGCCGTTGATTTGAGCTGAAAATTGGATCTCCCCTGTTTTCTGGCTCTCTGTGTTTTCTGAGATTTTGTCTGGTTGAGAGAGGATTTTGAATGTCCGGCGCTCTAAGGGTGTCTTTTCCGCCATGACTACCAAGCGCGCCTACAAGCTCCGTATCCTTAACCATTATTCTTTAGTTTTCATGGTTTTCGGGATTTCTTCTTGTCGATTAAAATGAATGCTGCGTTTGATCTTCTGCTTCTAGCTTGGGTTTCCGAGTCAATTTCCCGAGATCTATCTTGATTTGTGTTATAATTTGATCCTCTCCGTGCATGTCGCTGAATTACCGAGCGAGCACTAGTGAAGTTGAATTTTGACTGAGTCGTATCTGGTATCACTGTTGAGCACTTGACTTGTATGATAGAGGAATTTGTGGCACATTCTGCTACTGTGAACTGTCTCAAGATCGGGAAGAAGTCTTCGAGGGTTCTTGTAACAGGTGGGGAAGATCACAAGGTTAATCTCTGGGCTATTGGTAAGCCCAACGCCATTCTGGTCAGTCCTCCATCTCTTGTGGCTTGTCTCGGTAAATTATGTAGTTAGTTCCAATTGAAGCTTATTCTCTTCTCTGATAGAATGGGAAATGCTTATCTGTTCATTTAGAAGAGCATTTTGGAAATGTTATTTTCTAGTGACTCTTAGCAAAACTGATCTTTTATGTTGTTGTTTTTGGTTAGAGCTTGTATGGGCATTCGAGCGGAATTGATTCAGTCACTTTTGATGCTTCCGAAGTCTTAGTAGCAGCAGGAGCTGCAAGCGGTACTATCAAACTTTGGGATTTGGAGGAGGCCAAGAGTAAGTATAGTAGTAATTCCATTAAAATCGCGGACTGCTCTTTCCTTTTTTTGCTGGTCAGCACATTTCGAATCCGATTTTTATTTAATACATTCTTGTGGTCGCATTACGGATAGTTGTCAGGACTCTCACTGGCCACAGATCTAATTGCATATCGGTGGATTTTCACCCTTTCGGAGAGTTCTTTGCATCTGGCTCTCTCGACACGAATCTCAAGATTTGGGACATAAGAAAGAAGGGTTGCATCCATACTTACAAAGGTCACACTCGAGGAGTCAATGTACTCAGATTCACCCCAGATGGTCGTTGGATTGTATCTGGTGGGGAGGACAACATCGTGAAAGTTAGTAGCTGCATTTCTTTTCCTTTGTTGCTTGCCCTTGCTGGGTATTAGATTTTGTCTTGTGCATTGGGGAGGACAACTGCAAACGAGTTTATGTGATCTGTTACAAACTAGTTAGATTTGACCTTTTCTGAAGAAAGTCCTGAAAAAAGCGCAATACCCTTTGAACAGAATAGAAATAGGTGTTGAGAGGATATTTTTTTTGTTTTAATCTCCCTTGCTGCATCTATTGGCATGGATGAGATCATGTAGTAGGCAATTTTTTGTGTAAGTATGCATGAGAGTCTGTTTTATGTTACCTTTATGTAGCTGAAGCCACTACCAGATAGGAGAACAGTTTGGCCATGCTTTGGTTTGCATCTTGCTAAAACTTTCAGATGATAGGGAATCAAATATTCGTATTGCTTACGAGTATCTGATTTTTCTAACTCTCTTAAGGTTGTACTTGGCTTCTCGGTGTACAATTTGGCCGTCTATAGGTATGGGATTTGACGGCTGGAAAACTGTTGCATGATTTCAAGAGTCATGAAGGGCAAATTCAGTGCCTAGATTTTCATCCCCATGAATTTCTGCTGGCAACAGGTTTGTTACCCTTTTTGTTCATGTGCAGTCATATGTTACTTAGCCTGAACACAATTCAATATTCGATCCTCGTTTTCCTCATTTCACAGTTCTACTGTTCTTTGTAGCTTATGATTTATATAAGAAAGAATATAAACATGAAAAGTAAATGTGGTTTTCTTTCAACGTATGATATAGCACTTGTGATTAACACAGTGAAGGTGTATATATGGGGTGGGCAGAATTTCATAATGCTATGTCTGACCTCTCTTTAGTCGCACCAAGGACCCAATGGTGGCAACTTTTATCTGTTGGCATCTTTCTATAATTATATACTGATCTTGTTTTTGCCTTGGGTAACAGGTTCCGCTGATCGGACTGTAAAATTTTGGGACCTTGAAACGTTTGAGCTGATTGGCTCTGCTGGACCCGAGGTATCATGTGTTGCTCTAGTTATTCTATTTGTTTTTTTCTTTTTTGTGAAGCTATAAGTATTCTCATCGATTTATATTTTATACTACTAGTTGCCATTTCATGTAATATGTTATGCTACTAGTCAGCAGCATTTTGCCAAGTCATGCTTCTGCCTGAGGACTTCCTGCTAGACCACTGGGGTCCGTTGCTTGACATTTAATCCAGAAGGGAAGACTGTGCTTTGTGGGTTGCATGAAAGTCTGAAGGTAAGCTCTTTTGATAATTTGACCACGGGGATATGGTGTATCAACTTAAAAGAAGGTTGACCTGTCAAAGCCTCTATGGAGGATATGTTACTACCGTCCTTTTGCTGTGATAATATGCATGCTCACCGTCCTTACCTCACTCCTTCCATTCTAACTTTTGCGCAAATTGTAGATTTTTTCTTGGGAACCGATAAGATGCCATGATGGGGTGGATGTGGGATGGTCAAGATTGTCGGATTTAAATTTTCACGAGGGAAAGCTTCTTGGTTGCTCATACAATCAAAGTTGTGTAGGCGTATGGGTTGTAGATCTCACGGTACTGCTCTGCCTTTGTTCATCTTCCATTATTGTGTGACCTTTCCACTTAATAGCTGCCAGTTGTGTTATCTTTAAACTTCTGGTTCATTTTTCCAATGACATGCACAGCGCACGGAGCCATATATGGCTGGAGGTGGTACTCAACCAAATGGTCTTTCAGAGAGAAAATCTAACTCAGGAAAAGATCAAACGGTTCTGAATGATAACAGCTCAAAGGCTGTTCTTGGAAAGCTGTCTGTTTCGCAGAACATAGATACTTTGCCAAAGGAACCAAAGTCTCTTGGAAGATTATCGGATTCTCAAAATTCTGATTCTTTGTCAAAGGAAACAAAATCTACTGGAAGGTTATCAATATCTCAAAATTCGGATTCGTTGATGAAGGAAATAAAGCCTTTCGGGAGGTTGTCAGTTTCTCAAAATTCGGAGCCAGTTAAAGAGTCGAGGACCATGACCTGTATGTTGGTTTGTTATCCGACTATAGAATGTTCTGTTCTATGTTTCAGGTTTCTCTTGTTCGTATTTCTGCTTATTTAACCATGTATTTCCTTGATTTATATGTTGCCTGAAGCCACAGGAAGTATACCAAGCACTCCTCATAGGGTCAGTTTAAACAATGCTCCGAAGACTGCTACCGGTGTTCCAGTTGCTGTTTCTGGTGCTGCAACCTCAAAGAGGAATTTTGCAAGAGCTAACCCTGCAGTGAATCCTCCTGTATCGAACAATGCAGATTTTGTTCCGGTTATTGTACCGAGAACTGATTTTAAAGGTGAGCAGGCAGCTGAATCCAGGACAGAACTCGACATAATTGGAAGGACCATGCCATATTCGCTGCAGTCAAAAGCAGCTGATTCTCGTAGGCTGCTGCCAAACAGCAGAAATGAACCAGATCTGCCAACCACATCACTTCTTGGAAATTCTGGCGCGCAGGAAACTGAACAAAGCAATACTTTGGATGGAAATGCATTTCCTAGTGCCAAAGGTGGTGCACAAGGTACTTCTACTGCTGAGAGGAAAGTTAACGATTATAGATACACGGGACTTGGCAGGAGTGGTTCAAGATCGCTGATGGGATCACCTCCAAGGAACCATGATGAAAACTGTATGTGTACATGCCTTTCCAATCTCTTTCGGCTTTATGTTTTTGTTGGTTTAGTTTGTCGACCTTTGTACAAAATAGGAAATCATCTAATATCTATTCACCGTTTTGGCCTCTCACATGTGGTTATTTGTTTTCTGAACTTCTGGTGTATTTGGAAAAAAGTATATGAATTCTTTCTACTAAGAGAAACATGGACAATATTGGGATGTTTCAGATGACTTAATGGGCTACAAAGCAAATAGAGATCAAGATCCATCTGAAAGTCAAAAAGGAGGTAATTCTTTGTTTTCGTCTATTATATTTTGCTTGCAATTGGATATATTTTCATCCTCCTGTCTTTATCGTACTAGGAAAACTGCATTCCTTTGCACTAAAGAGGGAGAGAAGAGGGAGATTTTCTAACTTTGAGGGGTCTGTTTCAAGTATTTCTGGTGGAAATGCATCCATGGTGAATGTCCGCCCTTCCAATATGGTAATGGGCCTAGTGACCTGAAAATTTTGGTTTCAACTTGAAATATTTTCAAACAAGCAACAATTATAGTACGTGGACAATCCAGAGTCCGAAAGGAGTTATTATACCATCAAAACACTCCCTGAGGAGTCTTGGATTGTCCATGTACAGTTCTGCAGTTGTAATTGCTCATCTTGACACTAGAACATCTCATCGATTTATATTTTATACTACTAGTTGCCATTTCATGTAATATGTTATGCTACTAGTCAGCAGCATTTTGCCAAGTCATGCTTCTGCCTGAGGACCAGAGATAATGCATACTATATCTTCTTTACTGCAGTTCAAGCAGAGAGGAAACCCTTTATCACCCGCGGAAGCAGAAAGGATCATTTCAGCTAGTGAAGAGGATATTGTTCAAGATATAATGGAGCAGCATGATCAATTCATCAGCCCTATGCAGTCTCGCTTGGCTAAGTTACAGGTAATCACTAAGACATTAGAAATTAGGATTATCGCAAGTGATTTGGTCTTCTTAATTTGGCCTATAGTTATCAGTTCTTTTGGACTTTGCATGATGTGCCCACATGTAGGCACCTCTGCAAAGCACATAACTTGCTGATATATTGTTTAAACAAGAATGACTCCAACTTTTAGCTTATCCAAGCAGATGCTAAATGAGTCTTAGATGATTATTGTTTTAATTGCTTCCAGGTTGTTCGTAGACATTGGGAGAGAAATGATGTTAAATGCGCAATAGACGCTTTGGACAAGATGGCTGATAATGCTGTAAGTTTCCATATATCATGTATTTGTGTGCAGATAGTAGAGAATTCAAAAGAAATTCATGTGATTCCCGCTGTTTCACTTGTTGCAGGTTCTTGCGGATGTGTTGAGTGTATTAACAGAGAAAAACGATATTTTTACATTGGATATGTGTACCTCTCTTCTTCCCCTTCTGACAGCTCTTCTGGGCAGCGACATGGAAAGGTAAACATGCTTTTCTTTTTCAGTTAATTCTTGACGCACTCTATGATGGATACCGTCGAATCGTTAAGCTGGCGTTATGCATGTCCAATAATGCATGAATGTCTTCTTTCTATTTTCCCGACTTCCTCTGGTTTTGCATAGTTTGATGTATTGACCATCCTTGTTGAGATTCTTCGCAAGTATCTATGATTTGCTTTACATAAACTTGCTCGCAGGCATTTGAGTGTGTCCCTGGATTTGCTGCTTAAGCTGGTGAGAATGTATGGTTCACTCGTATACTCATCACTATCAGCGCCATCATCTGTAGGTGTAGATATTGAAGCAGAGCAAAGGTGGGTTTGCGTATAGTTATCCTATTTGTCTTCTTCATCCTAACTTCAATCTTATTTAATAGGATCGAACGCTGCAGTCGTTGCTTTGTCGAACTCGAGAAAGCCAAGGCCTGCATTCCTTCTCTAGTGAGGTGAGTGTTCGTAATAACCATCGAACAACGAAGAGATTAACATTCTATGGCCGTTTGGGGTCTCATTTATTTGTCTTTGCGGATTGTGTAGAAGAGGAGGATTGGTGGCTAAGTCTGCTACTGAACTGAATCTTGCATTCCAGGAAGTTTCATGACTTAATCAGACAGAGTTCACAACTAAAGCCTATCTTCCTACCTTGCCTTATCCTAAACCTGCCTTTTAAGCGCGGATTTGGTTCCAAAGGAAGAAGTTCTAACAAAGTAAATCGATACTGCTGAAGTTTAACCGAAGAGTTTCGAAGACTAACCCTCACGCAAGCGTTGCTTCTGATCAACGCATTGCCTTCGTGTTTTGCTAATCTTTCGTACGTGAGAGCATTGCTTCTGATTGCTGCATTGCTCTTGCGTTTTGCTAATCATTTGCACGTAAGAGCATTGCTTCTGATCGATGCATTGCTCTTACGTTTTGCGTATCTTTTGCTTAACGGAAGCAAAAGTTCCGCAGGCTTTGTCTAAGGCTAACTTGTGTGTGTGTAAAGAGAGAGCCACTTGGGCTGTGTATTTGATTTAGTTATTCTTTTTATGGAGACTGCTCTTTCTGACATAAACATGTTCAGTGACCTTCAGTCTTGCCAATTTATTTACGTCTATGTTTTCATATTCCCATTGAGATTTTTTAGTCAATACATTGAAAACCTAAATTTCGTAATTATTTGGTTTACAAAATCATAAGAATATTGAAGGAATAACATTGTTTGAATGCACATTAACCATGCAGTTAATGTTAACAAAATTTAGGTAAAAGTGTTGCATTGTTCTATTTGTTGTTCTTCCTTGAATGGTTCAATCGTAAATGTTTAGCTTATGGGTCAAATTTGAAGAGATAAATGTTTCAAAATCTCTAAAAAGTTTTTCGTTTGGTCATAAAGTTTTAAATTTGTTTAGTAATAATGTATAAACAAAAATTTATAGTTTGATAAAGTACTCAAGTTTCAAATTAGTTTGTAAATTATCTGACATGGTAAGATGAATATTTTGGATAAAATTTGAAATCAAAGATTTTCAATTATTCAGTTAATTTTTATTAAATAATGCATATACACTAGAAAGAAGACAATATATTATTATATGTGAATCACGAAAAAGTGAAAGAAACAAAAAAAAAGAGGGGAAGAGGAAATGGCCAAAAATATGTAGAGAGAGAGAGAGAGAGGTGAAGAAGAAAGACTTTGCCATTCGGATTCGAATTGAGCGACCGCGACCAAACGGCTGCGCCGTACGAACCAAACTCTCTTCCCATTCCCAAAGATTCTCTCCAATTTTTATTTTTATTTTTTTTAACCTTGTTATTTTTTATTATTAGCTTCACAAAAAATTATATTTTAAATATTATATATATATATATTAAATTTCAAACCATGTTTTTAGTTTCTCACTGCAAGTCAATATAAAATAACATAGATGGATATAACATAAGTCATTAGAAAACTTGTTCTGAATTTTAATTCAATATAAAATAACATAATTGGATATAAAATATTACTTTAATAATAATATTTTATAATATTTGATATAATACGTGACCACATGTTTCTTCACTAATTACAACTTATATAATTAGTGGATAGAGTCATTTGACTATTTACTAATCATATACTCTTTTACAACTTTTTACCTGCATATGATATCATGTATGTATTTTATAAATTGTAATATTTTTTCATCCAATTTTGACTCGTATTTTACCCGATTATATTTTGAAATGTTAATTTTTAGACAATTAGGTTTGAATTTATTACAAACATAAACAATTTGTGTTAATTTTTTTAGATAATTGCGTTGAACTCAAGTTAATCACATTAGTTTTAATTGATTTCGAGTCAAAATTGACTCAATTTTGACGCAATTAACTAACACAAACTCATTTTTTTATTTGAAACGAGTTATATTCATACAACGAATTCAATTTTGATCTGGCTTTGACGCAATTAACAAAATTGAATCTGGTTTTTACTCAAAATTAATTAAGTGATCCAATTAATTGGATTTTAACGCAATCATTCGAAAAATTAACATGAATTGTTTATGTTTGTAATGGTTCATATCTAATTGTCTAAAAGTTAGTATTTCAAAACGTAATTGGGTCACAATCGTATCAAAGCTGGAAAATTGAATCAAAATCGTGTCAAAATGGGTTAAAATCGGATCGATTTCGAGTCAAAATTGGGTAAAAAATCTGGTAAAAATCAGGTCAATCCATGTCAAAATATGGAATAGTGAATTAAACGAAAATTTTAGTAGTTAATTAATAGAGGGGGTTTTAGACAAATTGTTTATTGTTGAGTGGAAATTAGGTTTAGGGCTAAAAGTCTAGTGTAGAATTGAAAGAGGGCCAAAGTCGTAGAGGGAATGAGACTAAATAGTATTTTCAAGAGGAGAATATATACCTTACCGAATTCTTTTTTATTTTTGTTTTTGTTACAGATTACCTCATATGAGATTCTTGTTTACCCTATATGTGTTATATGTTTTAATATAGTAGGTTAGGGTAGTGGTGAATATAGATATTTTTTATTGAGGGCAATATAATATACAATTACATAGAAGTAATTAAAATATAAAATATTTGAAAATAATATCGAAAAATAAAATGTCTTATAAATTTATTCTTAGATTGTTCATAGTTTGAAATTTATATATTCTAAGGTCATCTATGATTGTCTGATGTAAATTTTTTTCAATATAACAAATCAGACAATCAATAAAAAATCGATCACCAATTCGATTGCGTAAGGCCATCTTCACATTGGTCATTGCAGAAAATATCTCTCGATAGTTTCATTAGCAACGGGTAAGATCAAAGTTCACTTCAAAAGCCAATACACCAAAGGATACAAAAAATGCTCACTTGTTTCCACCATTACACAAGCAAGATCCCCAAGGTTTTTCAAATCAGAAAATCTATCATTTCTTTTATATTACTAAAGACATTTTTGGTCCAAACTACAATCATTTGGATAGTAAAAGAAAATTGCAATTTGATGCGTTCTCAAAGTTAAATAAATAACCTAAACTATCCCCAAGTGCACGGCACGTATGTAGTACTTCAGGTGTCGATCCCACAGAGACTATGCAACACAACCTAAACTCTAACTGTGAATCAAACTTGCTAACGAACGAAATATGGTTTGAAGAATGAAATACTAAAAGCAAATAAACAAACTAGTTCTTATGAATGAGACAAACGTTCAAGAAAACCGGTTTCACTACAAGACTATCGAAACCAACAATCAATCTATCTATCATGCAATCCCAGTCAAGTTATCTAAGGCAGACGATCCTAATATGATATCTACCCTCTCTCGAGGCATAGACACGTGATCTAGTCAAGTTGCCCCCTACTTTTGTGGCTGACACCCTAAACTAAAGCCATAAGATCTGTGATTCATCCGTTTTACCCAACCGCTGCTACCCTACTTTCGTGGCCTAACCTCGGTTGTTCTAAACCTGATCTTCTAGGACTAGAATTCTCCTTTCGGTCCTTCTCCTAACCCCTAACACATGCATCTACGTGGCCTTTGTAAACACAAGTCATTTAAGCACTCAGATAAAGGATAGATAAACGAAAACGAAAAGATGCATTCAAAGATAAATCAAAAGTGGTTTCGGGATAGCCATGGGCTAATCCCTTCTCCTAGAACAAACAAACTACTCGCTCATGCGTCCGTAAACAATCATAAACGAAATAGAATGTCTAAGGAATATGAAAACCAAATGAAACCGAAGTGTGAAGTTGATCTCCAATGCTCCTCGTTAGTCTCCTTCGCAAGAACCTTCTTCTTCTCTCTACGTGTGCTCTGTCTTTTTTCTCTTCGTTTCTGTACGAATTCGGCTGCTCAAGCTTTCCCCTTTTATCCCTCTTTCTCCTCTTTCCTTTCCTCTCTTTGGCCGTCCCCTTTCTTTCCTCTCTAGTGGCTGGAATTTTCTATTTCTT
>CM071870.1:2538030-2563948 GCA_036759665.1 Gynandropsis gynandra
GGGGGGTCTATTATTATCTTTGTACAGAAGAAACAATGGAGATCAAAGGCCCCAGAAAGATTTCAAAGGTTCCAAGAAAACGACTACATGGATCCACATCAGGGTCTATGCCTTGGAGCTCTTTTTAATATCGCAGCAACAAACGTACACATTTCTTCCTTATGTTTGTTGAACTAGAAAATGCTGAACTATCATCTTATCTTTTGCAATACCCAATCTGTTTTCCTCAGGGATTGGATGCAGGGAAAAGGCTTTGTATTTTTGGATTCTGCCGCTCCATTGAGATGCTTAATGATGTTGTTGAAGATACTGTTTTAGAACATGGGGGAGAGGTAGTTTTTACATTATCAATGGAATTAATTTCCTTTTTAAGATTTCTCTCGAATATGCTCCTTCTTATCTAAATTAAGTCAACTTGTGACTGAACTATCATGCAACTGTAAAGGTTTGAAAATGTTACATGTGGTGTCTGATTTGTACTCTCTGTCAACCTTGGTTTCACGTTCACAGTGTCTTAATATAATAGATCCATTAAAAATAAAAAAAATTTTATGTTATAAATTTTTTTGTTATTGCATAAAAAATAAAAAAAAATAAAAAAATAAAAAAATAAAAAACGACTAGTCACCGACTAGTCGCCGACTAATTCGACTAGTCGCTAGGCGCTGACGGACCGCCCGACTAGCGCCTAGCGACTTTTACAACACTGCTTACAGCAGCTGCAGTTTTCCTTTTTCGAGTTTTTCCATCTCTTGTTTTTCTATTCTTGTATAATTGTCAATGTTTCCTCTTTATTTTCCAGCCATGTAGCTCCTCTTCTTCTTCTTTAACCATATTTCCATTTGGTTTAAATAGCCAACACGTTCCTTTTCTTTGTTTTGCTAAATTTCCTTTTTCACCAGTTTCCATTTTTTCGGTTTCTATTTTCTTCACCAGCTTGTATTTCCTTATCCTCTTGTGCAGTAACGATTTCCTTTTCCTTTTTCCCTCTTTTCCTCCTTTTTTTGCTGCCTTCTTTCTTGTTCTTGCATTTCCATTAATTTTTCTATCAGCCATTTCCATTTTCTATCTTTGACGGTTGGTGTTTCCAATTCTAGTGTAGGCGGCAATCTTTCCTTTTTTGTGTAGGCGGTTGGAAGTTTACATTTTGTTCTAGAAACTTGCTCTTATTTTATATAAACCATATTTCCTTTTCATGTTCCAACCGTGATCTTCTTACTTTTGTTCTAGCAACCGAAATTTTCCATTTTTGCTCAAACCACCGAAAGTTTCCATTTTTGTGAGCGGCCATTGTTTCCATTTTTTTGTAAGCGGCCATTGCTTCCTTTCTCTTCTTTCGATTTATGATTCTTTGGATGCTGACCGTGCATAGCTGATAGAAGAGTGGTTTTTCTTAGTTTTGCTTCATTTACTCGTGTTTGTATCCCGATATCTCCATTCACCGCGCGGATAGTGGCTATTCCTTGCCAATTCTCGTCTCATTTGTCCCGTGATGATCCTCAATGTTGGTACTTTGTCTCGTGCACGTCCTTTAGCTCCAAAATAAACCGAATACGCATAAAAAACTGTAAGAACATGAAAACACGAAAACAAGTAAAACGGATACAGAATCATACGTAAAGCAACACATATATATCATAAACATCTCTAAAATCGTGCAAGAAATATGTATGAAAACGAGATGATCACAATTTTCCAAATGAAAATTTTATGGATTCATCCGTCGAGAAGGTTTCAGACGGATTACATATGGATTACGGAGGCACTAGAAATCCATCTTTAATCCGTTCGCAAATTTGTTGATAGAAACATTGTTCAGAATCCGTCTAAAATTACGGACGAATTCAAAATGCGACGCGACCCTATGTGGAAGTGCAAACAGACGATGTATCCGTCTGGAAATTACGGACAATATAGCCTTCCGTATGTAAATTTTCGAAAAAAAATTGGACATATTTCACCATCCGGAAACCGTATGGAAATTAGGATGGTTTACGAATGTCTCGTTAAAAATGTTGATTTTAGTCCCTAATATACCCTTAATCGGTCCAGAAATTACTTTTATAAAATGTTCACACCTACATTCATATCTCACACAAAATTATCAAAAATTATACTCCATATAATCTTATTATATCATTGTCGAGATCAAATACTTTGGTTTCTAGACAATGGATGTATAGAACAATTGATTCATAAACTCAAAGTTAATCGAATAAGTTTATGGAAGGCGTTGCATAGTTAATGATGATGGTAAAAAATCAACAAGTTTACAAAGGAACATGTAAGTTGGTTTGTCCTCACGTTAAACGCAAAAAATGAAAATTTTGTTAACAAGAGAATCGCATGAATTATCTTTATTTCAGAGGTTTTACCCCAAATTACTTAATGTGGTTATCTCACAAAGAGAATTTTGCACCATGACCTAGTAATATTATGGAAGATTAGTAGGGGTATTGTACATAATGAAGTGTTTGAGACACATCGAGATGTAGAAATAAAATCTTATGTGGAAATGGTGCAAAATGTATTCAGTGAAAGAAGCAAGAAAAGATATTAAAGAAGATCCGAATGAATATGCAAACTAATTTTTGATATGTTGAAAGTTCCAAACATTCACTTTATGATGGATGTAGAATGGGTCTTTCACAATTGCATTTGTTTGCATGTTTGATGAAATTGAAGATATAAATAACCTTTTGAGAGTTGTGTGGATTCTATATCGCAATTAGTAAAAGATTATTTGCCTAAAGATAACAAAATATTAGAGTCATATTATGAGACAACGAAGATGATGAGATCTTTGTTTTTATTGTCATATTAAAAGATTGATGTTTGTCAAGACAATTGCATGATTTTTTAGAAAGAGCCATCAAATTTAACTAATTATCGATTTTGCAAAAAAAAAAAACCGTTTTATTTGACAAGGAATGGAAAACTAGTTTCATATCATCGTATATGGTATTTACCAATTACAGATAGAATCAAAAGATTATATCAATATGAGAAGAGTGCAAACGAAATAAGATGGCATGCTGAGCTCTCAACCGGTGATGGAAAAATATGACATCCCTTAGATGGTGAACCTTGAAAATACTTTAACAAGATATATCTTGATTTTGTAGATGAGAGTCGAAACGTTTATTTAGGCCTTTAAAGTGATGGTTTGAATCTATTTGGAATGTTTGGGAAGAATTATTTGTCAAGGTCAGTCATTATGATACCGTACAATTTACCACCAGTCATGTGTATAAAAATGGAGTTTTTATTCTTAACAATAATGATTCTCAGGCCTACTCATCCTAAAATAAGTTTGAATATATTTCTTCAACCATTGATTGAAGAATTAAAAGAGTTATAGGAGAGAGTTCAAGTGTACG
This sequence comes from Gynandropsis gynandra, assembly GCA_036759665.1. Classification (NCBI taxonomy): domain Eukaryota; kingdom Viridiplantae; phylum Streptophyta; class Magnoliopsida; order Brassicales; family Cleomaceae; genus Gynandropsis; species Gynandropsis gynandra. Next base: position 2,541,411 of record CM071870.1, read on the forward strand.
ACGTCTCAAGGCGATAAAATTATATTATGAGGTGTTCTTACATGGACAATAAATGATTTATCAGCTTATAGCATGTTATCTAGATGGACAAAACATGTTCGATTGACTTGTCCTTATTGCATGGACAAAAAAAATTCTTGTCGGCTGAAACAAGGAAGACAAATCATTTGGTTTGATTCTCATTGTTGTTTTTTCGTGCTGATGACACATTACGACATAACAAAAAAAAATCAAGAGGAATGTAGTTGTGCAGAAGTCTCCTCCTCTAGCTTTGATTGATAAAGAGATTTTGTATGAATGATTTCTTGCTTTGGGAGTTCCTATGAGTATTGATTGCAAATGAAACAATCATATGAGAATTGTTAGCTACAAAATTACTCATAATTGGTACAAGAAAAACATTTTTTGGGATCTATCATATTCTAAAAATCTAAAGCTTCTACATAATCTTGATGTTATGCACATAAAAAAATATTTTATAATATCATCAACACGATATTGAACGTCAGAAAAAAATACAAAGGATAATATTAAATTGTGCAAGATTTTAAAGAGTATTACTCATGAAAAGAGTTATATATACTTGATTACGACAAAGCTTTAGTTCAGATATTCAGATTATTAAATAAAAGAAAAACAAATTGTTGAAGTGGCTAAAAGAAGATGTGAAGTTTTCTGATGGTTACGCGTATAACATTGGAATGTGCGTTGACATTAAAGGAGAAAAGTTATCAAGGATGAAAAACCATAATTGTCATGTCTTCATGTTAAAATTACTTATCATATGTTGTTTAGAATTGTTGGACAAAAATGCACACGAAACAATTGGAGGTGTAATTGATTCTTTGAAAGAATGTTTTTAGTAATTTAAATCTATTAATTTTTAGATATTTATTTAATACTTTTATGTTTCCATGTTGACATATTTTTTTGAGATTTATGTGTGAGGAATTAGATGTGGTTCATAGATTTGAATATAACATTATTACTAAACAATGTAACTCGAAATAGATTTTACCTCCATCATTTTCAAAGTTATAGAGCATATGATAGTTCATCAACCGTGCGAATCTGCATTAGAACGTCCAGTTCAATTTTGTTATATGTATTCATTTGAAAAATTTATGTTTCATCTATAGAAAATGTAGAATTTATAGAACAAAGATGAATTAGTGGAAGCAAGGTAAAAAGAATAATAGCGAGCAAAAGAGCGAGAGAATTCGAGAGAATAAAAATAAGTATTCTCTTATGTATTTCAACAGAACTAAAAGTAACTATTTATGCAAGTAGAAAGGGTGAAAAACAAGGAAAATATAAGTACACATGCAAGGCACAAGTTTAGATGTAACTTGCATGAGTTGGAGCACTAAACAAGGCATAGGAGACCGCATAGGTCATAAATAGGCTTGACCAGGTCACAGGACGCGAGACACGGGACGCGGCTCGAGACACGGAGAAGAGAGCTGGACACGGCTCGGGATACAGAGAAGAGCGGGATGCGGCTCGGGATGCAAGGAAGAGTGGGACGTAGCTCGGGATGCAGAGAAGAGCGAGACACGGCTCGGGACACACGGCTCGGGACACATAGAAGAGTGGGACATGGCTCGGGATACGGAGAAGGGAACGTGATACGGCTCGGGATATGGAGAAGAGCGTGACATGGCCTTTCTTCTTAACATTCCCCTTCAATGTTAGGCATTCAAAAGCAACATAAGTGAAGCCTCATTAAAACCTTTTCGGGGAAAACCCAATTGGGACAAAAACCCGACAAAGAAAAAAGAGTACAAGAGCTTATGAGCTCGAGGGACGATCGACTAAACTTGAATCCGATGCCTTGGGACTGAAGATATCAATGAGGTCGATTCGATAATGGAGATCTTTGCAGAATTTTTCACTTATGGCTTTGGTGAAGACATCGGCCAAACCGATCTACGCTTCTTGTGTATATGAATTCAATGACTCCATCTTCGAGTTTCTCTTGAACAAAATGACAGTAACCTTCAATATATTTTGTTCGTTCGTGGAACACCAAGTTGGATGCAATGTGAATTGCCGCCTGATTGTCGCAATGAAGCATCAGTGACGTGCAAAGTTAGAGGTCAAGATCTTTGAGGAGAGCCCGGACCCAAATGAGCTCACATGTTGTCTTTGCCATAGCTCAGTACTCGGTCTCAGCGCTGGAACAAGAGATCATCGATTGCTTTTTGCTTCTCCAAGTGTCAATGTTCCCCCCGACAAAGGTACAAAACCCCGTCATTAATTTCCGGTCTTTGCGGTCACCGGTCCAATCTGATCTGCATCAAAATACCCAATTAGACTAGTGTCGTTGTTTTTACTCATTAGTATACCTTTTCCTGGAGCGTTCTTGATGTATCAGAGGATTTGATCCACCATTTTCCAATGTTGTTCCTTTGGAGCATGCATATGCTGGCTGACCTGATTCACAACATAACAAAAGTCAGGTCTTGTGATCGTGAGGTATATTAGCTTACCAACAAGGCGCCTGTATTGTTCTATATCATGAAATGGTTTCCCTCACGCAAGTCTTTGTATTTTTCTTCGATTGGGGTCTTGGTCGGCTTAGATCCGAGTTTACATGTTTCATTCAAAAGGTCTAAATCATATTTTTGTTGAGAAGGAAATAAAGTATCATTAGATCTAGTTACTTCAATTCCAAGAAAGTACTTAAATTCACCTAGATCCTGTATATCAAATGTTTCTTTTAGAAAACGTTTCACACTTTCTATTTCTTTATTATCATCACCTGTTATGATAATATCATTAACATAAACTAAGAGAACGATGATACCAGAATTGTTTCGAATGATGAATATGGAATGATCACTCTCACTCCTCTTAAAACCATAATTTCGAACGGCATCATAGAGCCTAGTGTACCAAGCTCGTGGGGACTGTTTAAGTCCATAGAGAGCTTCCTTTAGTTTGCATACAATTCCTTTTTCGGTTTGGAGGCCCGGGGGAGGTTTCATATAGATCTCTTCCTTTATTTTCTCCTGAAGGAAAGCGTTTTTAACATCCATCTGCCACAAACTCTAATTAAGGTTAATAACAATAGAAAAGATATGCGAACAAAATGAAGTTTAGTAACAGGAGCAAAAGTCTCAGTATAATCTTCCCCATACTTCTGACTATACCTTTGCGCTACAAGGCGTGCCTTGTAACGTTCTACCTCATCATTACTTATATATTTGGTTTTGTATACCCATTTGCTTCCAATGGGCTTCTTTTCTATAGGAAGAGGGACAAAGTCCCATGTTTTATTCTTTTCTAAGGCTTCTAGCGCCTCAACCATGGCTTCCTCCTATTCTGGCTTCCCTTCGGCTTCTCTATAGGTTTATGGCTCGATATCCCTGTCAATTTGACTAAGAAAAGCTTTATGATCAGTAGAGATAAATGCCAAAGAGACAAAATTTTGAATAGGATGTTCAGTTGCCACGCCATTGAATTAGGGTGTTTGGTTGCCATGCCATTGAATAGGATTGTGAATCCATTCCAAGATTGGTCGCCTTATTCTAGTGCTTCTCCGAGACACTATCTCATTTAGACTTGTTCTTCAAGGTACATACGAAACTGAAGACTAGTATAATCTCCACCATTGTCAGTCCTTAGACATTTTATTTTAGCATCTTCTTGAGTTAAAACATGCTTATGAAACTTTACAAACACATCATAAACATAACTCTTAGACCAGAGAGTATACAACCATGTAAATTTTGATTTTTCATCGATGAAGGTTACAAAATATTTCTTTTGATCACGAGAAACACATGGAGATGTCCAAACATCAGAATGGTTTAGTTTAAAACAGTTTTAATAAACCGAAATAGAGTTTGGAAAAACTTTTGTATGTGCTTTCCTAAGATGCAAGCTTCACATGCTTCATGTTTATCTTTAAGATCAGGAAAAATGATACTTTGAACTTTTCTATGAGAGTGTCCAAGTCTCGCATACCATATAGAAACTTTATCAATATTTGAAATTGATAGAACACGGACTCAAGATCACAATACATAGACTCAGGAACATAAAGACCATTGAGGAGCTTTCTTTTACCAATTACTTGTTTGCTTTTAATATCCTGCATCTAGAATGAGTTAGAATCAAAGCAAACATAGCAATTAAAGTCTTTTGCAAGCTTTTGGACAAAAATAAGATTATTAGAAATCTTTGGAACAAGGAGAGCCCTTGTATCATGACCGAGAAGCTTAAGCTTCCCTGTTCCTTTAATTGGAACACTCTCCCCATTCGTAATAGAAACAGAGCCAGTATGAGGTTTTATATCTTTAAACAAGTCATGATTTTTGATCATATGATTTGTAGCTCCAGAATATATTATAATATTGTTTCGAAAAACAAAGAGAGTAGAGGTAACACCTCCCACTTGATCTACTTTGTTTGTTTGATTTCTTGAATTAACAATTTAGAAAAACTCCTCGAGGTCTGCCTTAGTGAAAAACAAGACTCAGAGGCCATATTAGCCTTACCTTGGCCATTACAGATTTTGTTCTTCAAATGGGGGCGAAAGATCCAACAACGATCCTTTATATGACCTTTCTTTTTTCAATGCTCACAAGAGAACAACTATTTGAAAGACTTGATAGAAGTGGCTTGCCCAGAGGTACTTTTAGAGACATTAGCATCCTCGGTCATTCCTTTAAAGAGACGATTTCCCTTTTCCTCCCTTTTAATCATCATACAAACTTCGTTAAACGAGGAAAACTCGTTTTGGCGAAGTATGTGATGAATAAGGTCGTTGTATTTGTCATAGAGGGAGAATAAAAGACAAAAGACCTGATTCGGGTTCGCTCTTAGAGCAATTTCCATAGGATCCACAGTATGAGGCCTTTGAAAATTCGAGTTCAGACCATAATTCCTTAAAATCACCCAAAGCCTGGCTAAAAGGCTTTCTCTCTTCCCTTAGATTATTAAGGTCTTTCTTTGCTTCATAGACACGACTAAGGTTTCATTTCCAAAAACTTGTTTCAGCTCGTCCCAAGGCTCCTTAGGAGACTCAATGTGCCCATATGTATGAAGTATATGGGATTCAGGGGAAATTTTATAAAACAATCAAGGTAGTGAGTTTATTCTGTTCATATTTTTCTGATCTGGCACTTGTATCTACCGGTTTCACATCTGATCTTGTCACAAAACCCCAAAGACCTCGCATGCCAAGATTGGCCTTAGCAATCTTCATCCAATTAGAATAATTGTATCCATTGAACTAACTTGAGATTCTTTTGGTCGAGTCCATGTCAAGAGATCCAAGCAAATAAAAGAAAACAAAAAACAAAGAGAGATTAAAAAATTTTGACCGAAAACAACTTTGAAAGAGAATAGATTTCAGAAGAAACAAAATTGATCAAAACATTTTCAGAGATTTGATCATCGCTCTGATACTATGTAGAATTTATAGAATAAAGATGAATCAGCGGAAGCAAGATACAAAGACTAAGAGCGAGCGAAAGATCAATAGAATTAGAAAGAATAAGAATAAGTATTCTCTTATGTATTTCATTAGAACAAAAAGTACCTATTTATACAAGTAGAAAGGGTGAAAAACAAGGAAAATACAAGTACACTTTCAAGGCACAAGTTTAGATGTAACTTGCATGAGCTGGAGCGGTCAACAAGGTATAGGAGACCGCAGAGATCATAAATAGGCTTGACCAGGTCATGGGATGCGGGACGTGGGACACGGCTCGGGACACGAAGAAGGGAGCTGGATGCGGCTCGGGACGCGGAGAAGAATGGGATGCGGCTCGAGATTCGGAGAAGAGCAGGACATGGCTCATGATGCAGAGAAAAGCGGGACACGCTTGGGACACAAAGAAGAGCGAGACACGGCTCGGGATACGGCTCGGGACACGGAGAAAGGAGCGGATGCAGCTCGGGATGCGGAGAAGAGCGGGACACGACTTTTCTTCTTAACAAAAAAACAAACAAAAAGCCTATCAACAGGGTTCAATTGTGGAACAATATGTGAATGAGGAAATATCGTTCTTTACTTCACACTACTTCGAACCACCTGTTCAAACTAGAGTAGGAATACAAATATATTTTTATGGTGGTGTGACATTTTAATATCCAGCATCCGATGTTACAAATAAATTTTACGAGATTGGTCGAACTATTTGTAAGTGAAAAGATGTATTGGTATCACAACAAGATCTACACATCGCACATACGTATGTTATATTCAACTGCGAACACCTAATACATTTTTAAAGGTAACATACTATAACTATATATAAACGCATTGAATTATGAATACCTATAATATTAGTAAAAAAATTTAGGATGTTTGATGATATATCTAAGAATACATATGTGAACATCGATGAATCTTAACTTAAAGAACTTAAAAAAGAGATTTATAAACATGGATGAGACAAAATGTAAGTAAATTATCTTTAAATATAGTTATACAAAATAATTAGTAATATAATATTATATTACTAATTATACAGATTTAGATGGGAAATCATCCACTATGTCTACAGGATCTTGTTAAAGGATCGATTGTAAAAGTTACAAGTTTTCCAAAGTATTTAACACGTGGTTACCACTTTCACACTTACGAACGTGGAAAATTGAACTCAACTATTAATTATGGTGTATGTGTGAAAGATGAAAGTTATTGTGAATTAACCAACCAACTAGATTTTTACAAGTTCATGAAGAAAATTAGCAATTTGAATATACAAGTTTTATTACTACTCTAAAAAACATTAATCATATTTATCTTGGAAACCATTAATATTATAACTAACGACTTATACTAACATTTGACTTTTTATAGGTTACAAAAACTTAAAAGTGATGTTACTCTGATGTGATTGGTTTGATCTAATAATCGGGTGTGGATCGGAATAAACAAGTTAGACATCATAGAAGTCAATTCAACACGAATATATGCAAAATATGAGTTTTTTATTCTTGTTTCACAAGCGGATCAAATTTGTTATATCGCATATCCAAAGACTAGACGATCGTATGGTTGACGTTTTTCAATGAAGATACTTCCAATAGGTAAATATATTAATAACATCGAAAACCAACAATTAGTTATGCAAGAACAAACTACCGAGATTGTTTCAGTTGAAGCAATTATTATTAAATAATTGCTCATAGAGAAATCTAAGACATTGAAATAAATGAAGATGAATTAGTTGAAACAATAAAATAAGAAGAAGAATTTGTATCTAATTCAACAACACATTAATTGACAAAAGAATTATCTAACTCTGAAGATGATTAATGTAAAGTTTGTTACGTGTAAACTAACTTTATAAACTAATTATCTTATTGAATATAAAATGTTTTATCTAGAAACATGTTTTAATTAATTATATATTATTAACTATTTTTTGTGGATGGATCACATCCTTCCAGAATTCAAGATGGGAGACGACCTTCGTCTCTAAATTCTTAGAAATTTGGATTTCAAATGTCTTTCCCCCGATTGTCCCGAATTTCCATCATCGTAAAATATCGTCCATTCCATCGAACTTCCATATGTCCATCCGTCATTTCAATCGTATGTCTTTGCTTTCGTTCGACAAGTATCCCTTCAACTCCTCGTTTCAATTTTTCGTTCAAATTCTCTGTCCATTTAAAGGTGGTCATCTGTCGGAACGTGTGTCCCTACTGATAATTTTTCCCTTCTATCCGACATGAGCAATCTAATCATTCATAGTAGGCAGTTCGACGGCTCAGCACGGGCAGTGTGGTCGTCCATTAGAGGCGGTCGAGCCATCCCCACGTAATTTAATTCGTCTCTCCCCACAACACATCTCGTCCTTTTAACATCATGTCTAGTTTTGTGTTGTCAACAATTTCGTTAACAAATTAAATTCGAGATCACGTTTCCATAATGAAGAAAGGGAAAATATGTCGTCTACTACGAAACAAGCTTGAGTCTCCTAGTCTTGATTTTTGGATTTTATAAATTTGGTCTTATTTAAGAACTATATAGATTGGCACAACTTATCTCGTTTTCGTACTATTAGCCAATGTCTACTCCGATCGAGCCATTGACATCTTAAATTCATTACGAACCAACAGTAGAAGAATTACTAGCAATGGATGAGAAAAGACACAAACTTTGGCGTTTAGATCCTAGTTGTAAAAACGAAACACAATGGTACATGTTATTAAATTTAAACTTAACTTTGTAATTAATTGAAATGATAAAATTATAATTCAATTTTGATTTATATGTTTGGTTATGATCAATTTTTTCGTCATATAACAAAGGCGGTAAAATTTGGTTTCTATCAACCATGTTATATTTGGACGCGTAATGATTCCAAAGTAAAGGAGCATTGGTAGAAGACCTTTGTGGTACGTTTTTAATAATATTTATGTATAACCAAGTTAATAATTTTTTAAATTAATTAATTAAATATTTTTTTCAGCAAAAAAATTACTAGAATCGTGAGATTACCGGTTTAGTAAAGTCTGAATTTGAACGGGTTGCGAGAATTAGACTGAAATCTCTCATTAACGAAATTAAACATGATTTAAAGAGCAAAAGAAAACATGTGTGGTTAGATTCCAATGTGTGGGAATAAATGTTGGCTTATTGGATGATTTTGATTTCAAACAAAGAAGTAAAAGAGCAAGTCAATCTCGTTGTTTCGATAGAGAATGTTACAAGATGAGCGCTTATACAACTAGATCTCGTTTTTTGTGATAATTTACGAACAAACGGTACGATTTTATAATTTCTAAAAAAATATAATATTTGTATCTTATTTATATATTTTTAAAAGGTATATGTTTGTATTCTTTTAGGCGAAATGGCAAGGCACAAAACTATCATACATTGAATTGCTCGAGAGTAAACATAAAAAGTCAAATGGTTCATGGATAAATGCGAGAACGAAACAAGTTCATGATGATGTTCAAAAGTATGGCATCATAACGGTTATCTCAATTTTGTCGAGAGAGGACGGATCACAACCCTTTCTAGATAAAAAATAATAAAACAACAAGTTATATCTTGAGATAAATTTATAACTATTTAATATAATTTAAAAGTTTATATTTTCTAACATTGAAATTGACAATTTATTCTACAGCAAGTGATGTCGTACAAAGGTTACATTTTCGGCATCGGAGGAATGACATCACAACATTCAATATCATCCAAGCTAAAACGAAATAATAGAATAGTAGTGGCATAATAAAATCATGCAATACGGACAAGCCTTACAAGAGACTCAAGAACAATTGGCAACAAATCAACAAGAATCAACACGACAATATTGTATGCTTAAAGCAAAAATGTATTCGAGTTATCGGGATGAGTGCGGTGATGAAACCGATTATGATAATTCACAACCTCCGACAAGTTTTTAGAAATTGTAATAAAAAGTGTGTATAGTTTATAATTACAAAAAACCTAATATGTGATATTATTTTTTGCCACCATTCGAATCTGGAATCGTCGTTGTCTATATTTTTTTCAGAAAAAAAGTTCTGACGAATTTTCGAAGAATCCGCCGTTTGGAAATCAATCGATATTTTTTACGGTTTGTGGACGGTTTAGGTCATCTGGATTTATGGATGGTTTACAGACTACGTTACATGTCAAGAAATCCATGAGGTTTACAGACGGATTGTTTTTACAGTCATTCAATTTCAGATGGATTGTGTTTATGGTCACACATCAAGAAACCGTTCGTAAAGCGCTTTCTGGACATATGTGGTCTTTGTAAACAGTGTTTTTCTAATAGTGATAGAATTTTGACAAACTTATGAGCCTTACTACTATACGTATGGAACGAGTCAATATGATATAGAGCAGTTGTGTAACTAAACAATTCAATATTCACCTTGTTAAAACATTTTATGAACTCTTGAAGTTGCAGATCTGAAATAATATAGAACTAATCTACCTAATAATGATGTAAATTACTAACATTTTAATTTTTTCTTGGTATCCTTGAATCCATTTATTATTTTGTCATGGCATCTCTATAATCATCATGCCTTTCATAAAAAAGAATTTATTCATAAGATAATCACATCCATCATCTCTTTGTTTTTACAATTGTATCTTTGTTGATTCTACTACTGAAATAACATTCAAGATATTTTGATCTCTCTTTTATAAATCCATTGTTAAATTATATGTGAGTCCCAAAAAAAGTAATATATCTTGATTTCTCCTTTGTAAAGCGATCAACATAATCAAATGTATGAAAATATTTGAGAAGCCCATATGTTTGGCGTCTTTTGATATCGTATGCTAAGGACCTCAAGGATGGAAGAAAAAAATTAAAACAAATGTAACAAACTTTTATAATGAGAAACCCAATGTGCATTTATTGGTCTTGAAAGAGAAACATCTTGATCCAACTCCATTATTAATTTTACCTTTACCAATTCTTTTGGCTCGATAATTTTTTCGAGGCATACTTTTCTTTTATATTATGCTCCAACCACATTCAATAAAATATAAATCATATAAAAACATTGCATATAAAAAAATCAATTGCCTTAACAATTGGTTCAAGTTGATGAATAAAACAATATACATAATAAACATAGCTACTTTGCCTCATAATCATTGATCTCGAACCATTGAATTCACCATTCATATTGCTTGATCCATCATACTTGACATCTAATTAACTTTGTCCATGTTTAACGAACACATAATTAATTGCACATTTTATAGACAACGCAAATGTCTCTTTTACATGTATAAGACCTATAAATCTTTATGTTACTTTTCCAATCTTATCAACAAAATTAATAACCACCATCATTTGTTCTTTATCAGAAACATCACTTGATTCGCCTACCAATAGAGTATACACGGGATGATCAAATTCTTCAATAACACCTTTCACTACTTCTTCTCCAAAGCAATGTGTAATGTCTTTCTCAATGGTTGGAGATATCATTTGGTTATTTTCCAATGAATTATTCAACAAAACCTTACTTACAATCTCATTTTGTTCTACGGTGTATTTCACAAGTTCTAAAATATTTCCTTTATTGCTAACTTTTTTTTACTCATCATGATCTCGAAAAGATAATCATTGCTTCAACAAATGTCTAGTACGATCCTTTTGAAACATTCAAATTGAATTTGATATTCATTTTTTTAGAATATCACTTTGCTTAGGAGAAACATTGTTGATAGATTGATATTGTCTCGTCAAGTCATCACATTTTTTTCAATTTATTGTGAACACTAATTTATCACCAATATGAGAAAATAATATCTATTTCTTATTCCAACTTGAAAATCCATTGGTCACAATTGTGTCATTCCTCGTTTGATTTTCAATGTTATTAGATCCTTTAATAAAAAAACGTGTCTTATTCCATCCCTATGATTAGGATGATATTTTGATTTTCTTTTTCTATCAATAAGATCTCAAGGTAAATCGTCCAAATTAATTTTTCAAGTTGATGAATTGCAAACCTCAAGATTATTCTCCGATACAGCCGTTGTAAAACTTTTACCATAATTTTGAAATATCGATATAATTTTTCTCTTTAAAATTTCTTGATAATTTAATTTAACAAATATAAAAATTATTATAACAATATTCTAATCTAATATGAACAAAATTAGAAAAATTCAATCAAAATTAATAATTTTTTTAAATCAAAATATATATTAACTTTTTGTTTTAATTTGAGCAACTTGAATTTTTATGTTAAAAACAAAATTAAGAACTACAAAATTTGAATTAAAAATATGAAAATGAAAGATATAAAAAAGGATTTGAGATCAAACCCTAATAATTATTTCTATATTTTAAAAATATCAATATTACTAATATAAAAGTTTACATTTTTAATAAAAATTGTAACGGGACATATGACAAATTAGTTTACATAATATATATATAATTTTAGATATATTTACACATACAACCCTTAAGTTGGTTAGTGTAAGTTTTGCTTGATAGTAAATGATTCAAACTCTTTCCGTCCAAGCGATTTAGTGTGAATATAGTTGAACTTTGGTGATGCATCGTGATCACTCCTGCAACTAACAGGTTTCGTACCAAATAAGAATCCACATTGATATGTTTAGTGTGTTTATGAAAGATTTAATTGGTATCGATATGCAATGTAGTTTGACTGTCTTAGTTCAATAACATGGGACGAGAATGACAAATGCCAAGACTGGAAAGAAGGTTTTTAAGCCATAATAGCTCGTAAACTGTAATGGTCACTGCACGATACTCCACTTTAGCATATGAGGAATAAAAGATAGGTTACTTATTCGTCATCTTAGAGATAGGTCACGTATAAAGTTGAATGAACTACGTACCTTGTAACTGATTTGCGATAAATGGAACATCCGTCCAAACAGAATCACACCATATTGTAATATACAACTCTTGTTGTGATATATCACATAACACATGTAGATGATTGTCAATGATCAGTCGTAAGAGACTATATAAACTGATAGATGATATGAATATTGTATGACAAGTCTTGACGAGTCAACCAACCAATTGACGGTACATCTTTGGATTTGAGTATGGTTCAGATTAGATAATGCTAGACGATGATTCTAATCTAATGAAATCATCACCGATTTGGAACCAAGAAGACTCGCCTTAGATATCCAACCCATATTTCAGTTATCAAATGTAAGTATCATGAGAATTTTGTACAACCTCAATACCCAAAAAGTATTTGAACTCTTAGATCCTTTATATGAAAGAAAGAGCTCAAAATGCTTAAGAAGAATAAAAGAGTTACCGACGACGATGAGACAATCCACATACACCAAAATGTATTGTCGTACACATACCAATTAATATGTAAACAATGAATAGTTTACATATGATTGTCGAATGCCACATATTTGTAGTGCAGTCATCAGCTTGGGAAACCAACAACGTGACGTCTGTCTCAATCCATTTAATGATTTCTTGAGTCGGGAAACCTGATCGGGTTTAGAAGCACGAAAATCTGGTAAAACCGTAACCATCGCATGAAAGACCCTTACAATAGTCATTTTGGCGACTGATGCAAATGTCTCTATGTAATCCAAACCTTTAACCTATCGATTATCCATGACCATCAATCGAACTTTGTAATGCTCTAGCCAACCATCTGAGCGAAATTTGCTATAGTATATCTATTTGCAGCCAATTGTCGGTTTTTTGGGAAATATGCTCCAATACCCACGTTCCATTTTTTGTCTATCACATCAATTTGGAATTTCATCATCGAACGTCAAATGGGATTCCACATGGCTTTAGCAAAGGAAGCTTGTTCCTCATATGTCGTAACGACCGCAATAAGAATATGGTGTGCTTACAAATATTTATCAAATGAAACCGAGTGAGAAATAGAAATCGAGATATATAGATACGATGAAAACAAAGACAAAAGATTCAGATGAGACTCTAATCTTGAACAACGCGAATGATATAATCACGTAGACGAATGAATGGTTTCTAGTTGGTAACCTAAGAACCAATTCAGAACTATAATATAATGAGACGCAATATAGAGAATATGCATGGAAAAAGCCGGTTCAGGCACACTCGTGTTTGAGTGATATATATCCGTAACTCTAATATATATAACTCTAGACATATATATTAATAGAAATATCCATATTTAGATGTTGATTAATATAGATGCATAAAAGCTACACACTTTTTTAATTTCCTTTTATGGGTTTAATCGTAATTAATTGGCCAAGTTGTTTGGCGAAAAAAATCATATATCCACAATATATATATATATATATAAAAATCATGGGATACTGTGTAAACAAAGAGGCCCATGTTGTATGACTTGGTGGTAGACCACAGCTACAATGGGATATGAATTCTGCTGCTACATATATAGATATATACATATATCTATAACATTTTACCTCTCTCTCTCTCTTATATATATATATATATATAAAGAGTGTGCAACTCCTTATATAGCTTCATATCTTCAATGTTTCTTCTTCTTCTTGCTGCATTCTCTCCAACGGAAAGTGATAAAGAGATTTGATATAATAGATAGAGAAATAAAAATGGGCTGCTTTGATCCACCGCCATTGAAGAAGATGATGAGAAGCTTCTTCTGGAGAATAAAAGGGAGAATAAAAGCAGAGATGAAGATGATGAAGAAGAAGAAGACGAAGACAAAGTTGAGCTTCAACTACGACCCCTTGAGCTACGCTCTTAACTTCGACAATGGCGACTTATGCTGATCATCATCACCATTACGATACCATGATGTCATCTTCATCTTTTTCTTTTTATGTTTTTACTTAACCATGTTTATGCTCGTGCTTAATTAATCAGCAAATGTAATCTCATCATAATTAATGAATTATTTTACTACGGGTTAACCTTTGTAACTCTCATCTCCCTTGCGTCTTTTTATATTGAAAACATTATATAAAAATACACCAATTTATTATAAAGTTTTAAAATTATAAGTGATTGTTTTGATTTCATATATTAATTTTCATATTAAATTTTGCTTCTAAATTTACTCAAGGTACATATAATGTGTACACCGTGTTAATTTTAAAACAAATATCATAATTTATATTGTATACGAGATATAATAATTTGTGTATAATGTTATAGTAATGAATTTATATACATTTTTATAAAACTTTCCTATTTGTATTTTATCATGTTAATATGGTGTTATGCTTGAAACACACGTATTAAAAAAACCGCTTTATAGGTAATCATGTATTTTTTGTTTTACCATAAAATAAACTAATCTTTAATATACACGGCACTTATAATCCAAATTTATGTGGTGGATATGTAAATTCATCATGATTTGTAAATTTAATCACGGTTTAGAATTTTATAATTACGACACATGCAATCCGAGGTAAAAACAGTATATAATAATTATTGAAAAAAGGCATTCGCTTTCAATTGAAAATTAACCAATTAACTTAGATGGATTAACACACTTTTTATTTAAAATTTGAATTTTCATATTATAAAAAAAAATATTTCAACTAGTGGTATCGGATTTAAAATCACATAGTAAATCTTAATTCTTTTCAAATCATAGAATCTATAAAAAATTTGGAATACAATTAATCCCAAGGAAACATAAATATGCAAACAAAATGTAAAATAAATTTTTTAGGGTAAATAAGTATTACAAATTGAAACATGTAGGAAAAAAAAACAAAAGATTTTAAAAAAAGGGTTGGTGATGTAAGAAAAGGGAAGAGAAGAGAAGAAGAAAAAAAGAGATGTCAATCAGAGTTAACAGTTTTGGGTGAGGCTTCTGAGATTCTCTGTCCCCCAAGACTTTTTACTGTCATCTCTTTCTCTCTCTATATATACGTATATACATATATGTCTATATGTACATATATACATATATATATGCCTATATGTACTTGTATACATATATATACATGTTTCAGAGTTCTCCATAACCTATGCTCTTAATATTTGTCTGCAACACAAAACCCACATGCCCCGCTCTGACCTCTCTACTATTCACCTTTTTATCCCTTCGTAGCCTTTTTACATCTCTTTATTTATTTATTTTACAAATATTTCATATTTCTGCATGTATATGTAAAATTATAAATGTAATATAATTCAAAATAAAATTTCAAAATGCAATATATGAATGTAATAAAATTGAAATTGTGTATTACTTTTATAAGGATTATAGACTATTTATAGAGAAAATATTAGCTTTGTCTAATTATTTAAGTTATTGAAGAATAAAAGCCCAACTCGAACCGAAACAAAACGGAGGGAGAGGGTCGAAGCTTCAATGGGCCTAATTCAAGGCCCAATATAGTAAACTCAAAGGGCCCTTTAAATTTACTTTGAATCTGGACCGTTCGTTGGACATATCAATTTCAACGGAGGATGAGGTGGCCAACTCATCAATCCAAGTGAAGCTTCTAAAAAGCTACAAAAAAAAAAAACTGATAATTGAAAACGCCAATATCCGCGCGTTGCGTTGGCGCCAGAACTTTAACTGAGTTTCGTTTTCCCTCTCAAAACTTTCTTCCTTTTATGTTCTAATTTCTCTCCGATCTTTGATATTCCTTCACATTTTCCCGAGAAAATTTTGCCTCAGAAAGTGTATTTGTGAATCTTTAGAAGAAATGGCCGGCAGATCGTCAAAAGGAAACGCACCGAAGCCGAGGAAGAGGGTGGAAGCTGAGTCCTCGAACGCTTCATCTAGTCTTCTTCGCGCCAAAGATGGCAGCGCCTTTGCTCGCTGGTACTCTTTCTCAACCTTCGATTTATATTCTTATAGTTGAGAAATTGTGGTGCCTTACCGGATCCGTAGTGTTAACTCTCTATGTTTGGATTTTACAATCGACTTTCATTATCGAGCTAGGGGATTTTAGTCTCTTTATGATTGTTGCCTTTTAGGTTTCGAAAATTAAGCGTTGTCCTTAATTTTAGTGATTTAACTCCGATTATCTGGAAAATTTTGAAACGATTTCAGCGAGGAGTGCAAAAAGGATGTACCAGTGGTGCTTATTAGTATGCACAGCTGCAGTCTCGATGCTAAGATTAAGATGAATCTTGGTAATTAGCTCTTTAAATATCGTTGCTAGTTTTCATGTTATAATCATCTGATTGTCATGAATTTCTGATGTTGGTTTGTAATGGTGATTCAGAAGCTCAGGTTGTGGAACAACAAACAGAGTCTAAGAAGAGACCGGCCGAGAGGTAGAATCTTAGCGTTCTCAGTCACTGAAATTTTCTCATGAAATTCGTTTTACATTGTTATTGCCATTCTTCTTGTTTAGGAAGAAACCGCCGTCCGATGAGGCTAAGCCAAAGAGACTGAGAAAATCTAAGGATCAGAAAAAGAGCAACGCTTCAAACAAACCCAAGCGTCCTCCCACAGCCTTCTTCTTGTTCATGTAATCATCATTCCTGATTACACATTTTGATATATTATGGGATGATGATGCTAATAATATCTCAACTATATAGGCATGACTTCAGGAAAACGTTCAAGGAAGAAAACCCTGGTTCCAATGTGAAAGATGTAAGCATTGTATATGAAAGTTCATATGAATGCTTCAATTTTTTCTGTGCTGAATCTATTTGCTTGGTTTGACTTTAGGTTGCAAAGCATGGTGGTGAAAAGTGGAATTCCATGACAGAGGAAGTGAGTTAATCTTAAATGTTTGTATTCAAATATTCAATTTTCTTTTAAAGAATCATGCTGAAATTGTTGCAAAGCATGGTGGTGAAAAGTGGAATTCCATGACAGAGGAAGTGAGTTAATCTTAAATGTCTGTATTCAAATATTCGATTTTCTTTTAAAGAATCATGCTGAAATCAGTTGTGTTCATGATATGTTAGGAAAAGAAGCCGTACTTGGATAAAGCAGCTGAACTGAAGGCCGAACACAAGAAGTCATTGGAAAGTGAGAAGAACCCTGGAAGTGAACAAGTATGATTTGTTGATTGTTCAGATTATTCATTAATTATTGGATTATGATTGTATTTGTTTTAAAATCGGATTTACAAATTGTGTAGGAGGATGCAGAGAAGAACTCTGATGAGAATGACGCCAAAGCCGATGAGAATGAAGCCGAAGCCGATGAGAATGATGTAGCTGAAGCAAATGAAGCCGAAGCCGATGAGAATGATGGAGCAGAAGCAAATGAAGCCGAAGCTAAGGAAGAAGAAGAGATATTGGATGACTATTAGTAATTGTTGTAATGAATCAAAGCTCTTAGCTTTCAATGGAGTTGTAAATTTTGGATGGAAACCTTTTTATGGTGAAATTAGCTTTTGCTGCTTAGTTATGGTTGCATGAGTTTTATATGATCTTCTCCAAAGATTAGGAACATCATCGCATTTGGGAAGTATTAACTAACATACGTTTATAAAATAATAGAAGTAGAACTTCATAAACGAAATATAGATTTGTCTTAAAAGTTTTTTTAATTATATATGAATTAATTTTTATTATATAAAAATAATATATGAATTATTTAAAGCATATTTAATTCGATATATTTTAAGTTTAATTTGGAAGTAATTTTAATAAACTGTGTATTATTGTAAAATATAATTTGAAAGTGTTTTTTTTATCATTTTTAAGATATGTTCATTGTTTAATTTGTGAAATAATTTTGTAAAATATATGATTTTGATATTTTAAAATATTGAGATTTTTTTAAATAAATATAGTGCGTAAACAAAATTGATTATAAATAATATCAAACTATTATCAAAATACAATATTTTGAGAATTTTAAATTTTAGCGTTATAAATACTCAAAAGATATAAAAATATAAATTTGTTTAAACAAAAATAAAATTATTTGGTCAAAGATAAGTTTCTTTAGAAAATATGTAGAAAAAACTAATTGACCTGGCAATGACTATTGGTTTTTCTATTAGGCTAAGACAAATCTCTCATTTGTTATTTTTATTTTTTATAATTACAAGTTTTAAAAAATAAGTTATCAAAAAGGCATTTCATTGGAATATTTATTATTACAATAATATAATTTTACCACATAAACTTTATGTGAATTGTCATGTCATGAGATGGGTTTTGGTCGCTTTCTTTTTCAATTTATTTTAATCTTCCTTTTTATTAAAACAAATACTTTTCTTTGACCAATCAAACATCTCCTCCTTGAATAAGTTGACGCATAGAAACGTAGAGATACTTATATAGTTATCTGTAAATGCACGTATATATATATACATATACATACAACGTGCTCTGTGGTGTTATATCTTTTTGGCTATTGAGTAAATTTATAATCAGTATCTAATCATGACAAATAATCCACGGCTTAAAAAATTAATATTTTTTATTAATCTGAAATTAAGTATAATAAGTCTATGTACACAAACTAATACATTCATAATTAATCTAATAGTAATAACTACAAAATAGTCTGATTAATACTAATTAAATAATTGTACAAATAATTGGGATATACAATATATTAAAAAAGTTATTAAATCATGTATTAACTAAATCAATTTTTTTTGGTGTTGATTCTTCTTTGATTCCAGTGGAGTGGATTGTTTCACAATCATTACTCGTTATCTTTCAACGGTGAAGAATACGTTAAAATAGTATATGTCTTTTTTTATGGTTTTTTGACTCTCCCATCCTTTTATGTTCAAATATCAATTTCTCAATCAATCAAATTCTATTTACAACAAAGTTAATGACTACAATTGGTATCAGAATTCGGTTAGAAACATGAACGTTTCTCGTTTATTAAATTCTCAACGCAATACTTGTATTTGAGGCTCAACAAGAACAATTGCATGTAAGTAGACCTGTCGTTGGAAGGAATTTTTGACACATTTCAAGATTTTGATATTGGAAAGAGAATAGTTTGCGGAAACTCATAATGTCGACTGTGCCGATGGTATTCAAACTTGATGTAGATAAGTATCATGGGAAATGAGACTTCTCCTTATGGAAGGACAAAATTCTGGCAAATCTTGAAATTATGGGGCTTCACGATGTATTAGATGATGGATACATTAGTTTAGAAACAAGAAATGTCGGGAAAGAGAAGTATGATACAATCAAAACTGAAAAAAGGGAAGATGAAATAAAGGAAGTGGAAGATTCAAGTACCTTTCAAGAATTAAGGTGTGATAGGAGCAGGAGGGTTAGAAATCTTATATTTCCTTGTCTCACATATTCTATAATGAGATATGTGAAACATGAGTAGATGACTGCTGGTATATGGAGGCTTTGGAATATGAGTTTATGCACAAGTCAATGCCAAACAAGATGTATCTTAAGCAAAGACTATGTGGATTCAAGATGGACGAAAATAGGTCCATGGAAGACAATGTTGATGTGTGTAGAAAGATGGTTAGTGATATGAGTAACCTTCAAATCAATGTTTTAGAGGATGATCAAGTTATGTACCTATTAAATTCTTTACTAGATAGATATGGTCAGCTCAAGGATACTCTTAAGTACTCAACAATAAGAGAAAACATAACTTTAGATGAAATTACCTCGTCATAACTTTAGATGAAATTACCTCGTCAGCCTATTGTAAGGAATTGGAATTTAAAGGTAAAGAATAAAAAAATGAACCTTGTGAAGGATTAGTTGCAAGAGGTACACCAGAAAAGAGAGATTTCAACAAGAATATATTTAAATCTAGGTTTAAGTCCAAGGGAAAAATGACATCAATTTGCCGGTTCTATGGAAAAGATGATCATATTTCAAGAAAGATGGTAAGAATTGAAAGAAA
Source organism: Gynandropsis gynandra (assembly GCA_036759665.1). NCBI lineage: Eukaryota > Viridiplantae > Streptophyta > Magnoliopsida > Brassicales > Cleomaceae > Gynandropsis > Gynandropsis gynandra. The sequence continues at coordinate 2,561,652 of CM071870.1, forward strand.
CATCTAAAGGAATTAGCAAAGAACTCAGAGGATGTTGATTGGTTTATAAATCTAAAAACAACAAATGGAGGAAAAGTTATAATGGGAATGATGTTTATATGATAAATAAGCAGGTATTATTGGTTTATAAATCTTTGATTGGTTTATAAATCTAAAAACAACAAATGGAGGAAAAGTTATAATGGGAATGATGTTTATCTGATAAATAAGCAGGTATTATTGGTTTATAAATCTAAAAAAAAAACAAGTCTTGACAACTGAAGTTTATCTAATAAATAAGTCTTCATCTAGTGCCATTGATAAAATACCAAAGGAAGTTTGGTATGACAGAGAAATCAAACTTAATAGACTCAAAAGATTTGGCTCTCGACTTTATGTTCATAGAGATCAAGGAAAACTGAAATCAGTGGCTTGGAAAGGTGTATTACTAGGTTATCCTCAATGAGTAAACGAGTACTAGGTTTGGCTTCTAAAAGAGAAGAAATTTCTGATTAACAGAGATGTGATATTCAAAGAAGATATAATATACAAGCAAATGAAGAACAAAAAAATATAACATATTTCAGAACAAGAAGTAAGAGAGAGTATGACTAAGATTATTCTACCAAAAACATATCAAAGAAGAATAATCCAGACTCAAGATAGAGAATGTTCAGATGAAGGTATGTTTCTCATACCAGACAAGATGAATCTAATTCAGGATACTATCAATCTAAAGATGATGACCTGGGTTCAGAACTGTTGGGATACATCCTTAATTGGAGAGTTGTTTTCTAGAGATTTCTAAAGAAGTATAGAAGTCTCTAGAACGTTACGGAGATTCTAGAGAATTGTAGAACTCTCTAGAAATGTATAGAAAAATGTGGAACCCTCTAGAATATCTTAGAGATGTGTGGAAGCTTATGGAAGAGTATGGAAGGATGATGAAAGTGGTGGAAGACTGTAGAGATTCCTAGAGTGTGTGGAGCATTCTAGAGAATCAATCTCCACCATTTGATGCAATAAATCTCCACTATCCATTTGGAGGTGGAGTAGTATAAATAGGGGTAGTGGCATCTATTTCCAATTATCCAAAACTCAAGGATCAAGAGAGAAGCCACCTAGAGTGAGGAAACTTAAGAGAGCCTCTTTGTGAGAGAAGAGAAGAAGCTTGGGAAGAGTCATCCCTCAAGCTTGAGTGACCCACCGAGTGTGAGACAATTTTGTAATCCTACTGTTATTCTATATAGTAGAAGAATCTTCACTTTGAGAATTGTACTCTTGTGCTCCCATGTCATCTTTCAATCCTAAATGCCTATCTTAACTTCACGAAGCGGGACAGTCGAGATTTCCCAACAAGAACAACAATCTAATCATAAAAATTCTCTACATAACTACCAGTTAGCTAGAGATAGAGAAAGAAGATCAATCCAATTACCACAAAGATTCAAAGAAGATGATACAATGGATTTTGCTTTGACTCGAACGTCACGTCGATGGGACCGCCGCTCATGAGCACCAATATGGTGGGGCCTCTAGAGGCACGGGCCACCCGGGATATAAGCTCTTGCTGGTGGCCCGGTAGGAGAAGGCTTGTTCGGTCAAGTGACTCGGCCTCTATGGATTGGTCTATTCCCATGACGAGGACCGTCGCGTCCGCCCCACGCGCAGCAGCTTCTGCTGAGTCGAATTGTTCATTTCCAGTGCATGAAACTCCCACACAACCTTGTAGGTACAAAGTTCTTGCGTACCTTGAGATTCCTTGTAGTGGAGAAGTGTAACCACATGGTTTTCCTATCGGAATACATTCAACGAAAAGTAGCTTAATTTTACAATTCTTTGATACTTGAAATAATAAAAGATATGTATTTGAAAGGCATGTTTGTGTAAACCTGCATAGTTTCCGATCATGGTTTGGGTTACGTCGGAGTTGGGTCCGATAACGGCTATGGTGCGGTGGCGTGTGGGATCCAGGGGAAGCGCGTGGCGGGCAGAATTTTTTAGAAGTACGATGCCTTGATGAGCCGCTTCTAGGGCTAGATTTTGATGGTCAGGAGTGCAGACATCTCCAGGCCCAAGATTACCGTAGGGTCCAAGGTTACCATCGAACATACCAAGTCTCATTTGGACTGTCAAGGTATTGACAACTGCGTAATCTATATCAGACTCATTCAATAATCCCTTTTTCACGGCACCTTCCGTGTAGGTAGGCAAAAACGCCCCACAGTCCAGATCTATTTCTGCAAAACGACACGACGTCTCAGTTAGATTCTTGATCAATTTTTTGCAAGTCTCATTATTACGGGTAGGGAGAAAAC
>CM071870.1:2566234-2581704 GCA_036759665.1 Gynandropsis gynandra
GAATTTACTAAGGATCATTGCTAATTAACTAGTGATGATATTGTCAGGGACGATTAGAATACTCCTTGATGGTTGGGAACAAGATATCAACACATCCAAAGTGGACATTGTTGGGTTTATGATCAAGAGCAATGAATGTGTTGAAGTTCCTCTAGGAATCAAGAAATCGATAAGGGTAAAAGAGTAATTTTTTTTGTGTGGTGTGCTAAGTTAGTTGCTCTGTTTTTGTATTTAAAGAACATAACATCTCTCTTGTTGTTAATTCATTCGAAAAGGGGTATTTGTGAAGTCGATCACTTGGTTTTGTGAGAAGACGGCGATGTTGATTCTTTATTGATTCTAGTGGATTGTCAAGATTCATCCCTACCAGTGACTACTCATCATTAGGAGTGTCAAAATTGAGCCCAGCCCGTGGACCTGCCCGAAGCCCGCAAAAAAATAGCGGGTTCGGGCCTTATATAGGCCTGTTTGTATTCGAGCTTTCGGGCTGAAACTATCAATAAGCTCGTACATATTGCAGTCTGGCCCGTCGGACTCTAAGCAAATTAGGTCTAACTAAGAGAGACACCTCTTTTCTTCTTTTTCTCTCTTATCGCCGCGTCGTTCACCCTGTGAGAGAGAAATTTCACCGACTTACTTCTTCACCTTTGGTTGCTTCATTTCTTTGCAGTTAGTTGCTTCGTTTCTTCGTTGTTGGTTGCTTTGTTTCTTCTCCGTCGGTTGATTCGTTTCTTTGCCGACAGTTTCTTCGTTTCTTTGCCTTCGTGTTTCCGTCGCCTTGCTTAGGTTTCTTTGTCGATTATTTATTTCTTCGACGACTCCTTTGTTTCTTCGTCGGCTTGCGTCGTGTCTTCGTCGAGTTAGTTCGTTTTTCATTTATTTCCTTCATTGTTTCATTCCTCTGTTGCTTCGTTCACAGCTCCGATCGTCGTTCCTTCACAGCTTCGGTTGTCATGCTTTCGTCTATTTCTTCGTTGCTCCGTTCTAGTTGCTCCCTACACCAACTTACTCTCCTTTCCTTCTTTGCTTTATTTAGAAACTATAATAACATCGGTTCGTGGACCCTGAAGTCCGTCGGGCCGGACTGCAAACCTAATATTTTGGATCTATTAGGTTTCTAGTCGGGCCGACTCTCACCCGTTTTCACCAAGCCACACACAAATTCGGGTCGGTCCGACCCGTTTGACACTTCTCATCGTCTTTCGACAACAACGAAGAATACATTAAAATGACGTTTTTTTTTAATTTTCTGGATCTGCATCTCTTTTATTGTTCAAATATAAGCTTTCTCAATCATATTCTTTTAGGGCAAAGTAAAAAACTATGTATATATATATGTATGGAATATTTACTTGCGTACATGTGTGATGTGATTTGGTAATATGTCATTAGTGTCAACCCTCTTTCCTCGTATTTTATTTTCCTCGTATTTTATATAGTAACAACTCATTTTTAATTTTTCGTGTATATAATATGAATAATTACATGGAATTGGGTACATGCATTTGCATGTGCTTATCACATGGATGACGAATTTGATTCAACATGTTTACAAATGGTGGGATCCATTTGCATATCTTCCCCTCTTTTTCTTTTTAATTATATATATAATCACTTTTTTATATAAATAAAAATATTATCTTAGCATCAGAGAGATGATGTTTTTATGGCATCAGAAAACCACGATGCCAGCTCAGAAAGGACCTAAGCCACAATAGTCAATTTCCTCTGATCCCTTGATTTTAAAAATATATAAATTATTAATTTATGATGTAAAAAGAATTGTTCCAACTAATTAGGAAAATATACGTGTAAAAATGTAAAGGGACCCCATAGGGTCCGACAAAATCACACGGTTAAGAAATTCGTTGGTCCCAATTAGATAATGTTTATTTTCTCCAACTTGTGTGTTGAAAAAGCATGTCGGATTCTTACGTCAGAGATAGACTGTGTTGATAATGTTTGTATATCTTCATGCATTTCTTTTTATCACCAACTTTATACACACTATCACATGTGTTATATATATATATATACGGTGAAATTTTCACATATAAATTTGTAAATAATTATTTTTCAAGCATGATAAAACTTGAACGAAGAATGGTATGATGGGTTTAATGTTTTGTTGATACCTAATGTGAAAAGGTTTAGATGATAGAAGAGTCAAAAGATCAATCTTGAGTGGTTAAGTTGGTTGGATTATGTATCTATATATATATAAAGTAGTGTCATGGAAACCCTTCTTAATATAATATATGTAACAAAGACGAATGACCTCAATTTTTAAATCGTAATTCAAATTCTTTGGAATTTATCAAATATACATAAAAAGAATAATACCGATATATTAAAAAAACTTAATATAATATATGTAACAAAGACGAATGACCTCAATTTTTAAATCGTAATTCAAATTCTTTTTAATTTATCAAATATACATAAAAAGAATAATACCGATATATTAAAAAAACCCTTGTTTAAGATCATGTATTAGGTAAAACGAATGATTTCAATTTTTTTCAAATCATGGATTTAAATTTTTATTTGCAATTACCTTGTGTTAAATTGTTCTCGGAGTTTATCAATTATATACCATCATATAAAAAGGGAAAAAATTAAAATAAATAGCATCACGGTATCTCATGGGTTGATGTCCAAAGAACATTATATTTATTCAAAATTCAAATCTATTACTAATAGAGAACAAGGTTTACAACTAGATCCTTCTAAGAGTCGACACACTTTTTTTAAATGTTTCATCTTTTTTTTTATTTTCTAAGATTTTCTTTTCTCAAAAAGTATCCAAACATACCATATGCCTAATCTCCTCTTTGCTTTTAACCATAAAAGATTAAGAGAGGACATACCATATGCCTAATCTCCTCTTTGCTTTTAACCATAAAAGATTAAGAGAGGAGAAAAAAAAGTGGCTTTTCTCATTCCTTGATGACCCATTTATGACTCATCCTCAATGCAATAAAGGTCTCAAAGATTCATCCATGGCGTCGACTACATACCATATGCCTAATCTCCTCTTTGCTTTTAACCATAAAAGATTAAGAGAGGAGAAAAAAAAAGTGGCTTTTCTCATTCCTTGATGACCCATTTATGACTCATCCTCAATGCAATAAAGGTCTCAAAGATTCATCCATGGCGTCGACTGCCTCTTGTTCTTTTCCCTTTATATACCTCTGTGGCTCAACCACTCAGTTTGTCATCAGATCACGACCAAACTCACCATTCACCACAAAAACATATCCATCCTAAAGAACTCGTCCAAGATGAACATGAACAGACTTCAACAACAAATCATCTCATTTCCTCCCATCAAGAAGTCCCCTGTTCGTTATTTGCCTGATCAAGCTGCTGTAAACAACTTCAGGGTTTCGAAGAAATCTGAACAAAGTTAGTGCCTTTCGCCTCTTTTTATGTAACCCCATTGATACTTTTTCTCTTTCTTTGAATGAACTCTAACGGGCTGCTCTCTGTTATGCTGTCACAGGTAAAGGAAACTCGATCCTTAGAAGAATAAGCACACAAGGGAAGAAAACCGATGGCTTCACCAATGGAACTAGAGATCAGAGTAAGTTGGGACCAAAGCTTACTGAAACAGTAAAGAGAAAGCTAACCTTAGGAGCCAGGATTCTTCAAGTGGGAGGGCTCGAGAAAATCTTCAAACGACTGTTTAGGGTTGGAGAAGGCGAGAAATTGTTCAAGGCGTATCAGTGTTACCTGTCAACAACAGCTGGTCCTATTGCAGGTCTTCTTTTCATCTCCTCCAAGAAGATTGCTTTCTGCAGCGAAAGATCAATCAAGATAGCTTCCCCTCAGGGAGATCAAATCCGTGTTCATTACAAGGTATCGATCCCATTGAGCAAGATCAAGAGAGTAAACCAGAGTCAGAACACTAAGAAGCCATCACAGAAGTACCTAGAAGTAGTCACAGTTGATGATTTCGACTTCTGGTTCATGGGATTCTTGAGCTACCAGAAAGCTTTCAACTCTCTTCAACTTGCACTATCTCAGAGCTTCGAAGAAGACAATGCCCAATAAGCTGTTTTTCTGAGGTGATTCAGGTTAAGAAGAAATATTTCATTTCTTCTTACTTGATTTCATCATAATAGTCACATGAATGAGGTTAGGAGAGTCCTACAAAAACAACAATATTGTACAAACTCATTTTTTTTACTATTTCTTTCCCATTGTAGACACGGTTCATGCAAGAAATGAATATATAAGCTAGTCTTTATCTTAGTTCTACTCCAACATGGTCAATCCAATTGGTAAATCCATGGAAACCCAACACAAGTTTCAGAGAGCTAAACCTGTACAACCCCTGGGAACATAACTCAACTAAAACATGACAAAAAAAGGAAAATGCAGAGAGCTGAACCTTGTAAATACATTCATTGAAGAATGAAATACATAACCTCATTGCATAGTCCTTGAGGTCATTCGGTAGAATCCACAAGCACCAATAAACTTCACGACCACCATTGCTGGGAACTAGGGGCTAGTATTCTCTTGGAAAGTCTACAGAACAGAACGGCTTCACAAATAAGGACAAGCAGTCCTCCTGTTTCTCCCATCACAAAGTTGCAATCAGTGAACTTCATGGATCAACCTGCTTTTCATTTGTTTCACGCCTTTCTAGCAGTTCATCACAGAACATTTTGGTTCAAGAACTACTATAATGGTGAGATAGAAAATCGGGATCCTAAACCAAAACTCGATTGCTCAAACTTTTTTTTATTAAGGTCCATGGAGAGTTGGACAGAGGAAAGTACATGCCAAGAATAGGAAATAAACACACATTGCAAGTGGTTGAGGTATATAAAGAACCAGTTGCAATCAAATTTAATGCACAACATGTACAGAGCTGAGAAAACTCACTGATGGACCATCAACCATAAGGGTAACATCCGACAGTGAGCATCCAGCGGGTAGTCAACATATATGGTATTTCCCCCGTGAAAATATCCAAACCTCTGAAACCATAATTTTCAGAGTAGCACATCTGGCTCGATTAAACTTCCCACAAAATTTACTTTACAAAATTTTGGGAATACCAGCCCAGCTTCATCGCATCTTCCTTTCGTCACATGAGGAAGAGACCTTACATCAAGATACTCCAGAGAACTGCACTTCCCCAACAGCAGGCCTATCCCTGACACTGTGATTTTCGGACAGTTGCTCACCTTTAAGACCTTCAGACCCAACATGTTGTCATTCCCCAAACCCTGGAAAGCAGCGTCAGTGATTACTTCACAGCAACCAATATCAAGAGCCTCCAAGTTTTTGCATTGTGTGAGAATGCAGCTCAATGATGCATCCGTTATATTCAAACACCAATCCATCCTCAGGTTCTTGAGACTGTCTCTACAGGAAGCAGCCAGAGGCTTTATAGATTTGTCAGAGATGTCGCGACAACCACCAATTATTAGAGTTTCCAGATTCTTGCAAAATTTTGCCAAAGATAATATAGATTTGTCCCCGACTTTGTAACAGTCTAACATCTTCAGTGTCTTAAGAGAATATGCACAAGCTTCAGCAACGCTCGAGACCCCAACATCTCCGACATTATTGCATTTATTGATATCTAGGAATTTTATCTTTCGGCAGCCTTTTACAAGATCATTCAGGCCTGAATCAGTAATATTGCAGCAACCTTGAAGTCCTAGAGCTTCCAGATCACGGCAACTCTCAGAGAGTGCTTTTAATAATTTGTCTGAGATAAACCGACATCCAGCTAGATGCAAAGTCCTTAGGTCACAACAGCCTTCTGCAACTGCGGATAATCCTTTATCCGTGAGCTTTCTGCAATAGGATACATCTAAACTCTGCAGTGAAAAAAGACTAGATCCAAGTGATGCCAATCCAGCATCTGTAACACCTGTTGCAAGAAGCAAAACGGTTAAGCAAAATATTGAAAGAAACAAGTACAGAACCGCTTACATGTTTTTCCCCAGTACACTTTAAGAAACTAAAAACATACGATGAACTGGGTTGCCAAAAATAGTTCAGAATACTTCTATGGTTTATGGTTGTCTCTTTGACTTCATAATATAAAAGAAAAATGTTGTATATAATAAACTGGATAGTTAAATATTGTCAGCCTTTTTTCATGAACGGTTGCCAAAAGCTTTTTTTTGTCACATTACACATAGGATCATTCCATTATCAACACAAATGACTCGAAGGTATTGCTTTCCGTATCAATAAATACTTTGACTATCTCTTTTATCCAGTTATGACCTAAAAGGGGTGTGGAGGTCTAGTTACGACCTACAGGTGCTACTCAAAACAGTAGCATGTCTTCATACTTCCTTACTCAAGAAGCTCTCAAACTGACAGACGAAGATCACCAACACCAAGCCCACCAAAGTTTACACCCCGAGCTTCCACAGGGGGATGGAGCCATGCTCACTATACTAAAACCTCAAATTTGGATCCATTTGAAGCCGATGAATTGAAACAGAGGAAGGATTGGATAACAATGAAATGAGAATTTCGTTTTATATTCTATCACGGCACTATACCCACAGAGAATACAATAGCCTACACAATTATTCTCACCAGAAACATTTAAACGCACAGAGAACCTAAGGCCTTCACCCATACTGCATATCGCCATCCCTGAACGCTTCCACTATAAACTTAAGAACTCCCAATCAAAGCAAATGAAACCCAGAAAGGGAAAAGCCATATTTTCCAAGTTTGAATGAAAGGTAGTCACCTTTACAGTTCTGCAGATTGAGGACTCTCAAATACTTGAATCCCTCGGCGATGACAGATAGGTCAGAATCTGTGACTCCTGGGTAAAAAGACCTGGAAACTGACTGAGACAGGTCCAATTCAAATAGGCGAGTGAACCTCGCTGCCATGCGGCGGAGCATGTGTGGTCCCGCACGCGCTGCAAGCTTCTTCCGTTCGGTACTCTGCAGATACAGCCACCTCTTGCAGACGAGACCGAACACCTCCTTATCCTTGTCGCTGTCCAACCTCGACAACACCCATCTCAGCTCGTCATCGGTCAACGCATCGTTAATGCAGACCGACGCCATGATCGGGATCGGTAATCTCCACAAGGATGGACTGAATTAAATTAAGATTAAGGTAAATGCTAATCACAAACCCTAATCTATTCTATAATCTAATCTAATTCTAATCCACCTCTCGTCTGTTTCTCTCTTTTATAAGGGGAAGCATCGTATGGTGCAAGGAAAGCAACACAAACCCTATTAGAATATTTAATTACTAAAATACCCTCGTATTAGGAATACGGCCATGTTTGGTGTAAGGGTAATTGAGGAATTGTAAAAAATGGACGGTTGTTGTTAGAAGAGTGTATATCATCAACACCTCCAGGTTGTGATGTTGGCAAGTGACAGACATGAAGACGGAAGGTCAACGACTTATGGAGACATGACCACTTTGCTTCATTTTTCAGGGTTCATGATGTGTTGTCCCAAGAAACTAAACCGGATTTCAAATGTAAACCGGAATTTGTAAAGTTATTAACCGGGTAGTTACGATTAGTGGCTGTCAAATAATGAAGCAATTAAGCTAATAATTGAAAATTTAATGTAAATTAATTGAATAATGCTATTTTATATAAAAACATTGTGGAGTTAGAATTGATGCATCTCACTTTAAAGAAATTGTCAGGGATAGACAATTAAATTATAAATGAGATACATATAGTTGGAAGGTGTGTTGGTTGTTTTCATCGTATTTCGATACAAATTAACCTCAATTTTTTTGTAGTGTGTAAAAAAAATCTGTACTATTTTCGGAAACAAAAGGTAGTTGTTCCGTCAATTATATGTCTACTAATTGAAAGAGTTGAATAATTAATTGTAAATACCAATTGCTATCGAATTTACATATAAAGTTAGAGAAAAAAACTACAACTCTCCTTTCAAGTGTGATAATGAGGAGATAAATTATCAAAAAGAATCATAGAATATACAATGAATATTTTTGGAGTTTTAAAGAGTATTTGGAGCGTGTTCATTCATAAGAATGAAAGAATTAATAGTATAAAAAGGTGAAAGCGTGTGTATTATGAAAAATACAAATGATATTAAGATGCAAGGTTTGGGAGACACATGTGAATGTTCAAGCTGCATTGAAATACATGTGAGGTGCATACACAAAGAATTTTATTGCAATTCTTGTAAAATTATACTATATTATAGTGGATTTTCGGGTTCCGATCTTGGCCAGGTATATTATCACACCGACGATTGAACTCGTTAAAGTTCTTGTGCTCACTTACCTTACAGTCCTTGATTATTTATTTTTTCGGATCAAACTATTTCGAGATTGAAACCGAACGATGTGAAATCAACGAATGTTTATTCTACAAAACAATTTGATGCTTGAAATACCCACAAGAACTCTGAGTAGTTTACTACGTTTACGAATTTCGACGAGTGTGAACAATTCAAAAGGTGCATGGTGAAACCACTACCATTCACAATCACATCCAAATATCTATTATATATTCAAATACAAATTTGTCTTGCATTTTGGTACCGTTTTGAGGCATTTTTTAAGAAAATACTTACTAGATGCTAAAATCATCTATGATCCTAGTTATGTGTCCGGTGGACAGAAGTAGCCCGATGGCATATTAGGTGCCAACTAACGAACCCATTTAACAAAAATCCAAAATTATTCTATTTGATATTTAAAGAAAATCTAAAGCTAAAATTGATTTAGTTCTCTCATATCCGATTGTAAAGAAGAAAATTGATACGTTTTTTGCAATACACATTAAATCATAATGATATTGAATCAAAAAAGCTGTTAATAACTGTAAATGCAATAAAAATAGGATTGTATGATATATTTGTAAATTTAGATTGTTGAGATATGAAAGGATAGAAGTTCAAATGAAGAGAAATTGAAGGAGTCAATGAGAAGTTCAAGGAGAAGAAGATGGAATCAAAAGTGGATCCGGCGAAGTCAAGGCTAAGGGGAATCAGCAAGGAGGCGCGACTGGAAACCAGGGAGGTTAGCTGTGCATGGACGAAGGCAAATAAGTTAACTTGAAGAGAAGAAAAAGGTTAACTTATCTGGACAGATATCGAAGGAGTGTTTAAAAACAGAGAGAAGGAGTTCTTAGGTTTTTAAGTGTACTTAGAGCGATATTGTATTGAGTGGAGTGAAATAGTTGAGGGTTTATTTACGTCTAACTCAGAGGGAGTTATCTGTGGAGATCTTTGGTACATTGTAAAAGAAAACAAGTGTACTTAAGGATTGATTGGTAAATAAAACGAGTATTGTTTTATATGTTTTGGTCTCTTTGAATTAACAATCTGCAAAGTTGTCTGTCTGCAAGTTTTTCAATTGGTATCATAGTCGGTAACCTGAGTTTAGACTAAATCTAAGAAATGATTTGAGATCCTAGAAGACAACAATATGGAAGGACCAAGAGATTTGTACTCCTTTGGAAAACCTGTCATGTTGGTAGCGTCTAATTATGGATATTGGAAAGTCAAAATGAGAGCAAGCATGAAGAGTTATGGCTATTGACCATGATATGGTTATTGATCATGATATGATTAAATTTGCATGTTTTACTTCGCAAATAGAATCTAAGTGTGTTCGTGGCTTTGGATGATGAATCCTGGATAAAGGCCATGCATGAAGAGTTAGAACAATTTGTTAGAAATGATGTCTGGACTTTGGTCCCTCGTCCAATGGATTTAAATGTGATTGGAACAAAATGGATATTTAAGAACAAAACTAACGAACATGGTGAAATTGTCAGAAACAAGGCAAGATTAGTGGCACAGGGCTATACACAAGTCGAATGTGTTGATTTTGATGAAACTTTTGCTCCTGTTGCTAGATTAGAGTCAATTCGACTACTGCTTGGTGTTGCATGTTTCTTTGGTTTTAAGCTTTTTCAAATGGATGTTAAAAGCGCATTTCTAAATGGCATACTTCAAGAGGAAGTTTACGTTGAACAATCGAAAGGTTTCGAGGATCCGTATTATCCAAAACATGTGTATAAACTGAAGAAGGCATTATACGGGTTGAAGCAAGCCCCACGTGCATGGTATGAACGACTGACAAGCTTCTTAATCCATAATGGCTACAAGAGAGGGGGAGTTGACCATTACAAGAAATTCACGGATTAGGGACTGACGAATCAGTCCCTAATCCGTCTGCAAATCTGATTCGGGACAGATTAGGGATGGTTATATGATGTCCTCAAACGAGCGTCGCCAACCCATTTCCGTCCTCAATCCATCCGCAAATACATACGGAATATGTAGTCCGCAAACCGTCTGCAATTTCAGACGAAAAGGTTAGTCCGAAAATCGACGCGAAACCTGTACGATATCGTGCCCAAAATTTTCGGACGGCGATGATCCCGTCCGGAAATGTTTTTTTTATAAAAAAATAAAAAACCAAAATTTTAAAACTAAAATTGAAATTAAATAATTAGTATTCATACAATATTAAAATTATCTAATTACAAACTAGTTGGTGGTAATCAGGAATTATTATCGTCATCGTCATTGTTTTCGGTCGTTTCCCAATTGATAGTGGGCATGTGTTCCTTCATCATTCTGAGCCACTGGTGACGTTCCCTTCTTGATCATTCAACTTCTCTTTGCAGAGCGTTGAACTCTGAACTTTGTTGTTGTAATTGTACTTGCATCTCCGAGATTGTGTTTCGTAATTCCTCGGTCGCAACCTTTTCCTTGCCTTTGGAGGAACTCACATGGTTTGATGATATTCCTCCAAGACCAAATAGACGACCTTTGTACGGTATTACGTGCTACAAAAAATATTGACATCTAATTTAAATTTAAATTATTAATAAAAAATTTATTGTAAAATTATAATAAATTTACCTCGAAATACATCTCGTTGTATTCTTCTTGAGAAAGAGTCGGTTGCGCCCCATCTTCTCTTGGCAGGATTTGGAACACTCGTTCCAATGTCATGTTCACAACATCGTCGTGAATTTGTTTCGCCCTGGCATCTACCCACGAACTATCGGATTTTTTCTTGTGTGTACGTTCCAACAATTCCACGTACGATGGTTCACATCCTTTCTCTTTCGCCTAAAACAAATTTGAAAATCATGTTTTACCTATTAAGCAAATGTCACTCATAATAAAACTTTAAAAAAATTTTAAATCTTACAATATCTTCGTAAACCTTCGTGAAAGAGCGGGAACCAACAGTATGCGCACTTATCCCATATCCCCGTCTATCAGAACGACAGGATCGACTAGCGCGCTGAATTCTCTCCTTAAAGATAGGATCGTCCCAATAGGCAAGCAGTTGTTCCCAGACATTATCTGGGATCTAAACGGGTTTGACATTTTTTGTCTCCCACTCATGTTTCGTGTCGTATACAAGGTTTTTCAGTCGTTGTGCCACATGCTTTTGAAATTCGGACTTTACTAGTCCGATTATTGCAGGATCCCAATAAAATTTTTGCTGAAAATAATGAAATAATTATTTATTTAAATATTATTTTAAGTTTAAAATTTATAATGAAATGAATATTAATAAAACATACCACGAAAGCTTTCCACCATCGTTCCTTTATTTCGGGATCGGTTCGCGTCCAGTTATAACATAGACGATCATAATCAGCTTTCATCATCTTTGTGATATGACGATTAAGCTGTTTACGACCAAACCTATTAAAACAAAATTAAAAATAAATTAAGGCTTGATAATTAATTAGTTACAAAATTAACTTTAAATTTAGATTATACCAAAGTGCGCCGGATGAAGAATCCAGATATATACGAGGAAGTTTGCGTCTTTCCTCATCCATTGCTAAAAGCTCTTCCACTGTTGGTTCCTGATGCATCGGAGGCTCGTGATGCATCATCGGTTCGACCGGCAGTGGCATCTGCTGATAGAAGGGATACGACATATATTGTGTCGATCCAATCGGAAATAAAATCGGATTCATAAAATCCGAATATACTGGATCAGATTGTCTCTGGTGTTGTGGACCATTAGAACTTTCTTCAGATGTTGAGCGGTTTCTATTGTTACCGCCTCTTCCAACACGACGCGACATAGTAAAATTGTAATTTAAAAGTTATATAAATATTTAATTCAATGTTTATATTAAAAATTTTAATTTTTTAATTTTAAAAAACATATAACTTAATATATTTTTTTAATATATGTTTTTTAACAATGTATATAACTTAACAACATAATATAACATATATTTTATATAACATATATAATTTAATATAACTTTATAAAACGTATAACGTATGTAACTTAACAACTAAATATAAGTTAATATAACGTATATTTGATTTAGACATTTTATCGAACACCTAATCTACATAACTTACTACATACATTTATATTCAATTCTTTCAAATGTATTAAACATACATCTAATCTTCATTATATTAAACATACAAACATATTATTTTTCACAATTTGTATATATTTCTACAAATCGTACATACACCACACCTAATCTTCATTATATTAAGACATTTATATTTAACTTAAGACATTTATATTTAACATATACCTCGGTGGACCGACGGAGGGACAGACCGGCGGACAGGCGGCGGACGGGCGGGACCGACGCAACGGGCGGCTATGCGTGACCTGAAAAAATGAAGCCGAAATCAGTTTTTAGCCTTATCGGATGGATTGTAAAACATGCAAATCGAGAGAAAGACTTACCGGATAGGCGACGGACGGACGACGGGCGGCGGACAGAGAATAAACCGTCGAAAGAAAGGTATTTTTTCGTCCGAAATGCGAAGTGAGGAAGGGATGGTGGAAGCCGGAATTTATAAAAATTTCCGGACGGGGGTCGCGACCCGTCCAGAACTTGGAGATGACTTCCGGACGGGGGTCGCGACCCGTCCGGAAATTGGAGACGACTTTCGGACGGGGGCCCCGACCCGTCCGGAAATTGGAGACGACTTTCGGAAGGGGGCCCCGACCCGTCCGGAATTTGGAGAGAAAACCTTGTTTATTTATGATTCTGATGACATTCTGTTAGTTGTACAGATTTATGTTTATGATATTGTTTTTGGTTCCAAATTGCAGGATAAAGTAAATTGGTTTGTTTAGACGATGAAGCGAGAGTTCGAGATGAGTATGTTTGGTGAACTAAGTTATTTTCTTGGCTTAGAGGTAAAACCGTTTGACGATGGATTATTCATATCTCAGAGCAAATATGCAAAAAATATGGTGAAAAGATTTGAATTAGATCATAGCAAGTCAGCCAATACTCCCATGTCAACAACAACTAAGCTGACAAAAGACTCAGATGGAGAAGATGTTGAAGTTAAACTCAATAGGAATATGATTGGAAGTTTACTTATCTCACTGCAAGTAGACCTGATTTATGTTTAAGTGTAGGGATTTGTGCCAGATATTAAGCAAAATAAAAAAATCTCATTTGCTGGCAGTGAAACGAATAATCAAATACGTCAAAGGTACATCAGATTATGACATTTTGTATTCAAAAGATACTAACTGTGAACTTGCTGGTTTTAGTGACGCCGATTGGAGAGGAAATGCGGATGACAGAAAAAGCACACCTGGTGGTTGTTTCTTTCTTGGAAACAATTTAGTCTCTTGGCATAGTAAAAAGCAGAACTCAACGTCGTTATCTATTGCATAGGCTGAATACATTGCCTTGGGAAGTTGTTGTACTCAACTCTTATGGATGAACCAGATGCTAATGGACTATGGTATGCGTTCTGAAACCTTTGTTGCATGGCGTGATAATACAAGTGCTATAGATATCTCGAAAAATCCTGTTCAGTATTCCAGAACAAAACATATTGAAATAAGACATCATTTCTTGAGAGAGAAGGTCGAACAAAAACAAATGAAAGCGGAATATGTACCTACAGAATGTCAGCTAGCGGATATCTTCACAAAACCTTTGGATTTAAATCCGTTTGTTTCTCTGAGAAAATCACTTGGTGTTTGTGAGCTTTGATGTTTTTTGTTGATGAAAATAATAAATTGATAAATTTTTTAGAGTTATTGATGATCTTACGAAGAAAAGGGAAAATGCGTATAAGTCTGCATGGTTTAAGTACACTTAGTTGACTACTGCTCAACTTATTGGATACTGTTGTGGTTATGTTTTGAACAAGTTTTCTGCCTGGTGACTCAAGTGCACTTTGTATCACTTACTCCTCTAACAACTTTTACACTTATTTCTATGCAGATATAAGAAAAGTTTGTTATGGATATATGCTCGGGTCTAAGTTGGGAGATATTCACTTTCATTTATAACGTCCTATGATACAAAGCTAATCTAAGCTTACATACTCCTCTATGTTAAATTCTTTTACATAAAAGTATACCTTAAAGAATGGGTAATCAATGAGCTTGTTATATGAACAAAAGGATATATACACAACGTCCTAGAGGCTGTTGGGTTTTAATAAAAAAAGGAAAAGAAATATGAAAAAATAAATAATACATGTTGCTGAAGCTTGTCGTAAGTGAAGAACAAACATGAGTAAGTGTACTTAAATAATCAGTCTTATGCAGTATTTGACTAATTCTTAACGGTCTGATTTGCTTTGCATTATTTATCATGTTTAACAGCTCATTTAACACATTGATTTGACGAGCAATTTTAGTACTCGAGTGGTTCTCATTGAAACAGGGCGGTTTTCTGAAATTTTTTTTAGTGATTTGATATTTTGGTGGCTGACGTGACTGGTGCAGTTATTTCCATTATTTTTTGAAATCCTTATTTTTCGGCTCACTCACAACTGCACTTAAACCTCTATAAACCACTACTCCTCACTTGCATTTTGAAATTTCGAAACCCTAACATTCACTTGAGAAACAAAGGAAAGCGATTTTTGGTTGCAGTCATTTTCTTAACAACAATGGAAACCAGAAGCAACTGATTCCTTGTTCTAGATGACGATGTTATTCTATTGCTTGACAACAAAGAGGTTCGAATGACAGACCTGGTGTTCACACAAAATCCATCCAGAGTTAACGGAAAAAGGTACAAAATCCTTGCTATGAAGTACTTTGCTCCAAATAAGCGCGATAATCAATGCTCGAATGTGATGTCCTTGGTTCACATACAAACCATTCATGAACGTCGTCAAGGTGCTCCTTCAACCTCGACCCCACTTAGAGATGTTCCACAACCGGTGCCGACACCGTAGACAAATGTTCAACCCATGGTACCTATAAGTGAAAGGGACATAAATGTAATTTTGTGTTTATTAGGGTTTCCATTAGGGTTTCATATCTCTTGTATATTCATATATATCTGATGTAATTCATTTTGAAATCAATATACGAAAATCATTCCACATGGTATCAGAGCTATAGATCCAAACCCTAATTACCGTCGGCCTCCCTCTCTCAAACCCTAATCACCGCTACCGGCCACCTTCTCCCTCTTTTCTCCTCATCGCCGGCCTCCAAACCCTACCCTCCACTCACCG
>CM071870.1:2590436-2611374 GCA_036759665.1 Gynandropsis gynandra
TGTTTCCAACGGATGGATCCGTTGCCCCATCCGTTGGAAACTCAATGTTTTTTTGTAGTGTCTCCGGATGTGCTGACTCAGACTGCTCCACCGAATGCTGCCTTAATGTCCGATCAATCGCTTTCCGAAGTCGTCGCTCATGTAGCTCGAGGTAACACTCATCCGATGCAAACACGAGCCAAGACCAAACTATTGAGAGGAAATCAGACGTCTCTTACGCAACAGCACTCTTGGACACGGAACCAACAACCGTCTCTCAAGCCCTAAAGGACCCGCGTTGGAGGAAGGTAATGAGTGATGAATTTGATGCACTCGTTCGTAATGGAACATGGGATCTTGTACCGGCTCCTGATGGTTCGGTGGATCGCTACAAGGCGAGACTTGTGGCGAAAGGTTTTACACAACGACTTGGAGTGGACTTCTTTGAGACATTCAGTCCGGTAGTTAAACCCGCTACCATTCGATTGATTTTGAGTATTGCAATTGCAAATGGCTGGAGTCTTCGTCAACTAGATGTCAACAATGCATTTCTTCAAGGGCAACTCACGGAAGAGGTATACATGACACAACCTCCAGGTTTTGTGGATCATGATCGTCCTCACCACATATGCAAACTCAGCAAGGCAATATATGGTCTCAAACAAGCTCCTCGGGCTTGGTATTCGGAACTTCGAGATTTTCTTCTCGGCCAAGGCTTTGTTAACTCCCTTGCCGATGCATCCTTGTTCATTCTTTACAACTCCGAGGTAACCATATATGTTCTCGTCTATGTGGATGATCTTGTGGTAACAGGAAGCAACTCAGTGGCCGTCCAACGATTCACCATAGCGCTTGGAAATCGCTTCTCCATCAAAGACTTGGGCGATCTATCTTACTTCCTTGGAATTGAAGTAACACGGACAGCCTCTGGATTACTTCTCACTCAACGCAAATATGTCACTGATATCCTCAACAAAGCTCAATTCTCGGAAGCCAAAGCAGTGACCACTCCTATGGCTCCTAGCGCGCGTCTTTCCTTGTCCTCGGGTGAAAGGTTAGAAGACCCAACCAACTATCGGACTCTTGTTGGCAGTCTACAGTATCTCACACTTACGAGACCCGATATCAGCTTCGTTGTCAATAAATTATCTCAGTACATGCATGCCCCGACAACGGAACATCTACAAGCCCTCAAACGGGTTCTACGGTATTTGGTTGGAACGCGAGATCGTGGTATCTTTTTCTCCGCTGGTAATACTCTCTCTCTACACGCCTTTAGTGATGCAGATTGGGCGGGGGATCGTGATGAGTATATTTCTACGGGGGCATATATTGTCTACCTTGGCAGCCATCCCATTTCTTGGTCTTCCAAGAAACAGAAATTCACCGCTAGGTCATCCACCGAAGCGGAATATCGTGCTATCGCGGATACAGCAACAGAATTTCGATGGATCACGTCTCTCTTAACGGAACTAGGTATTTCTACATCACAACCTCCCGTCATTTACTGTGACAACATTGGCACAACATACTTGAGTGCAAACCTCGTCTTCCACTCTCGCATGAAGCATCTAGCCTTGGATTACTTCTTTGTTCGTCAACAAGTGCAAGGCGACATCCTCCGAGTTTCTCACGTCAACTCCAAGGATCAACTAGCGGATTTACTCACTAAACCGCTCGCTCGTCAGCCATTTCTTACACTTTGTCACAAGATCGGCATCACCGAAGGTGCTCCGTCTTGAGGGGGCATATAAGTGAAAGGGACATAAATGTAATTTTGTGTTTATTAGGGTTTCCATTAGGGTTTCATATCTCTTGTATATTCATATATATCTGATGTAATTCATTTTGAAATCAATATACGTAAATCATTCCACAGTACCTACCCCTGAGAAATCTGGCCCACGGTCTTCACGGAGAGGTACACCATTATCTCCATCCAAAGCTTTTTCTCAAAAGTTATATAAAGAGTCTTATGTCACTCGATTGAAGACTCTCAAGGAACAAGAAATTTTCTCAAAACGTGGTCTTAGTGTCAATCAGTTCAAACACCTTGACATATGGAAGTTGTTAGTGAATAGGAAGCTTACACACACAATCACAACTGTGGTACCTGTGTGTAAAGAACTGGTTTACGAATTCTACGCCAATCCGATTCCTGAAATTGAAGAATCTGGCTCTATGTTGTTTGGTACAATATATGTTCGGGGGAAGGTTATTAAATTTAATGCTGAAGTCATTAACGATTTTTTGGAACACCATATGTGGACATTACGCGGATAAAGGAGCTCCAGATAGATTTGGATTTGGATAAAGGGGCTCACTGATGGTGATCTAGTTCAGTGGCCTGGCCAGATTCCCAATTCTAAACTGCAGTGGGAGTATGCTCTGCTGAACAAGATAGCTCGCACGAATTTAGTTCCCAACAAAAAAACGGATGGGATTCGGCAAGATACAACAATTTTTCTATATTGCTTGAAGAATGATATCCAAATAAAATTTGGAAAAGTTTTTCTGGACTCCATTGTGGGTCTTGGTCTATCAAATTCTACAAAGTTTATTCTACCTTTTCCGTGCTTGATTCAGAACGTTCTGAGTCAACAGGTTCCGGATATCATTGGTTCTGAGGAAATCCGAGTAAACATTCCTCCTTGGATAATATCGGAGAAGGCGGTATATGGCTAAAATACCGTCTTCAGATGCTGATGCTACTCCTGGTGGTAGTGTTATTCAAGAGCTTCTCCAATTGAAACAAACAATTGAATCAATGCAGTCCAGCTTAGACACTGCTCAGAAGTCAGTCACAGGGCTTCTGAAGCATTTTTCAGAGTAAACGAGTGTAGTTTTTTTGTGTGTTTTTGGCATTTTCTGATATATTTATGTGTCTGATTTTTTATTTGAATCTATTATCACAAAAATAGGGGGAGAAGTACAGGAGGAGGAGGAGGACCGCGTGGAACAGCCAATAGACAAGGCCAAAGGCAAAGACCGAGGAACTGATGTGTTCCTGTGTAGTCACAGTTCTTTTAAGTGCATTTATGGACAAAGTTTATTTTAAGTGTACTTAATCATTTCCATAGTTGAACTTATTCGTGCTGATCATATATATGGTTGAACTTATGTGTGTTGCTTGATACTGTGATGTGATTGCCCTGTGGTATTGTTGTGTTTGAATCTTTTATTGCATTGTTTGAATTCTATATGTTGATTGACGTGTGTTTTTGTGATAACAATTCAAAGACGGAGATTGTAAATGTAATAAAAATAGGGCCGTAGGATATATTTATAAATTTAGGTTGTTGATATATGCAAAGAGCAGAAGTTCAAATGAAAAGAAATTGAAGGAGTCAATGGAAAGTTCAAGGAGAAGAAGATGGAGTCAAAAGTGGATCCGACGAAGTCAAGGCTGAGGGGAATCAGCAAGGAGGTGCGGCTGGAAAACCGGGGAGGTTAGGTGTGCATGGACGAAGGCAGATAAGTTAACTTGACAAGAAGAAAAATGTTAACTTATCTGGGCAGATATCGAAAGAGTGCTTAAAAATAGAGAAAAGGTGTTCTTAGGTTTTTAAGTGTATTTAGAGCGATATTGTATTGAGTGGAGTGAAACAGTTGAGGGTGTATTTACGTCTAACTCAGGGGAGTTATCTGTGGAGATCTTTGGTACATTGTAAAAGAAAACAAATGTACTTAAAGATTGACTGGTAAATAAAACGAGTACTCTTTTATATGTTTTGATCTCTTTAAATTAACAATCTGCAAAGTTGTTGCAAAGTTGTCTGTCTGCAAGTTTTTCAATAACTCCATCGCCGTCAGTAAGAGATAACGAACAAATAAACGAAAAATAATAACTAGATCTTTATATGCTATTAATCTTATAATCTTATAATTCTTGTCCTAACCCGAGCTTAATCTACAGACATACATCTACCAAATTTCACAACTTGCTTGAAATATATAATCAATAATCTTGAGAGGAAAAAATGATATATAATCAATAATCTTGAAAGTAAAAAATGATATATTGTTTATGAAGACAGAGATGAAGCCTCTCTCAATAACCATCACCTTACAAAGGGTACCCCAGAAGGAACTCTTTGTGCATACTCTACATAATGTCCCCCGAAAAACTGCTTCAGAAAATACTCCTCATACGGTATTCTACTGGCGAAGAATCGCCACACCACGACTGCAAATGCAACTGTCGAAATGGGATTACAGAGCATTACCTGTGTGCCCACTGACCATATCAGAAACCCACAGTAGCTTGGGTGTCTCATTACACTATACATTCCCTTCGTGACAAGCCTATGATCGTCCTCCTGGTGGATCTTTATCAGATGTGTGAATGATCTTCCAGCTGTTATAATCGCTATTTTACGGATGATTTCTCCGATAATAATCATTACAAGACCAAAGTTGGAAATCCACCAGAGTTGTTTCAGTTTGGGGAACAGAAGGATCTCAATGCCATACTCGAGTAGTCCGATCAGCATTGCAAGAATGTAGTGTTTGCTGATCAGAAGTGAGCTGAGGGTTACGTTTGATGTTCCATGAATGGCAATTGCTATAACGTATTCCGATGTGTGGAAACAGATTATGGCCATTAACAGCTGAATCAACTGTCTGCAAGCACTGTCATCAAATCTTTCTGACATTTTCTCCTGTCCGATGATTGTTTACAGGATCACCTTCAGACCTGAAACAGACGCAGAGGCATAACAAAGGAATTCCCATTAAGATCAACTTAAATCAATAAACATTCTTCAGAATTCTGTTTTTTTTTTATCATTGTAAAGCATGGATCATAAAGATGGACTGTTCGGGCGTTAGCTTCATGATCAAGCAGTTCGAACACGCGTTGTCATGGGAATGAAGCCTCAAAGACCTATCATTTCTCAGGAAATTGATAGTCACGAGCAAATTCTCACACGACCCACCATTTTTTTAGAGATCCTCTTGAAAGCCAAACCACCACCGATCGCCATTGCCGTCGCCGGAATGACAACGACTGCGACTGACGGACTTGATCGGACAAAAGAAACGAAAGCGGAGATTTGGCGACGTAAAGGTTGCTCCTTTTTGGTCACTCGTTTGCAAGCGGAGGAATTTATAGCGAAAATGCAGAAAAACGAAACGGAACCCTAAGAATGGAAGATCCGAGACGTACCCACGAAGCTGCGACAGGAAAATGCGGGAAAATCTGGAATTCTCTGAAGCTGACAGAGAAAATAATCTGGAACTTGAACAGAAGCCAAGATTATAGCTTTAACTTTCTTTCCTATTCTTTACGTATGGGAAATTCGTGGAACAAGAGACGAAAGATTCGAACTTTGCTCTAACCCCAAGTCATGAAACTCAACAAAGTTGTCTTCTTTCTTCCCCCTTTTTTTTTTATAAAATCATCAGAAAATTTATTTTGTGGATCGTTTTAGTTTCTTAGAATGGATCTGATTCTGTCAAACAAGTACTTGAAACAATATTTCAGACATCATTGATTTATGCATTGGATAAATCTCCAAACAACAAGATCATAATTTCATCAGTTTTCCCTCCCTATTCCTACATTCTAATAGATCCTTTCCCCAAAATCGCCTACTTGTAATGTCTTGCTGAAACGACCATGGACAGTGGACACAAACTATCATGCATTGGAACATGTCAGGAACATGTCAGGACATTACAAGTCCCTATGTTTTGCTCCTCATTTGGAAGACAATGGTGATGCTTAAGCGACTGGGATCTTGGGTTCGCCAAGATTCACAAATGCTTCAGCACGAGCCATGCGATCCATCGCAGCATTCCATGACACCAAGTGGTTCATGAACACGTTTACATACCTAACCCTGTCATTCTGAGCAGAGAGATTATATGTATCAAGTGACAAGAAGAATCTGAATGGAGAAAAAAGACATTAATGGAGGTTAATTACCTTGTAGTCCAGATAATATGCATGCTGCAAGAAAGAAGGAGAAAGAAAATCAGAAGTCATGTCTATGATTATGAAATAGATCCTTTCTCTATGCAAGAGACACAAGTGAGAGTTGTTTTTCTTATTACCTCCCACACATCCAAACAGATTATAGGCTGTAAGAACAAAACAGAGGAGATTAGAGCAGTTACGAGTACTAAGAAATGGAGAGATCATATAAATTAGAAATGAAATTCCGCCATACAATATCGTTCCACACAAGTGGATTAACCGCATTTGATGTTTTGACCACCTCAAGTCTTCTTTCTTCCCTCTTTACTGAAATCAAAAGAATATAGAAGAAAGAGAAGCATCAGTTCAATTCATGCTTTCCTCGTAATGTTTTGTTCTTTCTTAGGGCGATAAGGGAAACGGGCATCAAGATTTTCCAACAAGATGTTTAAGTTTGCGAAGAACTCACAAGAAAGCCAAACCCAGCCAGAACCAAATTGAGTAAGAGCTGCATCAACAAATTTTTCTCTGAAATTTGTGAAGGAACCGAAATCCTTTTCAATCTGTTCAAGCACACCCTTTTGAGGCATGTCTCCACCGCCAGGTCGCATAGACTCCCAGAAGAAATCATGATTATAGACCTGCAACATTTATAAACAGAAAGATGAAACAAGAAGAAATGATTTAACAAACATAATCCAGCATTACTACCTGTGCAGCATTGTTGAATTCGGGCAAAGGATTTCCATTGTTGTATGTGTTTTTGATGAGCTCTTCCATGGTGTAGCCATAGAGAATATCATCCTTCGCCAGCTGCTTATTTAGACTGTCAACATAACCACGGTAATGTTTACCCCAATGCGTCTCCAGTGTCTTCCGGCTCATGTACGGTTCTAAAGCATCCTAAAGCATAAACTTATCCAATTATCACAACACAATAAGCTGACCAAAGCCCTCATTCCATTTACATTAATACAAAATTGAATATGTAAATCAATCCAATTAACCAATGGCAAACCAGAGACAGAATTCTACGCTAAGGGGTTTAAGGGTTCAAGATGAAGCTAAATTATTCATTTCACAGCTTCAAAACATCATTTTCTTCCCAAATTACAAGAAACAGAAGACATAAAGAAGACTTTTGAGTTTCTGTTTCATTTACACTTACAAGTGGATAAGGAGGAACGTTCAGACCATAGTAAGCTTCAACCTTTAAACCAACACGAAACCTACGAGAACGTATCCTTTGCTCCTTCCTCTGAACATGAAAATTACACAAAACACGAAAGCTTTAGAGATTTGAACCGACCAGGAGCTTTGCTTTGGGGAAGGATTCGAACCATATGGGGAAGAATGGAGGATTTTAAACGGAGTGTAGAGTCTGAAACCGCAGATAAACAGCTTGTCGTGGCGACACAAGAAGACCCCATTGTTCTTCTTCTTTGCTTTCTCTCACTCCGACATTGTCAATCTCGCTGCTATTTCAAGCTTCTCGGGCTTATTTTCGTATTGAAAGGCCTTCTCTTTGGGATTTTTAATGCTTAAGCCCAATCTCTCCCATTTTTTTAAACCCAATATTTTTTTTTGGATAAAACAAAAAAAACGTGAAACCTTGAAAAAATAACTTTTGATCAAATTAAACTTTTTTCTTTTAATTTTATAAATTTTTTTATAAATTATGTTTTTTAAGCAAAAAAATCATAAAAATTTGTCATTATTTTTTTGTTTAGAAGTATAGTTTAGGGATTTTTTATAGGGATTTTTTTACAGAGTTAAAAGTAGAAGGTTTAATTTTATTAAAAATTATTTTTCAAGGTTTTTTTGGGTTTACCCTTTTATAAAAAACTTTATCATTAATTATAATATTATTATGTTTAAAATTTTATTAAAAATCACAATATTTATGAAAATGCTAAAATATTTGGATATTATAAATTTGACATAAAAAATTGCATGTATATTTATATTTCAAATGAACAATTATAAAAAAATTACAAATCGCAAAATTTAATTATATTAAGGTGTGTACTGTGATAAATTTTATTAACTTTTTCTAAATATGCTAAAATGTTTGGATATTATAAATTTTGCATAAAAAATTACACGTATGTTTATATTTCAAATGAAAAATCATAAAAAAATTATAAATCCCAAAATTGAATTATATTAAAATGTATATTGTAATAAGTATTTAAAATATGATTGGAAATATATCAAAATTATAAATATCAGTTATAGAATGAATTATAATAATTATCAAGATTATACATATAAGAAAATGATTTTTAATAAAATTTAAAACATAATAATATTATAATTAATACTAAAGTTTTTTATAAAGGGACAAACAAAAAAAACTCTCAAAAATAGTTTTTAATAAAATTAAACCTTTTACTTTTAACTCTATAAAAAAACCCCTAAACTATGTTTTTTAAGAAAAAAAACCATGACACTAAACTATGTTTTTTAAGCAAAAAAAAAATAACATGACAATTTTCATGGTTTTTTTGTTTAAAAACATATTTTAGAGATTTTTTTTATAGAGTTAAAAGTAAAAGGTTTAATTTGATTAAAAATTATTTTTTTAGGATTTTTTTTGGGTTTATCTTTTTTTTCCGTTGGCTAAAAAACAATTTTTTAAAAAATAAAACCACTCGAGAGGGAGAATATCAATTTTCCAACTTTTTCTGACTTTAAAAAAGAGAAATAATAATCTTTGACAAAAAAAAGTGTTAAGATAGCCAAGAAAATACTAGTCTTTTTTATAAAAAAAATCATAATCGCATTGACTTTATAAGCAAAAGAAAAAAGATTCTTACAAATGAATTATATCTAGTTTTTTATAAATATATAAGCGGTTATATTTTGATAATTTATAAATTTATAATATATTTTAAAATAAAATAGCAACATTTCAAATTTCAAATTTTAAAATATAATATAAATGCATGTTTTAATATAAAAAATATAATGATTTATGAATTTGATATAGAAGTTTTAGGAAGATTAGTATATCTTAAAAAGACGAGCGATATATTTTACAGTTTGGTTCGGTTATGCTGAAAACCAGAAACCCGGTAATTTGTATCCGGTTCATAACGAAGGAAACCGGTTTAATCTAACCGGGTAATGTTCGAAGATGAACAGAAAACACGGCCAAGGGTTTTAGTACTAATAAATACACGACTTCCTTAATCAAACACAACACAAAGACTCTCTGTATCAGCCAAGCTAAAACCCTTTCGCCGTCGTTGTCTCAGTAGGACCGTAGAAGATTTTCATTTCAAATAAACCCTTTTATTGTGTTGTTCTAATTTCTCTGCCGGCCTTCACCTCTTGAATTCATTTTAATGGCCGCTAGGGCTTCATCTTCATCCGCGAGATGGGTAAAAGGTATTTTGTCCAGAAGGGTGTCATCGAGTCCTCTTGGATCAGCCAGAAACTATTCGTCGGCTACCGGAACACCTTCTGCGCCTAAAGTCCCTCACTTTTCCAAGAAAGTAAGCAACTTTGATAAATTTGTTGTTTGATTAGCTTTTGAAAGTAATCTCTTTGATGACTCTTGTATTGAAATCTTATTCCCTTCGTCAGTTCCGGGAACTTAGAATTAGTGAAAGTTGTTTGCTTTAGTGATGAAAAGTTTTACAAATCAGTTTGATTACATCGATCATAGTCAATATTTGACAATTAGTGTGCATAAGAATCAGTTTGATTTCATTTATATTTAATGCAATACATGACGATGCTCTTGTGATTATAAGTTTGGGTTATGTCTCTGAAGCATGACTTTTCACTTTAGGGAAGGATATTGACGGGAGCCACCATTGGTCTGGTCATAGCCGGGGGAGCCTATGTGAGTACTGTGGATGAAGCAACCTTCTGGTACTTAATGAATACATGACCATATATCCATTTGGTTCATGTATCTTTGCCTTTGTTCTCTTTGTAAGTTAATGTTGAATTTACAAAGATCATCTTGTCGATTAAAGATATATTGAAATTCTTTTGACGGGCATTCATTCAGCGGGACAAATGCTCGCGTTCTTGAAAAAAGTTCTTCCTTTTTTACATGACTATAAAATATATGAGTTCCACTTGTATATATGGTTACATGTAAAATTAATAGGACATTAAATCATTTTTAATTTTGGTGGCAGCGGTTGGTTATTTTCAGCAACGAAGCTTGTTAATCCGTTCTTCGCGCTCCTGGATGCTGAATTTGCTCACAAGCTAGCTGTCTCAGCTGCTGCCCGTGGTTGGGTGCCATTTTTACATGACTATAAAATATATGAGTTCCACTTGTATATATGGTTACATGTAAAATTAATAGGACATTAAATCATTTTTAATTTTGGTGGCAGCGGTTGGTTATTTTCAGCAACGAAGCTTGTTAATCCGTTCTTTGCCCTCCTGGATGCTGAATTTGCTCACAAGCTAGCTGTCTCAGCTGCTGCCCGTGGTTGGGTGCCGAGAGAAAAGAGACCTGATCAACCAATACTGGGACTTGAAGTCTGGGGAAGAAAATTTTCTAACCCAATAGGCCTTGCTGCTGGATTTGACAAAAATGCTGAGGCTATTGAAGGCTTACTTGGACTTGGTTTTGGATTTGTCGAGGTTGGCTCTGTAACTCCCATCCCACAAGAAGGCAACCCGAAACCACGCATTTTCAGATTACGCCAAGAAGGGTAAGTATCTTTACGCCAGTTTTCTTCAACAAAAACTCTAAATTCCTTATACATTGGTCACTCAAGGGGAGTGAGAAATGCCTTATAAGGCCATGGGCACCCTTCCCCCCACAAGCTAGCTTTAGGGAGTGAGATCAATAAGTCTTGGGTTACCATTGTTGATTGGGATGAGGCCCATGGCCACGGTGAGATAGACTCATATCAGATACATTCTCCTGATTCTACCTTCTAAAAGTCGTGGTATTTGATTTTTTGCCTGTTGTTGATTTCTTAAATCAAATATCTTTACGTTTTTTAAGCTACTGTACTTCCATTCTTTCCAGGGCTATAATCAATAGATGTGGATTCAACAGTGAAGGGATCGTTGTTGTCGCAAAGCGTTTGGGTGCCCAACATGGTAAACGAATGTTGGCAGAGACCTCAAGCACTTCCTCATCTTCAGGTGAAGAAATCAAACATGGAGGCAAATCTGGGCCTGGCATTCTTGGAGTCAACCTTGGGAAGAACAAGACAAGTGAAGATGCAGCTGCTGACTATGTACAAGGAGTTCATACCTTATCCCAGTATGCTGATTACCTGGTACAAAACTATTTGCCCGGAATCACCTTTGTTGCCATTGTTTCGAATATATTTTGAAACCTGAGGTGTTATAGGATCCGACATAAGGGTGATGCTATTGTTTAGTCGTGTAATCCATGCAAAAAAATCCTCAAGCACTCATTTGATCTAGCATAGAGATCTTCCAAATAACAGAATTTAACTAATAAAAAAAGTATTTTCGTTTGACCATTTCTCTATAGGTAATCAATGTTTCATCGCCGAATACTCCAGGGTTGCGAATGCTTCAGGGAAGGAAACAGTTGAAGGACCTTGTAAAGAAGGTATCTGGTCTTATGAGCTTGTGTTGACCTTACTATTTTTGGAGTCTTGTTTGTATTCCCGTAAGAAGTAACATTTATTGTTCTAACTCTCTCTCAACAAGGTTCAAGCTGCTCGTGATGAGATGCAGTGGGGGGAGGAAGGTCCTCCTCCACTTCTTGTAAAGATTGCTCCTGATCTATCTAAAGAAGACCTTGAGGATATTGCCGCGGTCTGTTGTACTTACTAATTGCTGTAATCTTTACTTCTTTGCATAGCAAATAAAGGGCTCATATGATTTCATCTTAACTTGTATAGGTGGCTGTTGCTCTCCGTTTGGATGGATTGGTATGTTTTCTCGGCCTTCTCTTCTCTCACTCTTCATATTCAGGAATTGGATCTGTTGATGAATTTTCTTGTTTTTTCCTCTTAGATTATATCGAATACAACAGTGTCAAGGCCAGATCCTGTAAGCAAGAATCCAGTGGCTGCAGAAACAGGTGGTTTAAGTGGCAAACCACTCTTCCCTCTCTCCACCAACATCTTGAGAGAGATGTATATATTGACAAGAGTAAGTTGATACTAATATCCAATTCTTGAACACTCTACTGAACAACTTCTTATATCTCTACTTTCTGTAATTTGGGTTTGTTTGTATGTATCATCTGTTTAACCAGGGGAAGATTCCATTGATAGGCTGTGGCGGAGTTAGCAGGTTGAATCACTTCTCTATTTGTAGCCCATTGATTTGAGAGGTTTAGTGACGAAAAATGAATTCAATCATCTTATTTTCAGTGGTGAAGATGCCTATAAGAAAATAAGAGCCGGAGCTACACTTGTTCAGCTATACACAGGATTTGCTTATGGAGGACCCGCACTCATCCCACGAATAAAGGTCCTACCTTTTTTCCTTCGAACCCTTGATTTGACCCGTCCGCTGTCTAGATCTAGTTACAATAAGGAAAAAAGTTTAAACCTTGTTAGTTTTCTCTTAAACCCTTTACTCATTATAACTAGTGAAGAACTCCTACTTCTCCATTCTTGAACTTCTGTTGGCAAATCAAGACACTGTGTATAACAGATTCAGATTTTCCACATTGGTCTTCGTGTTTAAGATGGAAAGAATTCTGGGCAGACGAAGAATTCATCGATACTAATTCATAGACGGGTTTGTTGTTATAGGCGGAACTTGCAGACTGCTTAGAAAGAGATGGGTTCAAGTCGATCCATGAAGCAATTGGTGCTGATCATCGATGATAACAGAGGTCAATGCATACCCTTTCTTGCATTTTGCCTTCCAAGAACCAAAAGTGATTAGCAATGTTGTATTTATTTCTTTTTTTCCCCTCCAAACAGCTGAGAGACTCGAGGGCTTTTGCCATTTTTCTCTGCATTTTCCCATATCTTCGTCTGCGGGCTTATTATGCCATAAGCCACTGAGCAATGAGAAATTAAAGTTTCTTCCTTTTTTTCATTACTATAATTCTTTTGGCTTATGTTCTTGAATGATTTTTGTTTTACCACTCAGTGGGATTAATAAATCAATGAAGAAATAATTATCATAAATTTTTAAAATATTATGAAAGCTTATGTTGATTGGTGTTTATTTAGTATTAGATGGTTTAGCAAATCGTTGAAGTGAATTGATATATGTTTAATGCTTACAGATTGCATATTGAATTGCAATTTCTGGCAAAGCAGAAACCCTTCTGACCTAAAAATTAGAACATTAAGAAAAGAAAAACTTAAAACCAACACATCAATCAAAAGTTTCTAAGGGAACATAAAATTCATACCCTGTTTGAGAATTGAGATGAGATCATTACCACACCAAAGCTCAAGCTGATGGGAAAAACTTTTTATACATCATTCGTGCGTGCCTGCCTTCTGAAGTAGGTCTCGGGTTTAGGGTTTAGGATTCAAAATAACATATAGAGAAGAAAAATTTACGGAGTCGAGCCAGACAGTTGCTTCAGTTTTGCCTGCAAAACCATCCCGGCTTCATCTGCCATGCTTTTCTTTTTCGCTGCCACCTGCATAAACATTCTCAATGTCAATGAACCAAGCATAACATCAGAAAAATGTCGTATATGGTTGATATGCATATACATGTTTCAGATCATCCATCCAAATGCAGACCTTTGATTGAAGTTTACAAAACAGATTTGGTTTTAAGAATTGCAGGGTAAGCCAATCATTCCCAAGCTAACAAAAGGGTAAAACCAAGAAACAACATAGTTTTCCAGTGAAGGACGAGCTGAAAGCAAATAATCGGAAGGAATCATCACATCATATATTGCTTTATGTGCATCAATATCAAGTAAGTTTTAGGCAAGGAGGGAAACCGTGAATCCGAATAAGACTGAACTACCCTGATGCATGGTTGCTAATCCGGTAACATTTTTAATCACTCCCGTTAACAAATTGAAAGGACTACGAAATATTCAGATCGGTGTAAGGCTAATGGTTGTTAAGATTAGGCTAATACAGATACAGGATTGTAAAAACCTGAATAACAAACCTTTCAGCCACACCCATTACTTCTTTCAAATTGCTAGTACTTTCACAGGAGGTTCATGGGAGGTGTGTGATCATATTTATGGAAACTTACTCCATAGAAGATAGAAAGCAAATGAAATATAGACAACAGAACAAGGTTCGAAAGAGTAGAAAGACCGGAGACTGGAGCAGAAAGCAATCATCTTTATCATGAAAAACATCATAAACTCGTTTGAGTACTTCATTTCTGATTTATGGGTTCAAGGCGAAAAGTTGTCAGATAGAACATTTTAAGGATGAAGTTGCATGCTTTAGTTAAGTAAACTCAGTAAAATAGAGTAAAAGGTTGGTGAAGCACGGCAAATTAAGCAAAATGTGAACCATAAACCCTAAATCGTACCTCAATCAGTTGGTCAAAGTTTGATTTGAGCAAGTTGATCTTCCTCTCACAATAATCTTTCCCCTGGTCCATTGTTTTCTACCAAAAAGATCAAATACACAACAATTAAGCTCAAAGAACAAATAACATAAGATTTGAACAAGAAGCTTAGAATATGCAAAGGACAATTTTTATATTCGCGATACCTCGACGAAGTAGCCAGTTCCGATATCGACGAGAACCTTATCAGCATCATCAAGCATACCGGGCACGTAGAGAGACGCTGTGAGAGGCACCAACATTTTCTTCCCTAAAATTCCACAAATACACACACACCCCCATTGCTGAGAAACCTTTTACAATGAAAGTAATCACACCAATGCAAATCGGATGCGAGAGAGAGAGAGAGAGAGAGACGGAAGGACCTTGGGAGCGAAGAGAGAGATCTTGAAGGGCGGCGGCGGCTGAGTCAAGACGGGAGGTGGCGGTGCGGATGTTGTTGAGACTGTCCTGAAGGAGATTGACCTCAAGATCCGATTGCTCCTTCACCGCTTTCAGCTGCTCTATTCCCATCTTCTCCATCTCTCCTCTCGTCGACGACGACATTCTCTCTCTCCGATCGGCGGTGTCTTGGTGGGTTCAGCTCTTCTTCTCCGGCTTACACTAGGGGAGGTCCAGATTAATGGCCTAGTTTACCAATATATAGTTGGCCCATTGGGCTTTTGTAAGTTATCAAAGCCCATTGGGCCTTTTGTGAGTTATGAAGGCCCCATCAATTTCAACCCCTTTCTTTTCGTTGTAATTATAGGTTTTCTAACTTTAAAGATGAAAATTAATGAGAAAAATCAGATTTACGAAGTAGTATTAGACTGCATTTTTATCAGCGATGCCTTCATATATTCCAATTATACATTCGATTTTATTACTTGAGAATATATAATTAAAATATTAGTAAATATAAGTAATACGTACAACGGGTTAAATTTTAATAAATGTGGACCGAACTCATGCACCGATGACAAAAGAAGTTTCAGAATCAACGTGGGACCCACCAATAATTGGGCTTGGGGTCAATTATGAATAAGTGAGAAAAATAAGTACGGATGTTTGACACCAATTAATTTGCACACCTGTATATATATTATTTTCTTAAAATATTATTATATAATTCAACGTAATAAAATTCAAAAAAATTACCATATTTTACATTTTCTTGTCTCAAATTTGAAAGAAAAGAAAAGAATCTAAAAGATTCGCAATATAATTAGGAAGAGTACAGGAACATTCACCTTTTGTCCATCGAACTTTTTTGTAATTTATTCACTAGTTGAATTAAATCATTTGAAATATATAAAATGATTATTTTAAATATTTATATAACATTCTATTTTTAAAATGATGAAAAATTTCATTATACGCATATAGCTTATTAATTTCCAAATTAATCCATTTTGCGACATAAATAAAGAGCAAATATGGTTACAAAGTCGTACTCATTATGACTGTATTAAAAAGAGAACAACTTTATGAAACGGTCAAATCACGGGCTCAAGAAATCATCGAAGATAATCTTCACCAAGTTCTTTAATGGCGAAACAAAGTTTACCAGAAACAGAACAGCACAGAGTCACAAAACTGTTGTCTACACTTCTGAAAAGTACAGATTTTTACATAAACCCAGAAGCAAACGACAAGAAGAATTCAGGCAAGTGTTTGTTTTATCCGCCGAGACTATGAGTTCATAAGGAACCAGACAAATCTTACAGAGAGCTTTTCTCTGTCGGAACATCACCGGAGATGAATGCGGAGGACACAAAAATCAATTGCTCAACAAACTTGGATATATATATATATATATATGTATTACATGGTGGTTAACAGCTTGCGCAATGCTTCACCAGATGAGTTTTGTAATAACAATACAATTGAAGAACAATATGGGTTTGACGATGAAGTTTGAAACCCAACAACGGCACCGAGTCGCCGGAAAACCAGACAAACAGAAACCGGGAAGTTTATTGGCGGTTTCCGTTAGGGCAATTGATGAAACTGCCCCCTTTTGGATATGAAATGATAATGAGGAAGACAAGCAATCTTCTGCATTGTGGTTCCCATGCAGCAGACCAGAGCTTTATGGTGTACAACAATGTCGATCTATCTCACTCAACAAAAACATATCTTCACCAAACTCTAAATGTCCTAAACCCTAATCAAAACAAGCTCTAAAAATCACTACCTTCACTCGCTTTCAGACGATTCCCACATTCTGATGAGGACTGAGTCGTTCTAAGACTAATTCCCATAACAGCAACGAAAAATGTACTTTCGCTTTGCCCACAAGACACTCACGAGAAACCCAAAGAGACGAAATCATAAACAAGGCTATATATACCATAGTGTCCTAAGCAACTTAGATGTTGAAAGCCCTACGACCTGAAAGACCAGACCTGGATTCAACGAGGATCATCCTCACTCCGTCCTGACCCGCCACCCGATAAAGAGGCTAACAAATTGAGATGACCCGGAAGATAGTTCCCAACTCTCGCCGCCGAAGCCTCTCCCATGGCTGCGGCAACCTGCTGTTGCTGGTGGACGAAGAGTGCAGCTGGATTCTGTGTTAAGGTTGCTGACTGCATGACCATCTCTGGCGGAGCTCCCGCAGCCGCGGCAAAGCTCCAAACCTGCCCGAAATCCGGCCTCGTCGGTACCGCCCAGAACCCAGCTGGTGAAGCTGAACCCACGAACGAACCCATTGCGTGTCCCACCGACGTCACTCCTGCGCTGTCCTTGCTTCCGGCGCCACCTCCGCCGCCTGAATCTTCCTCTGCTCTCACGCGTTTCCCGAGTATAAAGGGAGCCGGACCCAGCAAGGGCTTATGATCCAGAGACGAGGACAAAGAAGAAGAAGTCGTGGCGCCTCCGCCGCGGACGGAGACAGACGCAGTGGAGAAACTCGCCGGAGTGGTACCTGTTCCAGTAGCGGCAATTATAGAAGGCTCTGCTTGACGGAGGAGCCATTCGATGGTCTGACCATCAGACTTATGACCAAGCTCACGGGTTAGCTGAAAAACCCGAGCGGCGCAAATGATAGGCATCCGAATCCTCCTCCCTCTTCCGTCAACCTTACTGTGGCGATCCTTCGACGGAGGCTTCTTGACGGCGAGAGCTCCGTTACCCACCGAAGAGTCTTGACGGTGGTGCTCGATTATGGCGCCGTTGGAGACGCAGTTACCAGCTCCGTCGATATTCGACATAGGTGGAAGTTAACTGTAGAGGAGCCGGAGAGACTAACGAGATTGAGTTGAGTTTGGTGGGATCCAAGAGATATGGAGAAGAAGAAGGGTTTGGGTTAATTTTCTCTGGGGTTGGGGGTTGAGCGAGAGAAGCTAATCATTGAGCGGCAGGAGCTGGTGGAGACAGGAAGGAGGTCACATGGGTGGTGGGTCCCACACAGCTCACTGCTCTGTTTTGCTTCCTTCGCCCTTTTTTCTTTGTCCCAACGCGGTGGAGTTCACGCGCTCCCGGGATGTGTCGCATAGGGACCACAGCTCCGACAGGGGAATTTGAAGTGTGGAACCCACCTATGGGTTGCTGCTGCTCGTGTATTAAAGGGACGTTATCCATTCGTGTTCTGCCACGTCACACCTTATAACCTTGTTTCTACCGTTTTGGAACTCTTCAATTATTTAACATTAAATATATTTTTTAGCAGCGATTTATGTTACAAAATCAGATTCTTAAATTCTTTTGTGTTTTTTCTTAAACGTCTCTAACTATGTCTGATCTTTTTTTTATCTCTTGTTTATTTTCTAAATAAATGACGTCAAATATAACGAAAATATATAAAATAAAAGCGTATCCCGAACAATTTATACGGTTGTCGTTATGAAGCAGTTTATCGAAGGAGACAATCTATGAGCCTCATTGATTGACAAGTAAGCTTTGTCATCAACACATTCATCATTATATAATTAAGCTTTTCTTCTCCTTTTTTTAAAAAATCGTTTTTCTTGCAAAAGAAAATAAAAACTCAATAATTATCTCGGTGGAATATCATATATACTTTTTTCGTAGGACTAAAACGTTTCAAAAATACCTTTCCCTAAAATAATTATTTAATCGGAAAAAAAACTGGAGAAAATACAAATTTACCTTTAATTTTCGAACGTGAGAAAACCCGCATTCTGGGAGAGTAAAAGCCAAACCCACATTCTCGAAGAGTAAAAGCCAAGAAAGAACAAGTGATTTCGAACTTGAGAGGGATCGATTCGAAGTTGGCAAAAAGGAGATTCGAAGTTGGCAAGAAGGAAATGGCTAGAATCAACAGCGGTGGAGAAGAGAGCACGAGTCAATCTTCAATGGCGTCAACAAGTGTAAGTAGATCGATTTCTAGGGTTTTGGAGGATGTCGAGTCCCAAAATGGTTTATTGATTTGAAATGGTGTGAGTGTCAATGAGTCGGTTGAGTCTCAGTGAGTCGGTTGAGTCGCAAGAGTCGGTTGTCTCAGTGGGTCGGTTTGGGTCGCGATGGTCGGTTGAGCGTCGATTTCTAGGGTTTGCAGGCTGTCGAGTCCCAGAATGGTTTATTGATTTGAAATGGGTGTGAGTGTCAGTGAGTCTGTTGAGTCTGAGTGAGTCGATTTGGGTCGCAATGGTCGCTTGAGCGTCGCAGGGAGTCTAAGGGTCGTTTGAGTCGGTTGTCTCAGTGAGTCGGTTTGGGTCGCAATCGTCGCTTGAGCGTCGCAGGGGGTCTAAGGGTCGTTTGAGTCGGTTGTCTTAGTGAGTCGGCTTGGGTCGCATGGTTCAGTCGAGTCGCATGGGTCGGTTGAGCCAAAGGGTCGGTTGGGTCGCATGGGTCGCATGAGTCGCATGGGTCGCATGGGTCGCTTGAGTCGCTTGAGTCGGTAGAAGTATAATGTATTCTTTAATTAATTGGAATTTTTGCAGGTGGCCCCAAAGCCGAAGTTTGTGTATCAATTCAAACACATGGACAGAATGCCAAAGATCACCACCAAGTGTTATCCTCAGGAGATAATAACGAAGATGAGAGGAATCTTAGATTAATACGACTTGCATTACTTCGAGAAGGAATCGCAATTTAAGCATTTATTCCATTTCCAATGTGACTCCACATTGACTAAGGTTCAAATATCTATCCTCCTAAATCACTCCGTGATTGTACGGGACAAGAAGGAGTTGTGGTTCGTCTTAAACGGTGTTCCCATCCGATACTCTATAGTGGAGCACGCACTAATTTCCGGATTGAACTGCGGACCATATTCCAAAGGATAGGAGT
Organism: Gynandropsis gynandra; assembly: GCA_036759665.1. Taxonomy (NCBI): domain Eukaryota; kingdom Viridiplantae; phylum Streptophyta; class Magnoliopsida; order Brassicales; family Cleomaceae; genus Gynandropsis; species Gynandropsis gynandra. Next base: position 2,610,052 of record CM071870.1, read on the forward strand.
CCAAAAGGGGTGATACATTCAGGCGGAAGAATTTCGGCCGTGGAAAGGTGACCCCCATACAAATCATTGGAAAGCTTGTGAAGGCGAAGAATGACGAGGACAAAAAGAGGTTGGCAACTTTGTTGTTGTTGCCGCAAGTTATTGCTCACAAGCCTTCATCAGACAACTCTATCAGCCATGATCTCATTAATATGGTTGATGATTTGGAATTTTGTGAAGACTTTCCATGGGGGCGTTACACATTCGACAAGATTGTGGATACTTGCCGCAAACACGTTAGCGGGGAATCACCGAAACCAAAATGGTATTGTGGCGGTTTCATGATCCCACTAATGGTAAGTTGTATATATTATTCGAATAACTTGAATTTTTTCATACTTTTTGCATTCTGATTTTTTTTAATGTTGCAGTTACTTCCTTTCGAAACCATCCCTAGTTTGGGCGGAAAGGGATGGTATCTTGATGTAGAGAATGCGGATCCATCATGCCCAAGAATGTGCAAGAAGATGGTTAAATCCAGTATTAACCTGAAGCGCGCAGAAGTCATAAGGCTGATCGGAGATTCTAAGGTAACAATTATACAAGGGTCACAAGGAAAACAAGGGTCACAGAGGGTAATAATGGCTATTTTTTGTTTTTCAGGATATTCGAAGTATTCTTTGTGCTGATCACGAAGAATACTTTTTAGGTCCTAATCTGGATGACTATGAGGGATGCCACGATCCCGATGTTCAGATATGGATGGAACATATTCGTAGAAATCCGAAGGGACTTTGTTGGGAGGACATTCGTGAGCAAGAACTGCTGATGCGGAAAGCAGTTCTTGGAGATGAAAGGGAAGGGGAAAGGGAAGGAGAAGGGGGCTAAGAGGAAAAAGAGTGTGGGGGAAAAATGATAGAGCTTGAAGATGATGAAGCTGATGCTGAAGGTGATGAAGAAAGAGATGGTGATGCTGAAGTTGATGCTGAAAGAGAAGGCGAGGATGAAGATGAAGCTGAAGGAAAAAAAGCTGCAGTCCGGCTGACAGTGAAGGAAATAAAGAAGTCGGAGAAAAGAATCATCAACGCTGTCAGAGATCTTCTAAGGGATGTCGGGTTTCATTTGCCTAATACAAAAGCAGAGGCGGCAAATCTCAAAGGTGCTAAAAAGGCAAAATCAAAATCTACCGAGATAGATGCGAGCACCGCAAACCAATCTTCCGGCAGTGTTAGAGACAATGAATTCCTTCAACGTTCATATCCAGTGCCTAACGAAGAGCCGGTTGAGTCAGAGTCTGAAAATGTCCGTGGAGATGGCGCAGAAGAGGATTTGGCAAACCTTTCG
>CM071870.1:2615458-2641815 GCA_036759665.1 Gynandropsis gynandra
ATTATGACTCATGTGTCCCTATTTGAGTTGTTGTGTATAACCAATGTCTGTGCTACAAAAGCGATAGTAGTGTTTTAAGAACTCGTCGGATGAGTTTGACAAAATTTCAAAAAATACATTCAACATTGTTTTCGAATGTCGATATTATTTATATTATAGTCTATTTTGATCCTAAATTGATAATGACATATTGATAATGGCATATTGATAATGGCATTGGTCGTATGGTCGCATGAGTCATATTTGTTCGCATGATGTCGCATTGGTCGCATGAGTCATATTTGTTCACATGATGTCGCATTGGTCGCATGAGTAATATTTGTTCGCATGATGTCGCATGAGTCATATTTGTTCGCATGATGTTGCATTGGTCGCATGAGTCATATTTGTTCGCATGATGTTGCATTGGTCGCATGAGTCATATTTGTTCGCATGATGTCGCATTGGTCGCATGAGTCATATTTGTTCGCATGATGTCGCATTGGTCGCATGAGTCATATTTGTTTGCATGAGGTCGAATGAGTCGGATGGGTTCTAATTTATTCCAATTGAGGCATTGGTCGCATGAGTCATAATGAAGAATTTATCGAATTATAAGGATGAAAGTCCCAAAAACTTTAATCAAAATAATACAAATAATATAGTCTTACACAATTACTAACTAACAAAGCTTTCTTTTTTTTGAAGTCGGTGTTGTCTCGGTTGTCACGTTCCAAACACTGGCAGTGATGCTGGCTTTTGAAGATGGGGTTTGTAACGACGAAGAACACGGGGTTTGTGTCGACACAAATGGGTTTTGTATTGACGAAGAAGACGGGGTTTGTCTCGACGCAGCAGACGGGGTTTGTCTCGACGAAGATGGGGTACTTCTCCGAGCCTCACCGGGTCCAGGATAACGATTCACTTTAGGCCTCCCGCTTTGCCTTTTCTGAACCAGTATAGGAGGTTCAAACACATGCTGAGACACTTCAGGGGAAATGTCCCAATCACTCAATCAAGAACCGGATACACGGTTTCTTGGTAAGCCAAACGCCATGTCTCCCGAAGGTAGTAGTGTGAACATAGATCTGGTATCTTGTCACCTTTACCAACCTTATGTGCTGCCACAATTGCGTGACTGTATGGATACTTATTTACCTCCAACATTTTGCATTCGCACGTTCTTTTTTGAAGACTCACTACAAATCTTCTACCCATCTCATTTCTCACCTCATACTCATCACTCAGACTGATCAATTCAATAACATCATACTTGGATGCCTATCCAAACCGTGCATGTAACGTTTTCTCAACGTAAGGTGTTAACTTTTGAGAATCATCACCGGTAGCTGCTTCCAACCTATACCTATTAAACCATTCCACTGTCTTTCCCAAACAAACATCTAAAAGCCCTAGGATCGTCAATTTTTTTTACTTCTTCAACGTTGAGTTTATTGACTCGGCGCCATTAGTTGTTAATAAGTTGTACCGTTCCCTCTTAAATTTGCATCTTGCCCACTTAACGGGATCAAGTTCCTCTTTCTCCAAATACTTTGCAACATTAGGATACCTGGCCTTCAAATCATTCAATAGCACTTCAAATTCGTTCTCCGTGTATGCTGACGCACATCTGAAGAACATTTCCGCCACAGTATCACCCCTTTTCGTCTTTCTACCATGGCCTTTATTGACGTAGCTCTTTATATTTTGCGATATATGACGCGCACAAAAACCATGATCAGCTTCTTTATACACTTCTTTGACTGCTTTGATCAAGCTTTTATGGCGATCAGATATCACAACGACATCACGTCCGTCCGGTACCACCTGTTGCAATCTTGACATAAACCACGTCCATGATTCGTCCTTCTCTCTGTCGACTATTCCCCATGCAAGAGGATATTGGTGATGTTCACCATCTTGCGCGGTCGCCACAATCAATGCTCCCTTGTACACTCCTGTCAGAAATGTCGCATCCACGGCAACCACTTTACGCATGTATTTCCATCCCCTTATAGCCGCTCCGACAGCCATAAAAAGGTATTTGAAGCTTTTCCCATCATTGTCGAACTGAATATGTGCGATAGATCCGGGATTTCTTTTTATAAACATGTGCAACCACCCTGGAAGCCTCCTATAATGTTCAAAGTCATCACCACGAATATCCTTTTGAGCACCGCATTTGCCTCTTAATGCCATCAAATACGATACATTGGCACCATATTTTGCTTTTACACGAGCCATCAATTCTTTTGCTGGAGGTGTTTCATAACTTCCGGCAAATTCCTCTTTCAAATAATCCTTAACCATTTGCGCTGTACCCTTTGTAGCTTCGGTGCGTTTAGATACAGGTGAACAATTATGAATGGGATGATGTGTTCTCACACTAAACCGTTTGGAATTCGGGATTGCTGCCACACGTAATTTCCATTTACAACCATTTCCGGAAAACTTGCGTCGTACTTCCCACAGCTTCGTATCAGATCTCAATGTTGTATATCTAAACGAAGCTTCGATTGAACCCTTCCTTACAAATGCCTGTACATCCTTCTTGCTATCAAACTCTTGCCCAATTTTAAGATCCAATCCATCTCCGAACTCGAAGATATTATTTTCGCCATTGTCACCTTTGACATTGCAATAAACACAAGAGAAACACGAAAAACTCACTATACATACCTGATTTTTCTGCGGAACGTGCTTAATTGCAAGCTTCTTTGTTGACAACAAAGGATTTCAACCTATTGGCAGCGAATCTGATACCGATTGCAAGCTACTCTCGCCGAATCTGTTATGGTGTGGGGGAACAGTAATTTTCGCGCGAGAATTAGAGGTGCTATAGAGGAAAGAAAAAAATTATCGTCAAGGATAATATAGGATTATCAATATTTTAAGGATAGATTTGAAGTTGAAACTTTTTCTTAGTCAAGAGTATTTTTGAAGCACTTTAACCCCGTAGAGACATTTTTGATAATCCCCTAATTATCTTATTATATATTACAACGTGTTTTACGTGAACATCGAAAAATCGATACCTTATCTTTCCGGTTTTTTATATGAACCAGAAGAAAAAAAAAGTTTGGATGAACCTGCAACGGAAAAGGCATCATTTTTCATGCATTATTTACTATTTTTGCAATGTGATATTGAAAGTTTGGATAATGAATACAGATAGTAGTGAATATGAGATTCAACGAGTTTTTAAAATTTTAATTATATAATTTTTCAAAAAAAAATTATTTATCATGTATAATGAAATATCCCTCAATTCTCTTAAATTTTACCAATTCACTCCTAAATACACATTTTAGGTAAATTATGCAGCATAATGTAGAGTTATGTTAAAACACACCGATCTCAATTATTAATTCTTATAATATTTCAAACTACAAAATAACTCTTATCTCAAAATATAATAAAAAATAATTTTTTATATCATTAGTCAACCAACACTCTTTTAGAATATTTCTCACATTTGTTTTCTTTTGGAGTGTATAGATTTTTTATGCTTGTTTTAAAGTTCACCACGAAGATGATGGAAATTATTGAATTTTTCCAATTTAATGTTTCTTAATAAGAATAATTTACATTTCTTTAATATATCATTTTTCTATGTTTGCTCAATTACTCAAGTAAACTATATACAAAATATATATTATATTTAGTATCAAATAATTATAATGAACAGTAATATATCATGCCTTACAATGTCACAGGTATTTTTTATGGCGTTTATAGTAATAAATATCTAATACATACTAAAACAAAACCGTGAATGAATAGTAAAAAAAACACCTGTCCTTATACCAATCATTCGATCAAAAAAAATTTTCTGTTGGCTACTCTTAAGTCGTCGGATCGATTTGAGATACTGTTTACGGATTGTTGAGATTTTGGATCGTTAGATTAATTTCAAAGGATGATTCTAACCGTCCATTGTTTGAGTGTAGTGTATCTAGCTTCTTCTCCTTTCCTCTTACCAGGGGAGATGAGACGGTGGAAAGGCGAGGCGCTGGAGAGGCGAGGCGCTGGAGAGGCGAGGTGAAACGAGTGGGGAGAGGGGATGCGAGACATGTGGAAGAAGGCATGCGAGATCGGTGAAAAGAGGCGCGAAGAGGAAAGGAGGCAAGAAGAAGAAGAAGAAAAAAAAATGGAGGTGGGGAAAGAGAAGAAGAAAAGATGGAGGCGGCGGCGAGGAGAGAAGCAAAGGGAGAGAGAATAAAAAATTAGTATTTTAATATTAGGGTTTTAAGAATATTTTGGTATTTTAATATTATAGTATTATGGTATAATAGTTATATATGTATATATATATTATTTTAATACTAAACTTTAACCAATTTTTTTTAAGGTTGTTAAAATTTTTAAAGAAATATAATTTTACGAATGAGAATATCTTTATTAAAGAAATAAATTTTATAAAAATTTAATAAAAGTATTACTGTACTGTACAAATATTTAATTAATAAAAAATTTATTTTTTGTTTAAAAACCGAAAAATATTTTAAAAAATGCAAATTAATTTTATTTTTAAAAAAATCTAATAAAAGTAATGGACAAATTTAATTTTTTTATTTTTATAAATTAAAATTTAATTATGATTTTAAATCATATTGATTACATTCTATAATATATTTTTCGAATCATCATGATATATAAAAATTTTTTATACATTTAATAGTTATTTTCATTTCATAATATGAATATTTGATTATTTAATCTTTCATTTCATATAAAATATAAAATTCAAAAATTGACAATAATAATTAAAATGTTAAATGAAAAAATAATAATATATATTTCCTCTTTAATGTAAAAATAAATCATTTTTTCTTCAACACTTATCAAAGACAAAACTTAAATAAAATTGGTATATATTTATTATGTTTTGTATTTATTCATGAAAATTATATGTCGTCGTTTTTAGAGTTAAAACACGTGATGTACTTAAATACTAATTTTCGATGACAATTAAACAATATGTACAAAAAAAAATAAACGTTGTTTTTAAAGAAATATTTTATGATTTATAATTTATTTACTTTATAAATGTATAAATACTTAATAATAAATTTTTTATAAAAAGATTAAACATTAATTATTACATAGTATATTTTGATGTAATATTATGTATATATCTATATATACATTTTATTAAATCTTTATATCAATTTTTATTAAAAATAATATCTCTCCACGGTTACAAAACTAGTTACTCTTTATAATAATGAAGTAGTTGGACTTAGTGTTTTTTCCTTTTAAAATAGTTAGATAAATGTTAAGAACATTTTTCATGTTTAAATTGAATATCTACTGTTTAAATTTTATCCATGATTAATATTTTATAATTATATAAAAAATATAAAACGCTATTAAATTAATAAATAAAAATGCTTTAGTGTTTAAAAACCAACCATTTAATGATTTTATCTCTAAGTTTTTCACTTATCAACTTTTTTTTGTGTGATTGTATATATAATAAATAAAAAAATACACAATTATTTAAATAAATTGTAATCAATTAACACGAAAAATATATCTGATTCATATGTTAAATTTTTATGAGAAATAAATTATCATTATCTTGTTTTTCTATTGAATGAATTTTAAATATTATCGTAATATAACTATTTTGATAATATAGTCATATTTTATTTCATAAAAACTATTTTTTTGTATTTTTATAATTCTTTCACTACACGATTTAAGTTATTTTCCATAAACGCATTTAAACGTCCAGTTTTATATTGATTAGCAATTCATGTGTTTCACCTTTCAATTAAAACCATAAGAATCAAATCTATATATTAAAAGTTGTTGTTTTTTTTGGAGGCTCCTCGGCGATTCTGCATTATCAGACCTCCACGTAGATTTAAAAAAAAAAAACCAAAATAAGGTGTTTTAATTTTAGTCTCTTTGTATTCACCTATTACCTAACTCTTCAGTTTCAAATTGAAGGCCTTATTCAATCCCCTTAAAGTCTTTAGCTCCAGTCGTTCCTTCTTCCACTCTCTTTCTCTCTACCACGAAGCTTTTGTGCGTCGGCGTTGCCTCCACCGCTTGTATCGTGAACACCGTAATCGCCTTCTTCTGTGAATAGTACGCGTCTACTTCGTCCAGGGCTTCTATATCATCACCTACGCCATCAACATCTACCTTCTCAACCTCCTCAGCGCTTTTCTCTCTCCTCAGGAAGATCCCGAGGCATCACTCGACAACCTGTCTCTTCCCACTCGCGGATCCGATGAATTCCGACCCTTCGTTCGTCGCCTCCCGGAGTTTAAGTTCTGGTTCGTACCTTTTCTTTCGAAATTCGGTGTTTATTTTTCCTGGTATTTCGCACAATGGAATGATTTCTTATTTGACTCGTCACAGAAGATAATGGAGAATTTGTCTAGGGTTTATAGGTTGTCTGCAAATGAGATATCAACAAAGTTCAGACAAATTTCTTATAGGGTGGATAGGAGTGATCGTGAATTGCTTTAGCCATGGATATAACATTACAGTTCTGTGGCAAATAACAGATCCCTCAATGATAACCTTCCGTAGAGCTAGGGTTTATGTTTGAAAGGAAGAGTTTTACCATTAAAGTCTATTTTGGATTTCCAATTTGGGTAAAGGGTGGAGAGGAAATCACCAAGTTTCATCTCTGAAACAAATATCATCTCTGAAACAGATATCTGCGAACCTTTTAATCCATTGGTAAGGGAAACCTACAAAGCTCACTATCCAAATAAAGGACTTTGATTCTTTCCTCAGTCGAATCCTTATGAACATTTTATCATTAATTTCCATGCGATGGACATTCTTGAAAGTTGTTTGTGTAATTGAAGAATTGCTTTCAAGGAAGGTATATTGAATTTTGAGAAGTTATAGAAAATAATTTCAATCTTAATGCTCACTTCTTTCTATGTTTTTGGATGAAATTTGCAGGGTTTTGTTATTTCAGATTGGCAAGGCATTGATAGAATTACTCACCTCCACATTTAAACTATACATACTCTGTCCAAGAGGTGATTCAAGCTGGCATCAGTATGGTTTGTGTTAAACTCCATGGACATTTCTGGACTTCAACTTAAAATGCTACACAGTTTCATGTTTACCAAAATAATTTTGAAACTAATGAATTGCAGGTCATGGTCTCTTTCAACTTCATCGAGTTCATCAACGATCTTACATCCTTGGTGAAGAACAATGTAACACCCATGAGCCGTATTGATGATGCTGTCAAAAGAATTTTGTTTGTGAAGTTTACAATGGATCTTTTTTAGAACCCTTTGGCTGATTACAGTTTTTTCAATCAACTGGGAAGCCAGGTTTTTTTTCTTGACCTCTAACATTGTTGAATTTGGAATTTTCATGCTTCCAACTTGTGATTGGAACGAAAAAATTTGCTGTTGTAAGCAATTTCACAATGATGACAGTTCTTCTTTGTATCAGGCACACAAAGACTTGGCAAGAGATGCTGTTAGGAAGTCTCTTGTATTGCTGGAAAAATAGGAACAAAACCAATCCTCTGCTTCCACTTCCTAGGAAGGCTTCAAAGATCCTTGTCGCTGGGACACATGCTGATAATTTAGGTTATCAGTATGACGGATGGACCATCATGTGGCAAGGATTTGACGGTGACAATTCCACTACGGGTATGTTTTCAACTTCTTCGTTTTTTTCTCCCATAATATAGAGAAGCATCTACACGTTGTTTATTTGGAGCGTGTAAAAAAAGAGAGATATAAGTGACTTTTTTTCAGGTTGGTTGCATTTAAGCTATATTTGTAACTAAGCTCTATTGTTCAGGGACTACGATTCTTGGTTCTGTAAAATCTGTCGTTGATCCAAGCACGGAAGTCATTGATCGTGAAAATCTAGATGCTGAATTCATCAAGTCCAACAACTTTGCTTATGCCATTGTTGCTGTTGGTGATAAAAAAAAGAAATTCTCATAATGATATACTGTTATAATATTCAATAAATAACCATATACAAATTAAATTAAAAACCGTTTTATTTTTAAAAACCTACGCATCGTCGCTTACTCATCAGCTGCTCATTCTGGGATCACAAGAGATATAGATCTCTCTATTGCAGATGTATGTAATCACAACATTTAATTGCAATACCTACTTCTTGTCCTCTTTTATTTTATTATAAATCTCCGTTTAAATCTCGGTAAAGTATTACTCAAAGCATTCATTTTTAAGCCTTTAAATTTGTCTGATTCGTCTACACATATTTATTAATTCTGCAGTATTCAGTGTTTGGTTCGATATTGGCATTTGGAGGGATGATGGGTGCTCATAGTCTTGGTAGAAGAGGGGTAAGTTATTGTGACTTACAAGAGCGATGAACTTTTGATTTCAAGCTAAAGTAAAGCTGACTTTCTTTGTCATCGTTTGGAAAACAAAAACTGTGGTTTGCTCAAATTTTTTTGCCTTTCTGGTTGGGATCCACAATGATTGGATCGATTGTGCTAAAAGTAAATATAAGTTGAAGAATGCCTTTTGAGGTTACACGATATTGTATTGCAGCTTTTGATCTATTGTTCAATCGTTAAACTTTAGATGTTAAAAATATTTTTAACGATCTATAACTAATCTTTGTTATCTCTCTATATGGATAAATTTTATATTAAATTGTAAATTTTAAGAATTTTTTATATTGTTCGAATCTTTATAAGAAATTTAAACATTAAACCACACCGTTTATTATTTTATTTTAATCTAAAATTTTTAAAAATTTATAAAATACGAAATTATAATCCGCGCATCGTACGAGAATTTTTTCTAGTGTATTTAATAAGGGGATAAGGTCAACTGATCCGAACCTCCGAATAATGCTATCATTCATATATATATATATATAATCACACAAATTTTAGATTCGTGATAATATTATAAATATGTTTATCAATGTTGAATTAGTGAGTTTACACAAGGGATATTGATCACCATTGTTAATATTTGTTACAATTATTTTCGTGTCCATCAATATTTAATTAATTAATTAATCAATTTCATTTTTGGTAACACGACTTCTATAATGGAGTGTAAAAAAATATTAGCATAAAGAATGCCGACTGAGACGAAGATTGAAGAAGAATTTTAATGAAGAAGAAGAAGGAAATATAATGTATTAAACCTTACAATTTAGAAAACATAATAATTGCAGAGAAGAGAAGAAGATGATAAAAAATAGAAATTTTAATTATTATTCATACATTTATATATTTGACTATGTATAAGGATTCTTGAATTGACTGATAAAAAAGAATAACTAACTTAACATATATGTGTATGCTAATACACCTCCTTCGAGCGTATATCATTCACTTGAGTGAATGGATTATACATATTTGATATATTCATTCTGGCCTTCAAAATTGTAAAAAGAGTTGGGTGAATGTCCTTTGTCAATAAATATGCAATATGATTCTCCAATTTCTCATGTATTGTTCTCACTAAACCCTCTTGTTACATGCAATATGACAACCACTATCAATATATTTTGTGTGTTTGTGAAATGCAACATTGGAAGCAAGAAACATGGTAAATTTGTTGTCACTAAGGACCTATATTCAGCCTCAATATTACTCCTTGATATTGTTGCTTTGCCTTTTGACTATCCAAGAAAATAATGATTCGCTAAGAAAGACACAAAACCAGTTGTGGATTTACGGGAGTGTTCATCAAATGTCCAATCAGCATCTAAAAAAGCATTTAGATAATTTGTGAACAACATAAGTTATATATGGTCCAGTGATTATAAGGTAAAGAAGCTTACCAATGAGTTTTCTGTAACTCAAAACATTATCTAGTAAAGTACCTGAATCTTTCTTGAGTTTAAAAGTTGGATCCATTGGAGTTGAGATTGGTTTACAACCAAGAAAACTTGTTTATGTAATCAAATCAAGACAATAATTGCACTGTGAAAGGGAAAGATTAGAAGCTGACCTAGCGCCTTCGAGTCCTAAAAAATATGTTAAAGGATCTAAATCTTGAATCGTGAAATGTGTACTTAAAAGGTATTTTAGTATTGAAACTTCAAACTGGTTATTGCTGGCAACAATAATATATTATCAATATAAACAAGCATATTTGGCAAAACTATAAGAAGTTATATGAACAAACAAGGTATTGTCATAATGACATTGCTGGTAAATTGCAACTAGTAACACATCATAAAGTTTAGTGAACCACTCATGTGATGACTATCTCAAACAATAAATAAACACTACAAAAAAATGATTATTTCCAGATAGAATTTGCGGACTGAAAGATTCGTCCCTAAATTTAGGGACGGATTAGAGACGACTTAAGGATGGAAAAATAAATCCGTCATTAATCCGTCCGCAAATTTGTAGACCGGAGTCTAGTCCCTAAGTCGTCCGTGATTGCGGACGGATTTGAGACCCCTTTCAAGGGCGTCCGCCCGTAAATTTTGGGACGTATTCGAGACGGTTCGTCGAGAAATATTTGTCTTAGTCCGTAATCCATCCTTAATCGATCTAGAAATTATCTATTTAACCTCTCCTCCCTCCATCCGTTTCTCACACACAATTCTCATATATTTCTCTACATATATTGTTATCGTTTCTTATTATACTAGTATCATCGGCGAGATCGAATATTTTCGTTTCTAGACAGTGGATGAATAAAAGAATTGATCCGAAACTCAAGGTGCATCGAAGGAGTTTATAGAAGGCGTTACATATTTTATGATGATGGTGACAAATCAACAAGTTTATAGAGAAACCGGTAAGTTGGTTTGTCCATGCGCCAAATGCAAAATGAAAAATTCGTTAATGAGAGAACCGTTTGTAATCATTTTTATTTAAGAGGGTTTACTCCAAATTATTTTATTTGGTTATCTCATGGAGAGAATTGTGCACCAAGATCTAGTAATGTTGTGGAAAATTTTAGTAGGGGTATTGTACATCACGAAGTGTCTGAGACATCTCAAGATGTAGAAATGAACCCTTATATAGAAAATGTGTAAAATGTATTTGTTGAAAGAAACATAGATGAAAATATTGAAGAAGATCCGAATGAAGAAGCGAAAAGTTTTTTTGAAATGTTAGAAAGTGCTAGACATCCACTTTATGATGATTGTAGAAGCGGTCTTTCACGGTTGTCTCTATCTGCATGGTTGATGAATTTGAAGACTGAAAATAATCTTTCTGAGAATTGCATGAATTCTATATCGCAATTAGTAAGAGATTATTTGCCTGAAGATAATAATATAGTTGAGTCATATTATGAAACAAAGAAGATGATGAGATCATTGGGTTTATTTCCATATCAAAAGATTGATGTCTACCAAGAAAATCGTATGATTTTTGAAAAAAAAAAACGTAAGAATTGAGAAATTGTTAATTTTATGGAAAATATCAATTTTATTTGACAAGAAATGGAAAATTGGTTATGTTTCGTCGTATGTGGTATTTACCAATTACAGACAGGATAAAAAGATTGTATCAATATGAGAAGACTGTAAGCGATATGAGATGGCATGCAGAATATTCAAGTCGTTACGGAGAAATGTGTCATCCCTCAGATGGTGAGGCGTGGAAATACTTTAACAAGGTATATCCTAATTTTGCAGCTGAGAGTCGAAACATTTATTTAGGCCTTTGCCCTGATGGTTTTAATCTATTCGGGATGTCTGGGAGAAATTATTCTTTGTAGCCAGTTATTATGACACCATTTATGTGCATGAAGCGTGAGTTTTTGTTCTTAACAATATTGATTCTCGGGTCTAATCATCCGAAAAAGTTTGGATATATTTATTCAACCACTGATTAAAGAATTAAAAGAATTGTGGAAGGGAGTTCCAGCGAGACGACAAAATTTTATATTACAAGGTGCTCTTATGTGGATAATAAGTGATTTTCCAGCTTATGGTATGCTATCTGAATGGACAATACATTGTCGGTTGGCTTGTCCATATTGAATGGGGAAACATATGCTTTTCAGTTGAAATATGGACGAAAGACGAGTTGGTTTGATTGTCATCATCGTTTTCTTCCTCCAGATGTACATTACGATGCAACAAGATGAATTTCAAAAAGGAATATAGTTGTGCGGAAATTTCCTCCTCCAGTTTTGATCGGCGAAGAGATTTTGTATGCCAATTTTTTGCTTTGGGTATCCCTAGGAATATAGATTGCAGAGGGAACAATCATCCGAGAATTGATGGTTATGGAATTACCCATAACTGGTACAAGAAGAGTATATTTTGGGATATGCCGTATTGGAAAAATCTGAAGCTTCGCCATAATCTTGATGTCATGCACATAGAGAATTTTTTTTCGATAATATCATCAACATGATAATGAATGTCACAGGAAAAACGAAGGATAACATTAAATCACAAAAGGATCTAGAAGAGTATTTCTCACGGAAGGAGTTACATATAAGTGACGACTGTAAAGCTCCAGTTTTGATATTCAGATTGTCAAATGATGAGAAATATAAATTGTTGAAATGGTTGAAGGAAGACGTGAAATTTCCCGATGGTTATGCATCTAACATCGGAAGGTACGTCGATATTCATGGAGGAAAGTTATCAGGGATGAAAAATCACGATTGTCATGTATTTATGCAAAGACTATTTCCAATATATTTTTCTGAATTGATGGACAAACATGCACACGAAGAAATTGGATGTATAATTGATTATTTTAGTTATATAGTATAATTAATGATTACTAATTTACATATATTAATTGTTAATTACTTTTCAGGTATTGGCATATTTTTTCGAGATTAATGTGTGAGAAACTTAAGTGTAGATGTGGTTCGTAGATTTAAAGGTAACATAGTTACTATACTATGTAATTTGGAGGAGATTTTTCCACCATCATTCTTCGATGTTATGGAACATATGACAGTTCATCTACCGCATGAAGCTGCATTAGGAGGTCCGGTTTAACTTTGTTGGATGTATCCATTCGAGCGATCTGAAGAAAAAAGCCAAACAAAAAGCTCGTCTAGAGGGTTCAATTGTGGAACAATACGTGAATGAGGAGATATTGTTCTTCACTTCTTACTACTTTGAGCCACATGTTCAAACGCGAAGTAGAAATCTAGACAAATATTTTGATGGTGGTGTGACATTTTTCATATCCAGTACCAGATGTTCCAGATATATTTTACGGAGTTGGTCGAACATCTGGTAAGGCGAAAGATCTATGGCTATCACAACGAGATATACACATCGCACATACGTATATTTTACTCAGTTGTGAATATCTACGGACTTTTGAAAGGTAACATCCTATAAATATGGATTTAATTGCGTAAGCATATTTTATTTTTAATATTAATAAAAATTTTCTGACATTTTTCAGGATGTTTGGTGATGTATTGAAGAATACATATGTCAATATTGATGAATCTCAACTCCAAAAACTTAAAGAAAGAGATCTCTCCACATGGATAAGACAATATGTAAGTAAATTATAGATTAATATTAATAAATTACTTTTATATATAATACGCTTTACCGATGATAGTTTCCTTTGTAATGCATATTGAGATTGGCAATCACTTGTTGTGGGTACAAAATCTTATTAAAGGACCAATTGTAAAAGTTACGAGTTGACCAATATATTTTACACGTGGTTACAACTTTCATACTTACCAACACGGAAACTTGAAGTCAACTATGAACTATGGTGTATGTGTGAAAGGTGAAAGCTATTGTGAATCGACCGACGAACCAAATTTCTATGGGATTTGAAAAGATATTTTGCAATTAGAATATCCAGGTATCATTACTAGTCCAAAAATTTTCTTGTCGATATACCACGTTTGATATTTTAGAATATATTGACTTATATTTTCCATGTTTTGTAGGTTACGTCGGTGTAAGAGTGATGTTATTATGATTGTGGTTGGTTCGATCAAATAAACGGTTGCGGAACTAGAATAAAGAAATTAGACATCGTAGAAGTTAACTCTACGCGAAGATATACAAAATACGAGCCTTTTATTCTTGTGTAACAAGCCGATCAAGTTTGTTATTTTTCCTATCCACATATGAGATGATATTCAGGTTGGCGTTTCGCAATGAAGATACTTCCAAGGGGTAAATTTATCGACAACATAGAAGAACAACAATTGGCCATGCAACAACAAACCACCGAGATTATTGCTATTGATGAAGTTATTATTGAAGCACTGGCACATGGTGAAGTCGAAGAAATTAAAGATGAAGAGATAGAAGAAAACGAAGAAGATGAAGAATTTGAATCAAATTCAGAAACTCAAGAATCGATGAAAGAATTATGTGACTCTGAAGATCATTCATGTTAACTTGTTATCGGATGTTTAAAATAATAAAAGAATTGTTATTGTTAACTTTATATTGAATCGACGGAATATATATAATTTTTTATGAATTTTTCTTATCCCGTCCCTCGGTCGATTCCCGTAACTCGGTCAGTTCCCGTCTTTCGGTCGGTTCCCGTCACTCGTTTAGTTCCCATCCCTCGTTCGGTTCTCGTTTCTCGGTCGGTTCTCGTTTCTCGGACGGAATGGGAAAGAATGGTTTATTGTGTTCGTAATTTACGGACGGATCGCGACCTCCATTCGCAAGTCGTCCGAAATCGTGGACGTGTCTTTTGTCCGTCCGCGATTGCGGACGGTGTACGGACGGTCTTCGTGACTAGTCTGTAAAACTCTATAAATTTCTCGATTGCTCGAGCTTCTCCTAGCCGCCCATTGAATTTTCCTTGCCCTCGCCCTTCGCCCTTCACCCAACCGTCGCTTCGCGCAGCCGCCCTCGTCGTTCGTAAGGGTAACGTCGTCTAGCTGCCGCCTCGCCCAACCGTTCTCGCCGATCGTAATGGTAACACTGTACATTCGCCGATTTTTCATTCGTTTATACTTTCAAACTTTCAATCTCACTCATTCATTTCATGTTTAGGTTCTCGCGCCGTCCGTTCTTGTCGTCGTCCGTTCCATCCGCCATGTTTCATTTCGAACCATTTTTCTAGTTAAGGCATTTCATTAGATATCCCGTATGTAGGTATGTAGATAAGGTGTTCGATAAAATGCCTATGAATAGTTATGATTATAATTTAGATATATATTAAGTTATGTGAGTTATGAGTTATGGGTGTAATCTATTATATTTAAAAAAAACATATATTAATTTATATTTTTTTTAAAATTTAAAAATACATATATTAAATTATATATGTTTTCGAATTTATATTACAATTAATTAATGTTTAATTAGAAATTAAATTTTTAAAATAAAAATTCAAATAAAACTTTATGTAATATTTTAATTTAAAATTTTAGTATGTTGCGTCGCGTTGGAAGAGGCGGTAACACCAGAATCCGTTCAACATCTGAGGAAAGTGTATATGGCCCATCTCCTCCACAACACCAGAGACAATCAGATATGGTATTTTCGGATTTTATTAATCCAAATTTATTTCTGAACACTAGATCGACACAATATATGTCGTATCCATTTTATTAGAAGATGCCACCGTCGGTCGAGCCAATGATGCATCACGAGCCTCCGATGCATCAGAAACCAACGGTGGAAGAACTTTTAGCGATAGATGAGGAAAGACGTAAACTTCCTCGTATAGATCCAACTCGTGCAGCCGACACACTTTGGTACATAAACTAAATTTAAATTTAACTTTTTAACTACTTAATTAATTAAGTCTTAATTTACCTTTAGTTTTGTTTTATAGGTTTGGTTTCGAACAGCTTAATCATCATATAACAAAGACGATAAAAGCTGATTATGATCGTCCATGTTATAACTGGACGCGAACCGATCCCGATATCAAGGAACAGTGGTGGAAATCTTTCGTGGTATGTTTTTATTAATATTCATTTCACTAAAATTTTAAAATTTAAAATGATATTTCAATAAATAATTATTTCATTATTTTCAGCAAAAATTTCATTGGAATCCTGCAATAACCGGACTAGTAAAGTCCGAATTTGAATGGGTTGCGAGAGTTCGACTCAAATCTCTCGTAAACAAATTGAAAAGAGATTGGGAGACAAAGGGCTAACTTGTTTGGATGTCAAATAATGTCTAAAAACAAATGTGCGCCTTTTGGGATGATCCTAGTTTTAAGGAGAGAAGCCGACGCGCTAGTCAATCCCGTCGTTCCGATAAAGAAGGATATGGGATGAGTGCACATACTGCTGGTTCCCGCTTTTTCGCGGAGGTTTACGAAGATTTGGTAAGATTTTAAAATTTTTAAAGTTTTAATACGATTGGAATTTTCTTAATAGTAAAAATATTAATTTCAAATTTGTTTTAGGCAAAAGAGAAAGGATCAGAACCATCGTACGTGGAATTGTTAGAACGTACACACAAGAAGAAATCCGACGGTTTGTGGGTAGAGGCGAGGGCGAAACATGTTCACAACGATGTTCTGAATATGGCATCGGAACGAGTGTCCCAAATCCTGCCGAGAGAAGATGGTACACAACCTTCTCTAACTCAAGAAGAATACAATGAGATGTATTTCAAGGTAAATTAATTATAATTTTAAAATGAATTTTTTATTGATAATTTTAATTTAATTTCAATATTTTTTTTGCAGCACGTAACACCGTACAACGGTTGTTTATTTGGTCTTGGAGGAATGACATTAAAACATGCAAGTTCCTCCAAATGCAAGGAAAAAGTCGCGACCGAGGAACTTTGAAACACAATCTCAAAGATGTAAGAATAATTAGTATAACAAAGTTCATCGTTCAACGCTCTAGAAAGTGAAGTTGAATGATCAAGAAGGAAAGTTGAACGATGAAGAAAGAAACGTGACGCATTATCAAAGTTAAACAAATAACCTAAACTAACCGCAAGTGCACGGCACGTGTGTAGTACTTCAGGTGTCGATCCCAGAGGGACTACGCAACACAACCTAAACTCTAACTGTGAATCAAACTTGCAACGAACGAAATGTGGTTTTATGAATGAAATACTAAAGACAAATAAACAAACTAGTTCTTAAGAATGAGACAAACGTTCCAGGAAACCAGTTTCACCACAAGACTACCAAAACCAACAATCAACCTATCTCATGCAATCCCAGTCAAGTTATCTAAGACAGACGATCCTAATATGATATCTATCATCTCTCGAGGTATAGACACGTGATCTAGTCAAGTTACCCCCTAATTTTGTGGCTGACACCTTGAACTAGACCTGTGATTCATCCGTTTTACCCTCAACCGCTGCTACCCTACTTTCGTGGCCTAACCTCGGTTGTTCTAAACCTGATCATCTAGGACTAGAATTCTCCTTTAGGTCCTTCTCCTAACCCCTAACACATCCATTTACTTGGTCTTCGTAAACACAAGTCATTTAAGAACTCAAATAAAGAATAGATGAACGAAAACGGGAAGATGCATTCAAAGATAATCAAAAGTGGTTCCAGGATAGCCATGGGCTAATCCCTTCTCCTAGAACAAACAAACTACTCGCTCATGCGTTCGTAAACAATCATAAATGAAATAGAAGGTCTAAGGAACATGAAAACCACGAAACCGAAGTCTTGGGTTGATCTCCAATGCTCCTTGCAAGTCTCCTTCGCAAGAACCTCCTTCTCTCTCTACTCTCTCTCTTCGATCCAGAACCGAAAACTGAGTGAATGAGCTCGACCTCTCACTCCTCTCCTCTTCTTTCCTTCCTTTTTTTCTTTCCTTTTCTCCCTTGTTTCCCTTTCGGCCGTTCAGTTCTTCCTTTTGTTGCAGTAGCCACCGATTGTTGTCTTTTTATGAGTTTCCAATCTTGAATAAATTGGATGACGTTTCCATTACTTCATTCCAGCGAAATATCACTTATTCCTCTTCTATAAAGGTATTTTTCTTATTGTATAAGTCTCCAAAAAACTCCCATTTGCAGGTGACGGACTCGACCCGCATGGGCAGGGTAAGAGACCCGCTCGGGTACGGCGCGGAAGATCGCGTAAGAACGCGATGGAAAAAGAGGTAGCCCGCTCGGTCTGAGGTGCTGCCCGCTCGGGCTGAAGTGCTGCCCGCTCGGGCTGAGGCCCCGGGCGTGGTATTTCTTGCCCGACTCGTGCTCAATTCGCTGGACAAAATTACCGTAACAAATGCCCGCTCGGGCTAGGGAGTTACCTGCGCAGTTAGTGGCTATTCCTTGCCGATTCTCGTCCCTTTTGTCCCGTGATGATCCTCGATATTGGTACTTTGTCTCGTGCACGTCCTTTAGCTCCAAAATGAACCGAATACGCGTAAAAACCTGTAAGAACATGAAAACACGAAAACAAGTAAAACGGATACAAAATCATACCTAAAACATCGCATCTATATCGTAAACATCTATAAAATCGTGCAAGAAATACGTATGAAAACGAGATGATCAGAACGTCAACACTGGATTAGGATGATGAAGGAATACATGCCCAATATGAATTGGGATGCGGCCGAAAACAATGACTCTGACGACGATAATTCCCAATTACCACCAACAAGCTTGTAAATACATAATGTTAATAATGTATAAATATTAATTAATTAATATCAATCTAAAATTTAAAATTTAAAATTTTATTTTTTCCCGTCCCCAAATTTTAAGTTGTTTTCCCGTCCATATTCGGGTCGGGTTTTCCATCAATTTCTGGACGGTCTTGTAGTCCGAAATTACGGACAGTTTGTGGTCTCTATTTTTTGTTCGTATTTGCGTACGAATTACAGATGGTTATGTTTTTGCGATGCGCGTTTGCAGACAGATGTTGGGCGTCCCTAATCCGTCCCTAAACAAGTTTAGGGACGAATTTGTTAGTCTGAAATTCTTAAATTTCTTGCAGTGAGATTTGTTGAGCTTACAGACAATATTAAAAGGTAAAATATGAGCAAAGAAAGAAGTATAATGTGGTGGTAAAGACATGTAGATTCCTTAATCTAAATTGCCATTCAAAAATGCATTTGAAATGTCAAAATGATTAAGTATCTAGTTCTGTGTTATAACTAAGGCAAGGAGAAGTTTGCCCGTGACTAGTTTAGCCACTATGGAGAATGTCTCAATAAATTCATACCCTCGTATTGGGTGAATCCATTTGCCACCAAACAAGCTTTTAGTTTGTCAATAGTTTCATCTGAGTTTCTATTGAGTTTGTAAACCCATTTGCAATCTACAGGCTTTTTTAGATGATAAAGAAATAATAGACCAAGTGTTATTAGTTGTTAAAGCTTGTTCATTGCAGATTTTTAATCATTGGAAAGAATAGCATGTTTGAAAGTCGTTGGTTTAGTGAAGGAAGAATATACTTCAAACATATTTTTATTCGAAGGATGAAGTTTGTCAAAAGACACAACTGAAGAAAGATGATAAGAAACAAAATAAGATGGAAAACAATTAGTATATGTGAGATAACAATGGTAATCTTGAAGGTACAAAGGAGGACAAATAGTTCTTCTTGATCTGGTTGAAACTAGTGGTACATAGGAAGAAATTGAAGTGAAATGTTGTACATTAGAAGGCTGTAAAATAGAATCAGAAATAAGAAGACGCAAAATGCTATCTCAAAAATATTAGTAATGGAACAAAAGAATCGAAATGATCAAGAGCCAAAGAAAAAATATCCTCATGGAATTCAATATGCCTAGAAATATGTTCTAGTTAGTTCCGAGAAGCAATAATTTGTAACCTTTATACCCATTTGGATAGCCAATGAAAACAACAACTTGAGAGCGATGAGAGAACTTATGTTAAGTCTTGACAGGAGTAGAGCTGTAACATAAGCATCCAAAAATTTTAAGATTAGAATAGTCATGAGTCTTATTAAGAAGAATTTCATAAGGAGATTAGTTATGCAAATGTTTGTTAGGTGTGCGATTAATAAGAAAGACAATAGTTTTGACACAATCTGTCCAGTAAGCAATAGGTATATTGGATTGAAACAACAAAACTCGAGACACATTGAAGATGTGTTGATGTTCGCACTCAACAATAAAGTTTTGTTGTGGCGTGTTCGTTCCTTTAGAAATGTAAAGATCTTTAAAGGCTAGTTCTTGGGCATTATCATAGGAACGAACTTGATAGAAGTGTGAAATTGATTTTCAACATAAGAAAGAAATACACGAAAAAATATTAAGACATCATATTTGCATTTCAACATATATACCCAAATTACTCTTGAAAAATCATCAAAAATGGTGAGAAAAGATCGAAAACCATCATAAAAAGGTATTGAAAACGGTCTCATATATCAATATAAACAAGAGAAAAATGTGTGTTAGAAATGTTGTTATTAGCATATACAATTATGTTTTGTAAGGCGACATATAGAAAAATGAGGAAAAAGAGGACAAGAATTCAAAGAAAGTTTTGTACAAATTGTTTTAAGGTTTGGAAGGGATGCATGACCAAGATGTTTATGCCAAACTACTGAATCAACATGAAACTGGTTTACATAAGAACAATAGAAAACAAGATTTGTAATATGCAAAAAATACAGATTGTGATGTAATTTAGCTTGACCAATCCTGAATATAGTCCTAAATTAAACAAGAATTAGGTGAGAAATAGTTAGAAAAATTGTTAGAATGAAACACACTAATGCTTATTTTGTTGAAAAGAAAAGGAAGGGACAAAAAAAATTTTAGTGAGTATAAGAAATTCAGAAAGTTTTATTGTTCTAGCAAGTGAAATAATAATAAAAGATCCATTTGAAAGTGTTACATTTGTTGGTATTATATTATGTAATTCAAGAAACAAAGTCTTATTGAAACAAATATGATTTGAAGCGCCCGAAGAAATGATGAATAAGAATCAACAAGGGTATTGCAAGAAGAAGAAAGAATAATACCATCAAAAATCAATTTTAGGAGCACCTTGTGAAGTAATTGATGGTGTAGGAACATTGACATGATTCCTAATAGATATAACAACTTTTGTACGTTTTTAAAAGGAATAGAATATTGATCATGAATCTTAGGGAAAATAGAAACTGATTTAGAATCAGTTTACAAAGATGCAATGGTGTTCTTTGGTACAATTGATGAAGAAGGCCGAGAAGGAGGTCTTGGTATATTGGTTGTAAGACATTTTGACTATATCCGCTAGATATGTTTGTGGATGATGGAGAAAACTTGAATCTAGGAGAGAGACCATGTAGCCTATAACAACGAGTCTCTACGTGACCATAAAGGCCATAATGAGTGCATTATGGACGTTGTTTGGACTTAGAATTTGTGCTGGAAACTGCGGAAACAAGATTTTCAGAGAAAGAAGATACATAAGGTGCAGAAAAAGTATGAAAAACATTAGGATCAGTAGATAAAGGATCTGAATTGATTGATCTCTAGCATTCTTGTTGGCTTATAATATTGAAAGCTCTTTGAAGACCTGAGAGTGGATCCACCATGACTATTTGATCAACAGTCTGTTCCAAAGAATCATTGAGACCACACATAAATTCAAGCACAAAGTCGGTATAAAAAAAGATCTTTCCATTTTTTTATCAACTTTGCATGTGCAAAGGCCACGTTTACAAAGAGGTTTAGGTTGCACAACCTTAGATCTCTTCCTGAATAGTCTTTGGTTTTGTGTGAAAGGAGGTGACATCTATAACACCCTTGACAAAAGGGTCCTCATTCTTCATTTGATGCTAAAGAAAGGAACATTGTGTTGTTGAAACCGGATTGTTAAATCAATCTATATTTATCTTGTTATTTTCATATAGAGTAAATTTGGAGAATTATTTTTGGAAATTGAATTTAGAATTTCAAAACTAACCACAACATTGTTGCGAGACCAATGACGAAATTTTGGATCATTATCAGAAGATTTAGACAAAGTCTCGTCGATATATCTCGCTTTGTTGTGACTCTCGAGAGCCATGATGATCGATAAATGCCAAGAACCAAAATCTTCTGGACCCATCAATCTATTAGAGACATGATTGAGATTTGAATGATCTTTATTTGCAAGATAATACGGATTATCGTAAAAATCAATTGTTTTATTTGTAGAATAACAAATAAACAAAGTATTAAACTCTTCAATGAAGAAAAACAAAGTAAATATAGAAAAAATAAAGAAGATAAAAAAACAAGACTTATTATTATTATTATTATTATTATTATTATTATTATTATTATTATTATTATTATTATTATTATTATTATTCGTAAACTTCTATATTTGAATATATATAAATAAAGTTCTATTTAAAAATAATCAAGAAAACTAACTAACGTGACAAAGGTGAATAGCAGAGATGTATATGCTAATAGTTTCGTACCCACAAATATTAACCTAATACATAAACCCTTTATTTGAAACGTACATTTAGATATACTTAAATTAATATTATATATAACAATTTATAATTTATATCAATATAATATTATTATCATATTCAAATTCAATTTAAAATATAAATACCACAACCCAAACTTAACATCAAAATATTCAATTAAATTTAACTAAATTCTAATATTACAATAAAAATAAAATTTGTGTAACTAATAAAAAAATCACCAAAAAATATTATTATTTATACTATATATATAAAAAATCATAAATTATTGATATGTGATGTCATAATATTGTACTTTCATTTGATAAGATTTATTAATGTAAATTTATACCATTCATTGTATTATCCTATATGAAATAAAATTATGGAGAGATAATTTTTTATGGATAGGAAAATTTTAATTATTACTCATTATCTTAATCATCGACTCGGATTCCATCTAATTTTAACCCGAAATCCTAATAAAATCTAAAATCAACCCAATTTCAATACAATTTTAACCATAACTCCGAATTACACCAAATTCAACACCAATTTCACACAATTTCAACACAAATTTTACCAAATTTCAGCACCAATTTCACTCAATTTCACCCAATTTCAACACTATTTTCACCCAATTTCAACACCACTTTCACACAATCTCAACACAAATTTCACCCAATCACAACACCAATTTCACCCAGTTTCATCACCAATCTCAATATTGATTAAATTGGGTGAAATTTGGTGAAATTGGTGTTCAAAATATGGTGAAATTAGTGTTGTAATTGGGAGAAATTGGTGTCGCAATTGGGTTGATGTTGAAAATTGGGTGAAATTGGTGTTGAAATGGGTGGAATTAGTGTTCAAAATTGAGGGAAATTATTGTTGAAATTGGGTGAATTGTGGTGTTGAAATTGAGTGAAATTAAGATTTATGGTTGATATTATATTGAAATTGGATTGATTTTGAGTTTTATTAGGATTTGGATTGAAACTGGATTGGTGTTCAAAAGGGGGTTAAATTGGTGTTGAATTGGGGTGAATTGGTCTTAAAATTTTGAAGAGTTTGTGGTGTTGAAATTGTGTGAAAGTAATGTTGAAATTGTGTGAAATTCAAATTTATGGTTGAAATTATCTTGAAATCAGGTTGATTTTGAGTTTTATTAGGATTTGGATTAACATTGGATGGAATTTGGTCGAAATCGGGTCAAAATAAGATCGAAATATGATGAAATTGGATCGAATCCGGGTCGAAATCAGATCGAAATATGGTGAAATTGGATCGAATTCGGGTGGATTAATGGAATTACACTTTTTATATGACAGGAGGGGAATTGATTGAGATTGAAAAAGTTAAGGAGAAAATCGATTGAATTTTGCAAACTAAAAAAAATACATGAGTAGATAAGTGAAAGGAAATTGGTGCAAAGTAATATAGTTGGGATGCTATAGTTTTTTTCTCCTATTCAGGTCTTTTATTATTCAATTTTGGTTATTATAAAATTACAGTAAAGGTGATTAATTCTTAGGATTGGGCAAGATATTCGAAATATTCGTATTCGAACAAAAAAATTTGAATATCTGCTCACACAAATACAAATATTAGAAATCAGATATTCGACAAATACAAATACAAATAGTAGACTCAATTATCCGAACTATATGTATTCGTAAGTACTAAATAGAAAATTTAGTTAATATACAGATACATATATAACAAAATTGATTTAAATGAACAAATTGGAAATAAAAATATTCCTAATCTTATTTAAACATTTATTAGATAAATATATAGACAAATATGCAATATATTATGATTGGATGACTAAAATATCAAATACTTAAAAATAATTAATATTGTTGAAAATTTAATTTACACTCAAGATTGTATCTAATCCAAATGAGTTGGATAATGTTATGGAGACATTACAATATATGAAAAAAAAACAGAGCTCACTAAATATATAATTTTTTGTGAGTTTTATTTTAATGTATAATCCAATAATTTGTTTCATTGTTTTAGATAAATTGAGGATATTCGTAGAATCATCGATAAAACTAAATATAAATTATTGATGTTGAGATGATTGTGAAGATTAGGTACATTGTTTTATATATATTATGCATCTTTGCATCTTTGTGCGATTTAAATTTTAGTTTTACATTATATTTGATGATTACTGATTTTTAAATTAAAATCCTTATATATATATTTAGTTAAAAAATTTAGTTCGTATACGGATATCCATATATTCGATAAATATCCATATTTACAAAAATTTGAATTTATAAATACAAATACAAATGATAAATATTCGTTAAATCTTACGATTTTTACCGTATGTTATGTATATTTTATGACTTTTTGCAAGTGTATATATTTTATGATATTTAAAAAGATAGAAAATCTTAAGATTTTCTATTAATGAAAAATATTCACGTTTTAGGAAACTTGGTAAGCGGAAATGGCGGAATATAAGAAATATCCTTATAGGGCTAAACCACTTCAAAAATACCCTTCCCTAAAATAATTATTAAATCCGAAAAAAAACTGAAGAAAAGACACACTTGCCCTTAATGTTCGAACGTGGAAAAACCCACGTCCGGTAGTTTTTCGACGTGAAACCGAGAAAGCCGAACAGTTTTCACCGTGAAACCTGTTTAAAAGTTTATAGCAAGAAAGAAATAAGTGATGTCGAACTTGAGAGGGATCGATTTGAAGTTGGCGAGAAGGAAAATGGCTAGAATCAGCAGCAGCAGTGACGAAGAGACCACGAGTCAATCTTCAATAGCGTCAATAAGTGTAAGTAGTTCAATTTCTAGGGTTTTGCAAGCATTCGAGTCACAAAATGGTTTATTGATTTGAAATGGGTGAGTGTCAGTGTCAGTGAGTCGGTTAGATCGCAACGGTCGCAGGAGTTGAATGAACATCTTCGACTCCGTGAGTCGGTTGAGTAGCAAGGGTCGCAGTAGTTGCATGACCATATTCGACTCAGTTTATTGATTTGAAATGGGTGAGTGTCAGTGTCAGTGAGTCGGTTAGGTCGCAAGGGTCGCAGGAGTTGCATGAACATCTTCGACTCAGTGAGTCGGTTGAGTAGCAAGGGTCGCAGGAGTTACATGACCATATTCGATTCAGTGAGTCGGTTGTCTCAGTGAATGGGACGGGTCGCAATGGTCGTTTGAGGGGCGTGGGTCGGTTGAGTCTCAGTGAGTCGGTTGAGTGTCGTAGAGTGTCTGAGGGTCGTTTGAGTCGTATGGGTCGCACGGGTCGGCTGAGTCGCATGGGTCGCACAAGTCGATTGAGTCGCACGGGTCGGTTGAGTCGCATAGGTCGTTTAAGTCGGTAGAAGTATAATGTATTCGTAATTGGTCATTTTGCAGGTGGCGCCAAAGCCGAAATTTGTGTATGAATTCAAGCACATGGACATAATGCCAAAGATCACCACTAAGAGGAATCTTAAATCAACACGAGTTGCATTACTTCGAGAAGGAGTCACAATTTAGGCATTTATTCCACTTACAATGTGACTCCACATTGACGAAGGTTCAAATATCTGTACTACTAATCACTCCGTGATTATACGGAACAATACAGAGTTGTGGTTTGTCATAAACGACATTCCCATCCGGTACTTTATAGTGGAACACGCACTAATTTCCGGATAGGATGGGAGTCCATGATGGGTGTCACATTTAGGCTGAAGCATTTCGGCCGTGGAAAGGTGACCCCCCAACAAGTCATTGAAAAGCTTGATAAAGCGAAGAATTTCGACGACCGAAAGAGGTTCGCAACTTTGATGTTGTTGGCGCAAGTTATGGCTCACAAGCCTTCAGCAGAAAACTCTATCAGCCATGATCTCATTGACATGGTTGATGACTTGGAATTTTGTGAAGGCTTTCCATGGGGTCGTTACACATTCGAGATGATTGTGGATACTTGCCGCAAGCACGTTAGCGGGGAATCACCGAAACCAAAATGGTATTGTGGCGGTTTCATGATCCCACTAATGGTAAGTTGTATATACTATTCGAATAACTTGAATGTTTTCGTACTTTTTGCATTCTTATCAATTTGTTTTAATGTTTCAGTTACTTCCATTTGAAACCATCCTTAATTT